>OX387435.1:13303096-13843762 GCA_947563755.1 Lochmaea crataegi
AAAATTTTCGAAGATTTATAGGCTTTACAGCCGAGGTTCTTTACATATTGGACTCGAATTATTATCTCCGATCTGACAAGTCATATTTTACGAATAATATATGAATATATACACCCATAAATGAATGTTGGCACATATAATTCATATTAGTATGCCGTGACATTATGGGAGGAACTAAGTTTGTAGTGTACCTACAAAGAAATATTTTAAATGTCTAAGTTTACCCAATTATTTGAAGAATTTAAGTATTTCACAGAAAAATTCAAATGACAAATCGGGAGCTTTAAAATTTCTCTATAAATGTATAAATAATATTTTTTACATAAATATCAGACTGTTTAGAAAAAATCGATTTTTTTTCGTTAAATATACTGAATATATTGTTGGAAATGTCGGAAATAAAATACTGTAAAAGTTTGAACTCTTAATATTTATATTAAGAGGTGACGCATTGATAATTTATATTTTCCATTTTAATAACATGGAAACAAAATTGTCTTGTTCTTTGGAATTTTATAGCTCACATAGGAAGCAATACTTGGAATGACTAAGATATATTCTTGTGGGAAATTTGACGCCCTACAAAAAAGGTCTCTTTTAATTCTTTGATATTTTCACTCCTTTTAAGGTTCATGTGATGGTTGTATTCACTCCTCTCCAAAGTGCTTCCGTCTAAGTTCTTGTAAGTTCTCGCAGAAGCAGAGTATGTGTTTCATCATCAAGACAATTTTTAGAAATTATCAATGCGGCACTCTTAATATTTAGAGTTCAAAATTTACAGTATTTTATTTTCATTATGTTCAACAATATTTTCAGTACATAAAAAAACAGTCTAGTACATAAAAATTAAATCGTCTCTTGTCCATTTCAATTGAAAATATTTTTCAATGGGAAATGAAAACGTATCTTTCTCAAATGCAAACAAACATTGATCATTTTTCAAGGAAATTCCCGATACATTTTGATTCTGTGAGAAGCATTCTCGATGAAATAAAAATAAACCTTTATTTGTTTCCTGGTTCCATTTTTCGAATTAGCCTCGCAATTGGAGGAGATTTATTTAATTCAAAAACATTCTATTAAAAAAATTAAAAAATGTATTGAAATCAAGTGAACTTGATGATGAAACACCTACTCACATACTCCTCTTCTGCGAGAACTTACAAGTACTTAGACGGAAGCACTTTGGAGAGGAATTGATACAACCATCACAACTACTGAAAATCCCTCCAGTCAAACTCGTGACCTTTATAGAAGGTACGAAGCATCTGGAATGGAGGTAGATAACATAGGAAATGTTACAAAGATTCAGTTCCAATGCCTGGACTGTTGAGCACAACCCAACCAAATGGATGAATGAATGCACTACTCATAATCCCCCCAGTCAAACCAGTGGCCTATGTAGAAGACATGAAGCTTCTGGAATGGAAGTAGATAAGATGGGAAATGATACAAAGATTCAGTACAAGTGCCTGGGCTGTTGAGCACAACCCATACGAATAGATGAATGACAAAGACAGGGAATTGAAATGAAAAAAAAAATTAGGCAGATAAAATAAAACACTTTTTCATAAATTCAATCGAGTGCAGTGGAGAAACCAACTTAACGCAATTATAACATTCCAGAAGTTGAAAGAGGGTCATAGCAAACCCAAGACTTTAAGAACAATTAGCTCAGCATCGCGAGTAAAACGACGAAGAAAGCTATTAACAATTATATTGGAACGGAAATCCTAGAGGGACTACCTCTCCACTCACTGTTGTATGTGTGTTATTCAAATAGGAAGAGCTTTTGACAATACTGCAAATCAGGCTTGATAAAAAAGGTGTAGACAGCACAATATCCAAATTAATATCGGAAGTGCTCACCACTAGAGTAGCAGAGACGACTGAGACGAGGTTTAGTTTAGACTTCGTCTCTATCTGCACTAATAGAGGACGTCTACAAGAAGAAGTAGCATCTACGTGTCACATAGTTCGAAGGAGACTGAACTATACGAATAGCTGGTGTAGGCAGGTGGGACTGAACTTCAACCCCACCAAAACCATCTCAATTGCTTCAACTGAAAAAAAAAAGAAAACTCAACCTCAAAACCGTTAAACTTGATGGAAGCGGGGTTGAATTGAGAAAATTAATCAAGTATCTAGGATGGACCCTAGATAGTAAACTCCTGTGGAACAAACACTGGAATGTAAAGTTGGGGGTGTAATCCAAGGAATCTGGGGTTGACGTACACAGCCCTAGTGAGACCAATCATCTAGGCTATTGCCGACAAGAGACAACATCTTCAACATTCAAAGACTAGTCTGTATACGCATTACAGGAGCAATGAAAACATGCCCAGCGGAATATTTTTTTCTTTTTGGAAAAAGACAACTCTATAGTTAATTTACATCCGGTAGTGAGTTATCACAAAAAAATACTGCTCGAGTATTCTTTGAAGTAGGACCCGTCTGTCGAAATAAGGAAAATAATTAGGGAACATTTTTTTCTTTCAACATTCTTAGTTAGATTATTCAGCTGTTTTCTTTTTGGTCTTTTGTGTATGTCTTATTATTTCCATTACTATGCAGTAGGTTCAAAATAATAACATATAAATACGAAGAATTGCCAGTTATTGAAAATCTCTTGTATCTCCAACTATTGAATATTATCTAGTTGTAAGTGATTTCCACTGCAAAGACAGCTTTGAATTCCTGGTAAAATCGGAAAATTTCTCATTGGAATCGTTTATCAATATCTAATCACATTTCCCTATTGATAAAGCCTTCTGAAAAGATTCAATAACAGTTTTCCATTTTAAATGGGCCTTTTACAGTTCATTGTTGACAGGTTTCGAAGCATGAATAAAAACTTTATAAGCATATTCAGTTGAGTGAGTATTGATGGAGTTCTTTTCTTTTCTATGAAAATATACGAACTAAATATGTGGTTTGGAATAATAACTTCCAACGAGGTATTGATGTAGAAATTGCACTTATTGTTCTGTACACATTTTATTCCACTCCTTCATTTCTTTCTTTTGTTATAATAGTGTGATTGATCTAGTAGAAGGTTAAGTCTTGGTTATGATGGGAATCCACTTAGGATCATCTATTCAAACCACTCAATAAAGATGAGACCATTGAGAGATTAAGATTTATGCTCATAAAGATCCTCAAAGCTAGTCTGGCATGGGGATACATTCCGGAAGTATGGCAAAAGGTTGAAGTCATTTACATACCCAAGGTAGGTAAAGTGTCTGAGTTAACGCCAAAGTCATACAGGCCAATAAGCCTATCCTCCTTTCTATTAAAAGTATTAGAAAGGCTGCTGGTCAGGTACATAAGTGGCGGCGTGTTAAACGATAAACCCCTAAGCAATCGTCAATATGCCTATCAACCAGGCAAATCTACGGATCTGGCGCTGGATGATCTGAACAGGCTTATCTCAAAGTCAATAGAAGGCAAAAAGTTAGCGATGGTCACTTTCTTAGATATCGAGGGATAATGTTACCACGAATTCATTGGTTGATGCAATGAATAGACGGGGGACATTCACAAAAATATGCCGATGGATAAAGGCAGCTCTGGAGGATAGAATAATAAGCTCCACTCTGGGGCAAGTCACCATCAAGGCAAGGACGGGTGGAGGATGTCCACAAGGAGGAGTGTTGTCACCTCTACTATGGGCAACCTTAGTAGAGGTGGAGGATGTCCACAAAGAGGAGTGCTATCACCTCTACTATGGGCAACCTTAGTAGACGACCTCCCAACAGAACTGTCCACAGCAGATTTTTACTGTCTTGGATAAGCAGACGATATCGCTATTGTAGTCAGAAGCAAGTTTGCTGGGGAGATATCAGAAAAATTCAAACAACCTCAAATATAGCTGATAATTGGTGCATTCAAGGGAGACTGACGGTCAATGCTCAGAAAACACAAATTATCAATTTCACGGAAAAGACGGCACTACAAGGCCTAAAGCCAAAGAGGAGAGGTGATTCCATTTGCCAAAGAAACAAAATACCTAGGAGTACATTTTAATCGAAGGCTTTCATGGAACACTCATCAGAAGACCACACAGAAAGCTACCATTGCTCTTGACAGATGCAGAAGAATGTGTGGGAAAAACTGGGGACTTACCCCAAAAATGACCCAATGTCTATACACAAGGGTTGTTAGACCAATAATAGCCTATGGATCAGTAGTGTGGTGGACAAAGACACTGCAAGTGGGAGCTATAAGGCTATTGAGTAGCACACAAGGGCTTGCTTGCCTGTGTATTACGGGAGCCATAAAAACTACTCCCACAAGTGCGATGGAAGTATTGCTGAATCTGCCTCCACTACACATTTTTATACAAGGCGAGACCACATCTATAACGCACAGATTACTGAAAAGTCAACAACACATAAGCCAACCGCACGGTGCGACTATCGAAAGCTTACCGAGGAGCTAAGAGCGGATGTCTAAATGGGGCAACCCATGGACGCAACGGCCACGAGATATAGCTTTAATAATGAAATCCAAATAACTATACCAGGTCCTTATGTCCATAAAGTCAATTATAAGCTAGTATGGGATTGCATAGGTGCCTTAAATGCACTTGGAGACCATTACAAGGTCATGGTAGCCTGGGTACCAGGGCACGAGGGTCGGATGAAACAACCAGACAAGGCTCATCACTGCCATTCATTGGACCGGAACCCTCCTGCGGCGTCGCAAAGTCGACAATAAATATGGCCTCAAGGAAGTGGGTGGCACAGAAATCTCTAGAATGGTGGGTAACCCCACCAGGGCAGAGACAGGCGAAGCAGTTCATTAGAGGACATTCGCCAACTTTTACGGCAGACCTAATTAGCAAAGTTAGGAAAACTGTTAAAGCCGTAGTGGGTGTGTTGACGGGGCACTGTAAGCTTACCAGGCACGCAGAGCTAATGGGGTTGACAGCCGAAGCTATGTGCAGATTCTGTCACCTAGAGGAGGAGTGCGATTGCCTGGCGAATGTGCGGTTTCTTGTACTAGGCGATGAGAAGCTACCGACAGGAAACTATATGAAAGATTCAGTCTCGAGGCTGATTGGCTACTTAAAAAGAGTCGGGCTGGAGGATGTAATCTAGATTCAGAGGAACACAATAGATCTGAAAAGGTCGCAGTGGAATAGGCCGATTAGCCACCTCATCAAATCTAATCTAATCTAATCTATTCTCATAAGCTTACTAGCGATTACATCATGCTGGAACTGATCAAAACCTTTTTAACGTTGATAAATTAACTAACGATAGTGTGTAAAAATGAAGACTCTCCACATAGGAATTGAAATCAATGGTTTCACATGATTCCGGTTATTAGAAGCATGAAAGGGATTTGAATATTTTGATGAAAGCAAGATTTTGTGAAATTGTATGTTTGCTTCCCGAGAGAGTTTGGTGAGACTGGGATTATATTGCTGACTTCAAAGCACCCGTTTTACGGAATCTAATTGTATATCAGCCAAAGAATTTGGGATATAATATGGTGGATACTATATATACATGGAAAATGTAAGATGTCTAGTCTAGTTGATATTATCAAGTCTTAGATTGATTCATTGCAGATAATTCAAATCAACTCTACTATTTTATTTGTCAATTCTGACACATTGCATGATAGCATAAATCTCCGGTATGAATACAGATGTATGTTTTCCTAGCGAGAAGGAAAATCTTGTGTTCCTCATTTCACCATACACCCCAGAAGCTGTCCCTTTCCCAGTCTTTGACCCGTATATATACCAGATCTCACTTCGGGGAAACTTCAGTCTGCTTGGGTCTTGCCAGTCCTTTCTGTGGGATATCTCTACCGGGGAGAATTTTAGTGGCCATATAGTTTTAATATCTAAAATGGCTTCACTTACGATGTCCTTAACGGATATATGTCTCCTAATCTAACTGTTTCGTAGCTCAAGTTGTTTTGCATTCCAAATAACCCCATCCATGCTTCTCCCATTATCAGTAGTGAAGGAAGGCCGAATAAGGCTTCTAGTTCTGCAGTTGGCATGCTTCTCATGCACCTTGCAATACTTAGACCAGCCAGTCTTTGCACTTTGCACTTTGTCTAGTATCATCATTGCATTCTTTTGTGTCGTCTTCGTCCACCAGACCAAAGACGCATATGTTATTTAGGGTTTAACCACTACACTTTATATCCAGTGTATTATGCGCGGACTTAACCCCCATGTTTTAACACCTTGGCATCTTAATATGGTCTCCTATCTTGTCGCTACTTTTCCCAGTTGTTTGGTCCGTGCCAATCTCGAATCAATAATTACCCCTAGATATTTAACATCCATCACCATTGGAGTCTCCGTGCCTTGAAGGGATAGTTACCAATTCCATTAGGTCCGTTCTTCTGGTATAAGGCACTATGTTTGATTTGGTGAGATATTTATACCCACCTCCTCTGTCCATTTTGTTACTATGCTGCATGCGATAAGACCTAATAGAAAATGGGGCCTTGATATTTCTGTTCTCCCTTTGTACTCGTACAATCCTGTAATCTATCATCTGCGGAAGTGAAGGTGAATAAGCAAAGATCAAACCTAGCAAGTCGATATTCTAGAGGTTTCAGGTGTAAATTATTACGTATATCTGAGTAACTGAAATTTCCATGACCGATTTGCAGATTCAATTTATAAGCAGCTGTCCTTAGGTACCTGTTCTTGGCAGGAAATATGGAACGTAGCACCCGCCATGCACAAAATATTATTTTTTTCATCTTAGGTACTATTTATTCAGCTGATAATTAATTAATGGGTTACTTCATGGACGCACTGTATAACGAATAAGTTGATATTCACTACTAATTACCCAGCTTTTACTGAATTCACTCACTAATGAACTATTTATTTGAAATGAATTGCCAAAGTTTTAAACTTGATATGGGCATGCAGTGACTCTTGGTAAATATCTTCATTGTTTGAATCGTAGTTTATATTTTCAAGTTAAGCTGGAAATTACTATTTATGATACACCTAGGGAATAATAGTTGTTTTGTTTGTTGGAAAACCTTCAATGTATTCCATTAACCGACCATGTTAACTAATGACCTTCATCAATATGAGTTTAAATTTGTGTGAAATGTGGTAGTTGTAAGAGGAGCGGTAGAATATTAATGATTTGTTACTATAACATAGGTATTATGCAAATTAGGTCTTTTTTATTCTGATTGGAAAATATAAGATTGTTGCGTAAATTTTGGGTCGAGAAATCCAATAACAATGCTATGAATTTTTTGAGAAAAATTTGGAGGATAAACCATGCTAGTGTGTAAAGTATATCTAGCCCTATTAGCCCCAATTGATTGATTGGTTCGGCACCACCAGTCAGATGCTTAGAGACCTCGGCAACTCAGCCTTTAGGCTTTTTGTGCACTTCCCGTCACTTATTTCCTTATCTGTCCCCTGCTGAGGTTTAATATTTCGTAAGTCAGCGACTCTATACCCCCTTTCGATGTTCATTTGCAAACATGTGTCGATAGCGTAGTTTTCTGCCTGGAATACAGATGCAAACTTCCCCAACGATGCGTGGACATTGCACCTGGGTCTAGCACCAAGGACTCCAGCTAATGTTCCTATGTCAGTTTTAGATCCAACCCACCTCAGTTTAGCTGGATATGGTATGGTTGGTTGTCGTTGATTGTGGCCAACATGTTATCATTTCAAGAAGCTAGCCCCAAAATGTACTGACTGTACTTCCGTTTCATACTTTCGTTCTCACTAAAGTCAATAAGTAACTCATCCCTCTATATAGGGACTGAGTTAATTCTTTCACGGAGTTGTTTTGGTGAGTGAATCTATATTCAAGGGCTATAAATATATCTCACTTATGTTTAAAATGGTGAATTGCTTGCCCTATCGTACAGAATAGTATATTTTATTACGAGTCCAGGAAAAAGCAAGAAAATAGTTATTTGTGTATTTAGAGCGTAAAGTAAGAGATTTCCGCTTGAGAAAGAATGTTGCTACGCGACGCGGAGCGAAGCGCGGCGATCTTTCGAAAGCGGCAATTTAACTTTACGCTCGAAAAACACACATAATTTTTTCTACAGTCGCCCTTTTAATAATTAAAACAGTTTTTTATATTATCTTAGGTTATAAAAGGAGTGCTAGAATAATCGTCATTTTCGCTATTCATCATAATTAACCTTAAAAAGATCTACTGTCTAGGGATGTTAAAAAATAATCGATTTTTATATAAAACGATTATTATTTTCTTATTATCAATTTTTAGTTATCGATTTTTATAGTAATATAAATCGATTTTTACTAAATCGATTTTATAAATTACGTGTTTAAATCGATTTTCGGAAACGGCTCGTATTATTTATTGACCATTTTTCAAAATGTTGACAACTTTTGACGATTATTGACCATTTCTCAAAATTTTTACAATTATCGACCATTTTTCAAAATTTTAATAATTATTGACCATTTTTCACAATTATTTGCCATTTTGACTGTTTTTCAAAATTAGTGACCATTTTTCCAAATTTTTGATAATTTTTGACCATTTTTCAAAATGATGACAATTTTTAACCATTTTTGACAGTTTTTTACAATAATTGTCCATTTTTAACAGTTTTTAACAATAGTTGACAATTTTTCAAAATCTCAGACCATTTTTCAAAATTATTGACCATTTGTGATAATTATTTGACAATTGTTGACAATTATGGACCATTTTTCTAAATTTTTGACCATTTTTGATCATTATTGACCATTTTTGACCATATTTCAAAAACTTTAACAATTTTTGACAATTATCAACTATTTTCCGAAATTTTGACAATTTTTAACAATAATTGTCCATTTTTGACAATTTTTGATAGTTTTTGACAATTATTGGCCATTTTTGACAATTTTTCAAAATTTTTCATAATTTTTCAAAAATTTTAACAATTTTTCAAAATTTTTGACCATTTTTCAAAATTATTGACCATTTTTGATAGTTTTTGACAATTATCGACCATTTTTAAAAGTTTTAACAATTATTGACCAATTTTGACTATAATTGTAATAGTCTTCTACTATTCATATTCTTGGGTCTTAAATTAATATATCGACCTGTCTCGACTCTTCAATTTATATCCCTAAACTTCTTCTAATTCCCGCTGGTCGTCTCATTAGCCACCCCCAATCTTCAAACCTGACCGTAAGAAAATTGACATCTGCCAACGGCCGCTTCCATTTTGCCAGCGAAAATCCTTCCGAACGCCACGAGCAAAGCTCCTTTTCGATATCGACTGTCTTCGAGGCAAGACCTCCATTTTTATCGTTTTTATATCTTTTTTATCTAAATTGCTGTGGTAAGTTCAAAATTATATTTTATGTTTAGTTTAATTCAAAGTAATCGTGAGGATGATTTTTATCACATACCATATTATTTTATTATTTACATTGTTAGATGAAATAATATTTGCCACGTGGTCACCTAGCTATCTTGTACATTAATATATGTACATTATTATCTACCTAAATATTTTTGAATTATAAATTACTGTGTTTTATGCTTTTGTGCAAACATTGCAAGCTTTTTTGTTGCAGAATAACTCTTTTTATCTACATATTAGATTCATTTCAAAGCAACACGTTTCCGATATGAATTATACATTCAGACTAATTTTAAAGTTATTATGTATAATTAACATTATATAAACACTTTTGTTATTTCTGTGAAATTATTCACAAGCTTTTAAAGTAATAAAACCTATAAAAATTCCCTTCGTATATAATTCTGCCAATGCCGGCCTTACATATCAAAAAAGTATTATATTTTCTGTAAAAATTTATTCAAATATAACAACATACCCAAGTAACAATTTATGCTGATTATTGATTGAATAAGCGCTAAAGCGGTTTATTGTTCAGTCTAAAGCTGAATATCAGTATCAAACTTAGTTTGAATAAACCCTTGTTAAGCTCTTATTCACCCAAAAGAGGAGAATTTAACCAGCTATTGCTGGACTTTATGGCTGTCAGTCTTGACTGAAGAATAGCTTCTTCAGCTCTTATTCAGTCTTGTAGATCAGCCTTTATGCAGCCATAAAATAAAAAGCAACAAATTAATATGCGTTATAGATTTTTTTTATTTCTGAATGTTATATTCTTTATTTATCTCACTACATGCTATTAGTTATATTTAAATTTACAAATATTTTTACTTACCCTTTTTTTCTTCCTTTCTTCGGCGGGCATTGAACCTGGGATCCGTGGTTTAACATTTTACAATCGAGTGATCTCTAGCCTCTGCGCCAATCGAACACATACATGGTGTTTGCGAATAATGGTATTTATAAATAAGCTATATGGTTGCATAGTGGCTGAATGGCTGTACAGATGAAGGAGGGTAAAACTTATAACCTCTACAAAATTTATCAGGTTGGATTTGTTTATGGTGTGTGTATAAAAATGCAATCAAACAATATGGGTAGGTAAGAAAGTATATTATTTAGTATTTTAATTAATAAAATGTATGTATTCAATTGCATTTTTCTAGATTTAACTCTTATAATTTCAGGATTCTGCTTAGTAGAAACAATAGAGGCAGGTCAGAAATTAATAACGACTGTATCCCAGTTGTGGGTTAAAAATGTTTTTTTTTTAATGTTTATTTGTTAATGCGTTGAATACTTTTATGTTGTGTTGTTTTTTACAGTTTTTAATTATATTATAATAAAAATATTTGTTTTTTTTTGTATACATACCCGTAATTTGGTGGTTGTCAATAGTTGGCTATTGTATGATGTAAAGGTATAAAAATATTATCTTTATAATGGATGGCACTAATTTACAAAATATATCATCTGGATTGTAAAATGTTAACAGTTAAATGCGTCTGCACAATATATGTGTAAATAAGATGAGCAAATAGGTGTTTTGAAAAAATCGTTTTTTTCATTTTTCCATTTTGTGTTAAAGCTGTAAGTTCCCCTTTTTTATATTTTCTTATTGACCTATTCATTTCTCTACTGTATATAACGTTTAGTGTCAAGTGACATATAATGAAAAACATAACCTTAAAATCGCTGAATAATACGGCTGCATCCATAAACTCACACTTCAGGCTGAAGAAGGTATATTTAAAAGTATCTAATTTTTTGTTCACATCCAGCTACTACGTATATCTGAACAATATCATCAAAATGGGCTGAACAAGTACTTCTTCAGGCTGTTAATAATAGCTGAACAGTGGCTTTTAACTTTACTGAAGAAGGGTTTATTCAGTGCATACTAAGCTGAGTATGAATAGCTGAACTACAGATGTTCAGATTTCTGTAAAAGCACTTTACCAGCTCATGTTCAGCCATTTTGAAATAGCTGAACAATGAAATATTTGATGGGCAGAAAAAGCGCTTCTTCAGCCTGTATTCAGCTAGTAATAAGTGGCTGAACAACACTAGATTAAGTAAGCTGAAGAAATGCTTATTCAACCTATGTTCAGCCACATAAGCATATTGCTGAACAATATCTACTAAGTTGGCTGAAGAGGCACTTATTCAGTATTTAGTTCAGCTCTGTAGATGTTGCTGAATAATGGCATCTACATCGACTGAATCGACGCTTATTCAGCTCATTATTCAGGTCAGTAGCTTAATCAGCGTTTAACACCCTTAACCAACTACTAATCAGCTTATTGTCTGAACAGGCTCAATAAATCAGCGTTTATTGTTACTTGGGTAACGTTTTGCTATAATTTAGTGTATTTTTAAAATTATTAGATCTTTAGATTGTTAACCTCATTCATTAATTTTTTTATTGTCTTAATATGGGGCATATATGTTGGAAAGCTTTCGGTAAACTCAATATTTCATTAATTTCAAACATCTGCCTTCCTTTTTAACCTCGAAAGCTGAACCAACATTAGGTGTCCCATTACATTCAAGTTTCCCACAAATCCCTAATCTGCCTGAACTTTTAGGTAAACACAGCTGCTAGGATATCATTAAGATACCTCAAGGATACCGCTAGTAGAATATAGCAAAAACATCCCTCGGGAATACAGCTAGTAGTATTAAGACACCCTCAAAGTCTACCAGAAAAAGTACAGGCATTATTTCATTTTTGTTCCGTTCCTGACAAAGATAAAATTAATGTTTTAATTTATTTTTTCAATTTCTCATCCAGTCGGCTATAAGAGCTGTAGGGGATTGTGTCCGGGTTAACGTAGTTTTTGATTTTTTAAATCAAAATCTTAATTTCTACGAGGTGTTTCTACCCTTTTCACCTTAGTTTCCTTTTTATTCACATTCATTTTTGTTCTTTCGTCGACGTCTAAAAGGTAGTGGCGCCCTAAAGATTCTTATAGTCTGACAACCTCTGACAAGCTTAGTGCAGCACTAACATGGAGTAGAATCACCCTTGAAAAGAGTCCCATGCCGGTATCTGTCTCGAGTGACCACGCTAGCGCCCAAGTAACGAACAACCGACTGATAACGTTACAAAGTGTATGGGTAAAAGTGACATCCTTCCTTTATTATTGTGAAACGGCCATTATCTTCCACGTCTTCCAAAGTGGAACGGATTAGGTCATCTCTTCGACATGCCTCGAAAATACCAAATATTAAAATTATTTTAGTTAATAACCACTTCTCATCTGGTGCTTCAAGGACGAATTTGGCAACTTGGTCTGCACTTAATACTTTACATTTTTTCGGGGTGTAACCAACACATTGTCGTTTGAAGAATGCAATGGTTTTTGGCCATTTAGTACCGTCTACATTTTCTTTAATTGTCAGACAACTTTTGATGAATCCATAAAGTTGAAGCTTTTAAGGATTAAGCTTTTTCTCCGACAAATATACCAGAAGAATATCATCACTTACTGTGCTAAGATGTTTTTGCTGGCGCCACTTGCAAAATAGTTTGAATACCTTCTCATATATCTCACATGACCTCGTGGGCAATAACTGTGCACTTATTTTTGTTACTCCTAGCAATATTTGTTTTTCAGGCGAAATCATTTTAATAATTTACAACAATAATAATTCGAAACACTGACATCTGCTTTCATAATACAATTTTAGTGTCACTAACGGCAATTTTCATAACAAACTTAACACTACATTAAGTTTTAAAGTAAACTTTAAATAAAAGTCGATTACATAACAGTCTTTATAACTTCAAGTCGACTTTAAGTGGACACAATCGCGACTTTAGACAATAGGCTAAATCAAACGCGGCATCGACCAATGGGAGAGAACAGATACCATCATGTAAGGTTGGTTGCATAGTTTTGCGAGTATGTAATATGGAAATACACTGACTTCGAAATTTCAAAAGGATTACTAATGCAGTTTTATTTCGTAAGTTCATTTTTATAAGGTCTTTAGTATGAATAATATAAGTTGAAGTTAAACTGGCATAATAATCTCGAACGATTACAATAAAAGTATTTGGTTTGGTTTGGTTTGACTATGCAACCAGCCATACACATGGCTATCTGGACTCTCATTGGTGGATGCCGCGTTCGATTTAGCTTCTTGTCGACTTTAGACCACCTTAACCTCAAAACTTGAGACAGTTTTGAGTTCGTTGTGTCAGTATTTTGGACAAATTCTCTCGAGATGGAAATAGATACCAAGTCATCAGTCTTTGAGGATAGCAGCAGCGAGAGCGACAGTGATGAGGAACTATTCATCATTAGAAAACCAAAAATATATAAACAGAGAATGACAGATTTTGATAATTCGTCAGATGAAGAATTTCACCAAAGATTCAGGTTAAGCAAACCCGCTGTTCAGCATTTGTTACATCATATGAGACAACAAATTGAGAGTTAGTGTACCCAGTAGTGATGGGCAAAACCAGTACAATAATTGGTTTTACTAGCACACTCCGTACAGTACACCAAATTGTGCCGTACAGAGCGTGCCGTACAATTGTACGATGAGACCGAGCGCGACTTACGTCAACATTATCCTTCAACCTTCACTTCTTTTGTCATCATGAATGATAATTTCAAAGTACCCTTCAAAAAAAATGTTTTGGCCCAGACTAATATACATCTGAAAACGAATTCCCAAAATTAGGATTCTTCCACTTTGATCCACTTCATTTTTTTTAGGAGTAGGACTGATTTCTATCAACGAAATGCTATTCACAATTTGAAAATGTTTATTTAGGTCCTGTGTTAGTTCTATTGAGGTGGTATAACTTCAAACAAGTCTTGTTTCTTTATTTTTAGGTTAAATTCTGTTAGCTACGTTTTCTCTGTATGTAGTTTAAGAATAAAAGGTGAGGTATTTCAATTGAAAGTCATACCTCTATAACATTCCCTAAGTAATTTGAATAAGGAATTAGCCATAACCTACAATTACAGATCCCAATAAAACTCTTATCCGTTAATTGTTAAAAATAAACTTGATGGGGAATGTGTCCTGGTGAATGTAATTTTCATTTCTTTTATCATTCCCACTCAAATTCTACAAGGTATTTCTACCTTTTTCACCTTATTGGTTTATTGTCAATTTAAAGTCTCACAATTGTTCGTCGGTTTTGAAGGTAGTGGCTCCCAAAGCTTCTTATGGTCGAACCAACCTTGGGAAGTCTCATGCCGGACATACTCTTCTGGAGTGACAAATCAGATTTTGGCGCACAGATTCATTTTACGCTCCACATATTTATAAATAGTCCCCAATATCTTCATCAAAAGGTTCCTTCCCCCCACCTTCATCTCTTCATAGATATCAATTATTATTCCAAATATTATCTAATTCTAGAACCTACATACTATTATAAAATCACCCATGGAAAATATCCTCCCAACAAAGAAGAAAAATAGAATTTACAATGAATTTGTTCAGTTCATGGCTATTTTGTACATCTACTTATTATGGTAGGGAGATAAAATTGAATTTTATAGCTTTCCACGTGAGAAAATTACAAACCACTAAGAGTGAAAAAACTCAAATGTACTTACTTTACGAAGGATTATTTCTGTTTTGTTCACAATACAGATCTATATTCTACTACTTTGCAAAATACAAAATTACATAAGGCATAGGTTAGATTGGGTTACATACCACCCAGTTGGTTGGCGGCTAGGGTGGTTTACATACCGAATGTGGGCCGGCCGCACAAGCCTCCACCCTAAATCAGTTAGACCAATTAGCCTTAGATCTTTCCTGCTTAAAGGACTTGAAAGAGTACTGGATTGCTACATCAGGAGGGTAGCTTTATATAACTTCCCCCTGAGCACCCACCAATACGCTTATCAAACTGGCAAATCAACAGATTTACCGTTACACAACCTTGTTGCGAAAATCACACAATCCCTGACCAAGAAGGAGATTGCGGTGGCCATATTTCTTGACATCGAAGGAGCATTCGACGATGCACTACTGACCTCATTTGGTTCAACTTTGGCTGAAAAGGTCATTAAACCAACCATTACCGGCTGGATATATGACATGCTCACTAATAGAACAGCTACTACTTCTCTTCAGGATGAGACCATTAGCCTTAAGGTTTCCAGGTGCTGCCCACAAGACGGAGTACTATCTCCCCTACTGTGGTCACTCTTGATGGATGAACTAGAATTGCAAGCGTATGCACACGACCTTTTCATCCTGGCAAGGACCAAGTCAGGATGGGTAGCATGTAATATCCTCCAAAAGATGCTAGACGATGTCCACAGTTGGTGCCAGAGGGAACAGATGTCTGTTAACCCTCGTGAAACTGTAATAGTCCCCTTCACTAGGAAAAGGAAATTGGAGGATCTCCCCCCACTTTTCTATAATGGTGAGGTTATTCCATTTGCAGCGGAAGTAAAATATTTCGGGATTATCCTGGATACAAAACTTACATGGATCGCTCACTTGGAAAAAGTTATCCATAAGGCCAGACTATGTTGGAAAAAGTTATACATAAGATCAGATTATCCTTGTGGACAGGATCTGGATTTATGTGATGATTGTTAAACCAATGATCCCATATGGAGCTATTGCTTGGTGGTCAAAAGCTTTACAGCGAACGGCCTAAGCAAAGCTCTCTGGCTTACAGAGACAGGCTTGTCTGGCAATTACTGGTGCCATCAGTACCACACCGTCAGCAGGCATGGAAATCCTTCTAGACCTACCTCATCTCCATATATTTCTGGAAAGGGGGGCTAGATGGAGATTATATAGAATTGCGCACATTTCTAAATACACAAAACAGGCTTATACAGAGCAAAGCAGAATGCTAGTGGACACTGAGAGTCACAGTATCATGGGAATGACCTCTGACCTAATGCCTCCAACAGTAAACTACGACCTGCCTTATACCGTCCTAATTCCAAATAGAGACGAATGGGTCCTCCGTAAGGATTAATTATTGAGAGCATACAGCTGTTGGTACACAGATGGATGAAAAACACCCTCAAGCTCTGGTGCAGGTGTATACGGGCGCAGACCTAGGACTGAAATTTCAACCTCTCCAGTATCCCATGCAACCGTATCTCAGGCGAAAATTTACGCCATTGCTTCATGTGTGGAGAGATTGGAGCAAACCAATCTCACACATAAATCATTCAAAATTTTCACGGACAGCCAAGCTGCTTTGAAAGCACTTAGCTCTTACCATGTAACGTCGAAACTGGTTTTAGACTGCCAAAAAGACTCTCCTCAATAGGAGAACTCAATAGAGTATCGCTGATCTAGATCCCTGGCCATTCTGGCATGGATAGCAATGAGAAGGCGGACTCTTTTGCAAAGGAGGGTGCTGCACGCGCTTTTATCGGAAATACCTTCAATTGGCATCGCGAAAAGCTTTGCAAAACGAACACTGAATACTTGGACAGCGAGAAGAGCTTAAGACTTCTGAAATAATATACCAGGAAAGGTTTATTCAAAGGATTTTATACATCCTTCGAAGAATGTCTCCAAACAAATGTTAGACTATAGCAGGTAAGACCTACGTTGTCTAATAGGCCTTTTAACAAGCCTCTGTCATCTGAATCATCCTATGTTAAGACTTGGACTGTCGGAAGATCCGACTTGTCGATTTTGTCTGGAAGATGATGAAACAGCAGAGCATATAATTTGTGAGTGCCCCGCCGCGGCTTGAATCAGGAATCTGATATTTGGCTCTCTCGCCCTTGGACCTGAAATATCATTTACCAAACAAACTAATCGACTATGTTAAGAAGCTGAGTTTGTTAGGTGAAATATGAATAGGTATGAGCCACGATAGACTCTTGCGAGTCGCAGTGGAGGCCCTTATAGACTCACTCACCACAAATCTAGCCCAACCTAGATTGGGTAGTAAGATAATCACTATTGATTTTGTTCACATTCATTTCAGACATATAATATCTAGCTATGGTAGCTATAATTCATGTAAAGTATCTTGAAATACAAATCATAGGCTACCAAAACGTGTCAATATTGAATACAACTTACCTACATAATAGATGAGAAAGTTACAAAAACTGTTTCTGTTCAGTTGAACACAAGAATCTTTTGTGTTTTAGCCACAAAGCCGTTTTCGACATTGTCCATGTCAAAGAAAACGTAGCTATTATTGTACACAATTTAGTTTTTTATTTCAATATTCAATCTCCAAACGATAATTAATCAATAAATGAAATTCCCAATTTCAGTCATCAATTTTTCCAATTGTTTTAATGTCGCTTACTGTAACGTTAACATGAAGATATTTACATCTTTTTGTTCAAAAATGTCAGATGATCGGAATGAATGGTATTTACTATTGGCATATAATGATTTGATTGGCCTAATATACTATCATGAATAATAGTAATCATTGAGAAGACTGTAACGGCTTCAATTCAACATTGGGTATTGAAGAGATATTTTAACGTTGACAATGCAAGTTTATTAAGATAAATAGTGTTTCTGAATATAAAGGAAATCCACGACTCATCTTGTATATATTGATCTAATACCATTTACTACTTCTGAAATAATTAATAGTGAAACATCATTGCCCAAACTTTATTTGGTTATGTTTACATTCTTTGACAATGTATTATTTTTTCATAAATTCTCAAGAGGCCTTTAACCTATCAAGTCAAGTTCAATGAACTATACAGCTACTTATTAGATTAACCTTTGACCTGCTCACCTGATGATAAGGGTTAATAAAAAGAAGATAACCGACCTTGACCTTGTAAGGCTTGGAATGGTCCATAATCCTCCATTCTTGTGCTGGTGCTTTTCGAAGTATTTTCGGATTTAGCCCTATTCCTATTCACATTCTCATTAACAGTCTTCGACAACATCTTCACAGTGTTTTTCACAGACTTCTTGGGAGTTTTCTTCATATACCTCTTCCTTGTCTGTAACGTAGCCAATAGAAATACGAGTTGCAGAAAACTCACCAGTAGAGGACCAGCCCTCTTCGTCCAGCTCCTGCGACATATCGGAAACACACCACCTGGTACATTCCAAGTAAGATTTTCATATTACTGTGCTGTGCCTGCTGCTTGTAGGTACCTCAGATAGTTTGTAGACGGCACTCTCAGGGATTATTGTTATACTCTATCGCAAAAGTCGGTAGGCAGTTGAATCTAAATATGTGTAACCTTTTGTGACTACAGCTCATAGATATATCATCATCATATATCATATCATCATTTTCAATTCTAACCCCTCTGTGTAATCCAAAAGTATACTCTTGAAATCCATTCTACCATCTGGTATATTAGTACATTTTTATTTTTACTGTTCAGTTTAACCATCAGCTGACACCACTTGTACATTTTACTTTTAAACATAATCATTTTATATTTCATGATTTTAATAGGTTACTATAATATTTAACAGCGTGCTATTGTCACTTGACAGCGACAGCTGAAAGTAGGTCAACGGCGTGAGCCAACTACTATCAGGCCTACTCTACACCCAGAAAACTGTAGGACATAAAACTGAGTAACCATCAAATCAGTAGTAAGCGTAAAATAATTTTTTGAAACCTTAAAATAATTGTCTTTTATTTTACCACGACCCCTCTACGTAGAGAAACCGGTAATAATTTTATTTTGGAGAAAACCCCCCTTTTGTCACCTCAACTCCAGTAGTAAAGGGAGAAAAGGAGGTGACAAGACTGGGTTAATTAAAACGATTCACGAATTTGTGGAAATGTTTCACAACTTCGCACAAGTCTAATGATCGCACTACCAAATTTAATTCACAGAAAACTTGAAGAAAATATACAGAATAATTCAGATAATGAACAGTTAGGTTAGTGAATGGAGGTACAAGGCAAGTGATAATTATACTCCGGTTGATAATGAAGCAGGGAATAAGCTTCGCAGATTTGGATAAAACATTTGATAAATTGAAATGGAACGTACTAATTTGTATAACTATTTATAAATGGATATATTTAAAAATGAGTTTGAGTACAGCAAACGATCAATCATTAGATGGAAAGAGGGGAAAGGTAGATGAACATGAACAGAAGTGCTAAGGGCGAGTTATATTTAACTTTTTTCCTTTCTCAAAACTTTTTATAACCAGTGATAGACAATTCAAGTGTGATATTCACAGAAAATACGTGGGTGAAACCGAAACTGCAAGTTCCGAAAGCAAGCACTTTGTAAGATATTCTATTGTACCAAAATAAAGTTCAGCCTCATGTCAAGTTTAACTTGACATAATTGACGATTGTGGAAAAAATTCAAGTGAGGACGAATACTTTGTAGGAATCATTGATATTTTATTATATATGTATATAACCATATCTAGATTTAGAATGATAACCATTTTCTTCCATTCAGCTTCACGAAACAAGGAGCAAGGTTCATGATAAATCTGATTAGAGATAAAATAACATTTATCCCAGAAGAACAATTATCCTTAGAAGTCTTTATTTAAATAGATTTTTTCAATTATAGAAGCCAGCCAGATAGTATCTGAAGGTACAAGACCTTTTGCAAGCCTCCACAACCAATTTATGGAATTGCCTTTTTCAGGAGAATATATGAGAACTACTCCACATGGGCCTTATAATGTTGCGAGATTCGTAATAGATTAAAATTAATATCTTTGAGATTTTCTCCAACAAAAGTGAAGTGTAAACTGAAAATACGTTATGTAATTGTTGATCTTATTAAACTACATCACAGAACATTCAGTTTGCCTCAATTTCAAGCAAGCAAGACGAGAGTGTATTCGAGAAAATCGATTGGGCGTTGTGGATTTATTAAGTGACCACTAAGATCAACAACTCTGGATTTTTACTCATGGGGTTACTCCAAGTCCAAAGTTTGCATGACTAGTCAGTTGATGACAGTCGATAAACAACACCACTTATACATTGTTTGATAGAAGAGACGGTCGATTTATTGTGGGTTTTGAATATATTAAAGCATCATCTGCGTGAAACAAACAGTTATTTTTTAAATCTAGGACCCGAAAAAAAAGGTGATGAATTGGACTCAAGCGCTACATGATGAAAATCAGAAAGAATCAGAAAATCCATTTATTCTGTTCAGAGAAATGTCTGGCAATTGTGTAGTTGGATACTTTGGATAAATGATTCGAAAGTGGTAGTGCTGATTCTGAATTATTATTAGCACATTTATCATTTTTTTTGTTTCGTAGAAGAGGTTTATAATATACTTTTGATGTTAAATTTATATAGAACTTCTCACTATCTGCACTAGAGATAATAGCTTCTTGATAAATACGTTTTACATTATCAACTTCGGTACTAAGATGATTGGGAAACTGACGATAAGTAGAGAAGTAACTTGAATCATTGTTTTTCTTTGAATTCTCTCCATATTTGTTTTTTGTGACAATTATGGACATCAATTGATTATTCATTCAGAGTTCAGATTTGGCTTTTTTGATTATATTTATCCATCTCTTCTGTACATTTTGAGGCAATTGGTAACAATACTATGGAATCAGTACTTAAGTTGACTCGAAATAGATACTGGAGAGAAAATACCTTTTCAATTAGTGTAATTAAGATGGAAAAATACTCTAGTACAATTTGTATAAAAGAAAGTTCTGTGAACTGTGAAGTTATAAGAAAATGAATTGAATTGCAATCGCCAAGAAACAATAACGTGATTTGATTTTCCGATGGTAGAAAGATATTCGGGTACTGTTAACAGCTGTTTATCATTTGTGAGTAATAGGTCAAGTGTATAAGGTTTTTGGTTCACTCTGTATCTTGTGGGTTGGGTAATAAGGTCTATGAAATTTGAATTGTTATTTTGGTCTGCAATAGGATTTCAAAGTTGGCATAAAAATTTTCAAGTATCCTTTGGACGTAACTACGATCATATTTTATCACCCCGAAACCAAAACGAATCCTTTTTTATGAGGTCAACTTCAACATTGATTTATTTTGTCCAGAAAGTTCGATCAGAGACCGAGACCCGAAAACACACATGTCGATCATATAATTTTATCTTAGCAGTTGTTTCATATGCCACTTTGATAATAACCTCAGTTTTGTTGACATTTTCCTTGATGAATTCCTGTTGAGCATAATCAATGGAAAACCACATTAATTTCACTTTGATGATTCTATGTACTATATTAAGTGTGCCATAGGCTATCTAGCTTCGATTTTATCGTCAAAGGTTAACGTACATGAAAGATACATAAATTCATTTGTCTGGATTGTTACATCAAGTAATTTCATTTTTCTTCTTGGGTGTGTAATTTTTCAAAACAAATATCTTTATCAAATAATTTTATTCGGTATACACATATTGTGTACTTATGAGTTGACAAATAACCGAACTTTCGAAATACGTATAAGAAATACGGACAAGAAATGAAGGAAATGACGCAGTTGATAAATTGTCTTAAGAAGTTGAGTATGAAGTTTTCTTGCCGAGCTCACAGATACCTACCAAATATAACTGGTTATTAGGAAATCGTAACTGCAGTTGACATAAAGTTCGAGCAATGATATATAATCTGAACGATGGCAAAAATGGGATATATAAAGAACTTTTGAAATTTGGCTCGATGTATTATTTGATATTTATATACTTAGATATATTTATCAATATAAAAAAAGTGTCAGGCAAGATGTGCCAGTCGAAAGTCTTTGGTAAATATTTTCGGGTCATTTCATCTAACTATCCACAGGTATTCGATACGGTCCTGTGTTGGGAGGAAATACAGCAAATCAGAGATCATCAAGGATTTGGAGATGAGATAAAAAAAATAATGAGAGAAAATGAAACAATAAAAAAGGAAAATGAGCTAATAAAACAAGAAAATAAAAAAATTAAAGAATATTTGATTGAAATGGAAAAATCACTAGAATGGATAGAGGAAGACAAAAAGAAAAACAACGTGGTGATGAGTGGGCTAACAATATATATTGAAAATCCTGTAACATTAAAGGATGCACTAGAGAATTTCGTTAGACAGAAATTGAATGTCAATGAAGAGGTGACAGCAGCTACTAAATTAGGACCCAGATCATGCCTGATACAACTAAAGGAGGAGGAAGACAAAGAGAAAATAATGCAAAATAAAAATGAACTAAAGGATCTAACAAAAAATTAAAGATTCAAAGAGATGAGATACATAGCAAGGAAGGAAGGCAAAAAGGAAACATAGTCAAAATTGGATATAACAAGATGATCATAAATGGAGAACAATGGAGATGGAACAACAAAGAGAATGAAATGAAGAAATCTAATCCAAAAAAATAGCAAATGAAGATGAAATTGATATAGCAGCTTTACAGGAAATCAGATGGCAAGGAAATGGAGTTATAGAACGAAAAAGGTACGAAGTATATTGTTTAGATGTTAAAAAATGAGGACAGCATGGAGTAGCATTTATCGTGAGAAAAAAAAATTGGTAGGAAATATATTGGAGTTCAGACAAATAAATGAAAGAATGACTTATATAAAAATCGGAGCAAAACCTTTTAATATATCAGTATAAATGTATATACCCCAACAGAAGTGGCATCAGATGAAATAAAAGGAATATTTCATGAAAAAATAGAAGAGAAATTGATTAAACTACCAAAACAAGAAATAATAATATTATTAGGACACCTGAATGCACTCATTGGAAAAGAAGAATATAACAGATATGTAGCCGGCATACACACATTACATGAAGTAATAAATAACAGTGGACACAGACTTTGCAACCTAGCAGCAACATCTGAATTGACTATTAGTCGTGCGAAATTTCAACATAAAAAATGGAAAAAACTTACATCGAGATCACCTGATAGTAAAAGATTTCCACAAATAGACCATATTTTAATATAAAAAAAAGACAATCATCAATAAAAGATGTGAGAACGTTCAGAGGAGTGTGTGCTGATTCCGACCACTTCATGGTTATAGCCACACTATTTCAGAAAATCAAAAGAAAATGGGAATACAAGACATATCTGAAGAAATGAAATACTGATAATCTACAACAGAAGGAAGTCCAAAGTCAGTACAGAGAAAGCATGGGGAAGCAAATTAGAGAAATACCAGCAGAAGTTACAGAAATACAGTCAGGATGGAAAATGATTGAAAGGTGTATAAACGCAGCAGAAAAAAAAAATAGGTATTGTAGGAAATACAACACAAAAGAAAAAGTTTGATGAGAAATGTTAAAAGATGGTGGAAAAGAAGAAATTTGCTTGGATGAAATGAGTTAGAACCAACAGTCCTGAAGATAGAGTGGAGTACGAAAAACTAAGAGAAGAAACAAAAAAAATATATTGAAAATAGCTAAGAAGACGGCAATTGAAAATTTCATCAGCGGAATAGAAAAAGGAAGCTTTAATAAAAACATCAAAGTTTTTTATCGTAATCTAGATAACCAAACTAAAATATACAAAAGTAAAATAACCGGAATAAAAGACGAAGAAAGTCATTGAAAGAACTGGGGGTATGCGACAAGCTGAGAAGATTGATAGAAATGTCACTGGCAAAAACAGTAGCGGAGATAAAAACCCAGAAAGGAACAACAAGAAAATTTGAATATAACAAAGGAGTTAGGCTTTAGATTACGTATTAAAACAGATAAGTAGAGAAAACTTGAGAACAGAGGGAGGTCAACCAATAGCATACGCTGATGATGTTGCACTAGTAACAAAAAATAGAAAAATTATGGAAGAGATGCTACAAGAGATAGTGGAAGAAGGGAGAAAAATTGGTCCTAAAATAAATGCGGATGAAACCAAGCTATTGAGATTCAAAAAGAAGTGTGAGTACAGGCATATCAGGATTGGAGACTATTCGTTTCAAGAGGTAGATGAAATAAAATACTTGGGAATAACAATTTAATCTAATGACAGAGGCAAGGAAACCGAAATAAAAGAAATAATAGCAGCAATAAATAGAGCATTCCATACCAATGAAAAACTGTTGAGAAATAAACTCATGAGTAAGAAGACGGAAATAAGGATATACAAAACAATTATAAGACCTGTATTATTGTATGGATCAGAAACATTAACAATGACCAAAAAACATCAGGAAGATTTGAGAATACAAGAGCGTAAGATATTGAGAATGACATTAGGACCGAAAAAGTAGGAGATGATTCTAAAAAACGAACAAACATAGAATTAGCACTTGAAATAGGAAAAGATATAGTAGAAAAAATTAAGGAACAGAGAATAAAATGGTTTGGACACATATGGACAACAATACATGCAATGATTGAATGGAAACCTTGATAAGTGAAAGAGAGGAAGACCCAAAAGAACGTGGTTACAGGAGGTTATAAGCGACCTCAATAGCATAGGAATAGAGCAGTGGAAGGAGAAAACAAAGGATAGGAAGAAATGGCGGCAGATTGATGAATAAGTATAAGGAAGAAAAGGAAGGAAAGGGGATTGATTCACCCCGAAAAAAAGATTTAGAGAGCTTTTTGAAGCTGCGCTATCCACGGGGATTCACAAACTCGAATAACTTGAACAATACCTTCAATTATAGATTACAGTATAGTCTCCGACTTTGTACCCTCTGATGTGGAGCACTAAGTGATTAGATCAGGGACCGTGTTCTTGACTAGGGGAGCAGTGCTTCCCGAGAGAACACATATTTTGCTTTGTTTTTCTGTCACTGCAGTGAGAAGGACAAAATATCCTGTTCTCTCGGGAAGCTTCACTCCCGCATTCAAGAATACGGCCCCTGGTCTCACTGACCTGGGCTTTCGCCGACTTTTTGGTAGGTACCAAGCAAATTTTATAGGAAAAGCACTAAATTGGTGAGGATCTCGTTCTTCATCAGAAAATATGATATCATTTATGTACATTACAAAAATCTTTCACGGAATTATATCATTAACTATATTGTACCACGAAAACTGGCAAATCTTTGGAACAAAACTGTTTCAATCGTATTTCGGTTTTTGAAGTTTTTCACCATCTGTCACTTACGTAATTTTTTTAATTAAACGTCAGTGAATGTCAAAGTTTAGTTTTTTGTTATATTTTCCTATTATTTGGTTTATTCGGTAGGCGAAAAACAGTTGTGTGTCACACGTGCAGGAAATGCTTCAGTAGCTCTTAACTCGCTTCGCTACGCTCGCTCGTGCATCTAATAGTCTTGGTCTGCTGAACTTCATTTTCTGCCCTTGTGAGACAATATACTATTACGCCTTTACTCCAAAGGAAGGTCATCTAATTCAGGTTTCAAAAAGTTGTCCAGCAAATACAAATATACTTCCTGACTGAACGTTTCCTCCTGAAAATACGGTTCGATTATTCGATCTAGTTAAACAGCACAACGAACATTTATTTTTTTAGTAAATTGACTATTACGTTGAATCCTATGATAAGGATTTTCACTAGCCCAATACCGACAATTTTCGGATGAAAAAATTTCATTTGTCGTGAGCGTTGCATCATCAGAAAATAAAATGTTGTAATGAAATAACCGGTTATTCATAAGCTTCTCGCCAATGATTGCAAAAAAGTCATGTCTCATGTCATAATCACAATCCAGTAAGGTGTGAATAAATTTCGGTTTGTATTTTGTTTTCATTAAATATTTTCTGTGAGTGACTCTTGCTAAAACCAACTTCCGCCGCTCTTTTTCGTAAGCTCAGCTTGGGATTTTCTCTTACTGAATGTCTAGCTAGGGTAGTAGCTGCATGATTGTCTTCATTGTACACCTTTTCCAAATTATTTTTGTCTTCAACAGAACCTGTCTCATCAAATTTCTTTATAAATTTTTTTAATCCATTCCGCGTAACGAGTACATCTGGGATATTTCTAATCAAATAGTTGAATGGCATCCTTGTACGAAGCATCCCCAATGTCATAGCATTTTAAGAGATATATTCTTTGTCGAATAGTAAGTATTGTTGAAAAAGAGTGACTATTTGAAAATTATTTAAAGAGTTGACAGTTCCAAAGGTACATCACTCACTAGATTATTACTAAATTTTCGACCTTAGTGCAAAAATTCATCGTATTTCCATAAAATGGACTATGAAATGAAGCAGGTATTGAAAAACTTGAATTTTATTTCATTTCAAGGGTTTCAGAATAAGCAAAAGAGGTTTTTCCTCTTGGGCAGCCCATCCGTGGACAAACTGTATATTTTGGACTACGTGTGTTTGGTTCGAAGACACTTCTACCACTCAAAGACCGGTTCATAGTCATCACAGAATAATAAAAAAATTTGATGTTTACCTAACAATGACCACCTTTGGTGGCAAAGGCATGAGAGACCTTAAAGGATTCTAAGATTAATATAGGGTCTCCAATACGATCTTTGCAGATCTATTGTGGATGCTCTAGCTCTAATGTTAGCTAAAGATCCTTGTCTAGACCCGTCCTCATTAATAGACTCAGTAGGCCGAATCTCAGGTCCTCCATTCATTAGAAGGGTTGTGGTTTTTCCCATCTTTTTGGAAAACCTCAGCCTCACAGTAGCACAGTATGTGTGCCGACATTTCCTCATATTCTTGGTAAAACCTGCTCATTGTTGTGACGCCAATCGTATATTGTTTGTGTTTATTGACCTTCAGTACCCTTTCATAAACCCAACCAGGGGGCTGCTCAGCAATTTGGTCTTGATAAATTCTTAGTGAAATTTGGCAATAGTTTTTTGATGAACTCTTTGCCCTGTATCATTCCAGGCGCCTTGCTCCACCATTATCGAGACTTCTTTTTCAAGTACTGGTATTTTGTTTTTTTGTGCAGTGCATCCGTTATACTGTAGAAATATTCTGGACCAATATGTGCACACATCTTCCTCATGTCCCTTTACTCAGTCACGGGATAATACAATGTTCCTTAGACTTTTGACTCGCATTGGCATAATTCAATATTCAGTATAATGTACATATTGTTTTGTAATATATCAATTCTGTGTACTATGATTTCTTCCTTATGTATGTAGATGTATAATCTACCAAGGATTTTTCCATTTTGTAGAGGATTCCTGATTTTTCATATTTCAAGTTGTATCATTTTGTCTTTAAAATTTTTGTTAATCTTTCATGCCAAAAAAGCACAATTCTCTCTATTTCTTCTCAATATTTATGTTGAAGCATAGAAACGTACTCAAGACTCTTTTTAATGGTGAGCTCTCTGCTGACTTATTTCCTTTGATGTCTTTCTGTTGCGTACTCTATAAAGGAACCCGTTGACTCACACAAACTGGATACAAGCATTGCGGCTTGAAATATTGTACTTAGTATATTTTTTCAACCTGAAAAAGCCACAAACTCTTCGATGATAAGCATTTTTTCCTCACTTAACTTCCAGATGTATCTGCTGGCGTGGTTAAAGTCTCCAATTAAATGTTTCCCATGATGTTGAGATGGCTAGTGGGGCCCTCTGTTTCGAGCGTATTCATGAAAAAACAAATTTATGACTAATCCAAGTATCAAAGTGAAATGTTTGTTTCATTGGAAATAACAAAATTGACATTTACTTTCGGCTAAATTAGAAGTCACCGGAAGTTAAATGTATTAACATTATTTATAAAACATTTTTACTAATGAGCACTGTATATCACTGATTATTCATATTGAAATGAACAATATAGTCTATTAAGGTAGATATACATATCAGTTACCCATGTACCGTTAGGTGTCGGGGTTGCGATCTTCTGCGATCTTCTTCGCTTCCTTCAGTACATCACCTATCTCTTGATTCCAGTTTTTCTTCGGTCTACCTATTTTTTTCTTTCCGTTCCACCCTGCCTCCCATATTTGTTTAACTATGTTATCTTTGTTCATTCTTGTCAGGTGTCCAAACCATCTGAGTTCAGTTTGCTCTATTTTTGATATTATAGAATCCACCTTGAGTCTAGCTCTCATTACCATTTTTTAATCTGTCTAGCTTTGTTATTCCTTCTTTTTTTCTCAGTATTCTCATCTCCATCGCTATGATCTTTGATTTTAGTCTTTGGGTAAGTATCTATGATTCACTTCCAAACGTTAAGGTGGGTACGAAAACAGGTTTATTAATCTTTATTTCAATTGTTTTATTAACCTCCCTTTTGTTTAAAAATACCCCTTTTAGTGCATTGAATAATTTAGATGTGGCTTGTATTCTATTATTTACATCTGATTCCAATCCATCTGATTCCATCTGATTACTTTCCAGTATGGCTCCTAAGTATTTTAAGCTTTCTGTTGTCTTCTTTGTGTATCCATCGATGCTGACTTGTATATCTTCGTGTTTCCTGGATACTGTCATTATCTCGGATTTATTATCGTTGATTCTCATGTCGTATTCTTTGATATTGTAACGTTTATTCTAATTTATATTTACAATTAATTTATATTTACAGATTTATATGTAATTCAGTCCTTATTTAATAATGTATCTAATACACTAAACACACTAATTATAATTTATATGAGAGTCACTTAATAAACACTTTATCGAAGCGCGATTACTTTCCTTCGGTATCAACACTGACTGATTGACTAATTTACCTGCAGTGATGCTCGTGGCCTATTTATACTCGCGCGTCGTATTTCTAGAATTATCTCGACGTTCTGGCGGATGCACTGGGTATTCTCGATGTTTCGTATTTTGGATGGTTCTCGAAAATTGGGCGGAGGAGCCATAGTCGTCTCATACAGGGATTTCACTGGGGGCACTAAGTGAGCATATTAATGCAGTAGCTCGCGTAACAATATATTTGTTCCAGTGTTCTATCGCTTTTTCTAGCTCGGCTTTATTATTTGCTACTTGTAGCAGGTCGTCATCGTATAGCAGGTCCTTGATTATTATTGGCTTTAGTTGCCGTACTCCTACTCTAACTCCTTTTCGCATGCTTGTGAGATTTCATCCATCATTGCATGCGTGGCATGCGGCATGTATGGGACTTGATATTCCTCCTTGTCTTACTCCCTTACATGTGTTGAAGTTTTTTGTGTTTTCCGTCCCCACTCTATGATGCTTGTCCTGTCGTATATACTTTGGATAGCATGCAGCAATCCATTCGAGACTCCTCTCCTTGCTATATTTACCCATATTCTTCCCTCTTGGTAGCGAGTCAAATGATTTTTCCAGATCGATAGTGCATATATACATATTTCCGTTACTCACTAGTATTCTGTCCATAATTTGTAGGATGCTAAATATCCAGTCCTGCGTGCATTGTCCTGCTCTGAACCCAGCTTGATTTCCTTGCAATGTAGTCTCCATTTCGTTTCTTAGTCTTCTATCTATATGATCCTTTCGTATTGTTTACCTATTACTGATAACAGCGTGATTCCTCCATAATTATTGCAATTTGAAATATCTCCTTTTTTGTATATTAGATTTATAACACCAATTTTCCAATCTTCAGGGATCTGTTTCTATTTCCATATTAAATTACAAGATATCCAGAAGCATTTTCTTCCTTGTGCTCCCATGTATTTTACCATTAAGGTAAATATGTTGTAATTTCACCAGGCTTTGGATATAGTTATCATAGTAATTTATGTCTAATGAATATACACAAATCAACTTAGATTCAATTAAAAAACCAATTTGGATACGTTAACTAAAAAAATTTAGTATGCAAATTGGAAAAATGTTTTGAACGGCAATTCAAATGTAAATATAGCCTTGAAAGAGTGTTATAAAATACAGAATAATAAATTAGGCGAATCTGTCCATAAATTATCTACGTATGCAAATACACTGTTTGGTTTAGTGAATAAATTGGATCACTCATAGAAAATGAAATATAAGGAAGATTGCAGCTTTTGTATCTCCGCATTTACATAAATAATCATCAGTTTTCATAAGGAAAATCTTCAAGGTAACTAGAGTATCATGAATTAGAAAGCGGAATCGAGGAAAGTTCTGAAATCTCATCATCACCTAAATAAGTTAATCAGAATAGCTGTAGCACTGGAGTTGATATTTAAAAATGTATTGGATACTGGAAGAAAAGATGCCATTGCCTAAAAACAAAAACCAGTGGCCATATTTTTCGATAATAGCAAAGCTTATGATCATATCCTTAATACCATAGTTAAATGAGGTACACAAAAAAACTTTTTTCAACCAGAAGATCCTCTGAATTGAAAACAAACGGCGAGATATTAAGAAAAACACTTGAACAATGGACTTGGTTCCTGAGTGCAATTAACGATATAACCCAAAGTTTTAACCCAAAAGCTTTGATGCGATGATATTGTGGTTTACATTGAAAGCAGAAACTTCAATTTTGTTACAACCATTCTCAAAATAGCATCACGTAAATAAGATATAAGGTACACTCAAACATGTCTTACATTTTCAACCAAAAATCCACATTCAATGATTGTCGATATCATAAAAATTAGTGGCCCTCTTCCTTTCAAAATGAACAACAGTGCTTCTCAACTGAGGTGGTATAACCCAAAAGTTTGTTGATTAAATATTTATCCAGCCCTACATGGGGTCTGATGCATTAACTACCTGATAAGAAGTGAATTGGACTATGGTGCAATAACTCACGATAAATGCATAAAAATTCAGAGACAAAATGAGACAATTAAAATTATACCCTGAGAGTAGGTTAGGTTAGGTTTGTGGCGAGTGGGTCTATAAGGACCTCCACTGCGACTCGTGAGAGTTTATTGGCGCTCATCCCTATTCAGATTTCACCAAACACATTCAGCTTCTCAACAAAGCCGATAAGTTTGTTTGGTGAATGATATTACAGGTCCGAGAGAGAGACCCTGCCAAACATCAGATACCTGATTCGAGCCGCGGCGGGGCACTCACAAATTATATGCTCTGCAGTTTCATCATCTTCCAGGCAGAGACGACAAGTCGGATCTTCCGACAGTCCAAGTCGTTGCATATGATGATTCAGATGACAATGGCCTATTGAAAGGCCTATTAGACAACGTAGGTCATGCCAGCTATAGTCTAACATTTGTTTGGAGACATTCTTCGAAGGAGTTATAAAAGCCTTTGAACCAATCCTGGTATATTATGCCAGAAGTCTAAAGCACTTCTTGCTGTCCAGGTATTTAGTGTTTGTTTGGCAAAGCTTATCGCGATGCCAATTGAAGGTTCTGGTCAGATAAAAACGCGTGCGGCACCCTCCCTTGCAAGAGAGTCCGCCTTCTCATTGCCATCCATGTCAGAATGACCAGGGATCCAGACCAGCGATACTCCATTGAGTTCTCCTATTGAGGAGAGTCTTTTTTGGCAGTCTAAAACCAGTTTCGACGTTACACGGTAAGAGCTAAGTGCTTTCAAAGCCTGACCAAAGGCTGACCGTGAAAATTTGTATTTATTTATGTGTGAGATTGGTTTGCTCCAATCTCTCCACACATGAAGCAATGGCGTAAATTTCCGCCTGAAATACGGTTGCATAGGATCCTAGAGAGGTTGAAATTTTCAGCTCTCAACAATTCATCCTTACGTAGGTCCCATTCGTTTCTATTTGGAATTAGGACGGTATAAGACATGTCGTAGTTAACAGTTGGAGGCATTATGTCAGAGGTCATTCCCAGAATACTGTGACTTTCAGTGTCCACTAGCATTCTGCTTTGCTCTGTATAAGCCTGTTTTGTGTTTTGTCCATCTATCCTCCCTTTCCAGAAATATTTGGAGAAGAGGTAGGTCTAGAAGGATTTCCATGGCTGCTGACGGTGTGGTACTGATGGCACCAGTAAATACCAGACACGCCTGTCTCAGTATGTCGCAAGTCCTTGTTCCAGTGTTATTTCAAAAAATATGCCATTGGACCCAAGACCTCCATACCTTCGCCTCTCCTTTGTCTGGGATCCAGCATGAAATCACCCTTTTTAAAACTTATTCAACCTCAAACCATTCCGTGGTTAAGGAAAATAATATAAAAATAAGTAAATAAATTAGGAAAACCCCGATACCGGGTTACCCTCAATATGGTCTTCAAGAAGTTGTGGAAAAGTAGCAGCAAACTGCAGAAAACATCACTATCTATCTACCAGGTAGACTCCAAACATCCCGAAGTCAAGTATGTATCCGGAGGGTGTTAAGTATCCCCTGGCCCCACAGGTGAACCCTTAAAAATTAAAACAGGTATCAGCTAAAAACTAAGCCTATACAGGAACACATTCCCAACACCTCAACAAGTTTAGCTTGCCTCGGCATATGCCCGAAGTTATTTGATAAGAATTTAAAAAATGGACTCGTTAGGTCACAGAGCAAACGCTCTGTTTATGTCGACAACATCGGCGCGACAAACTAAGCTGTCTGTGGACTCTTCAAGTCACAGAGCATTGCTAAATATCAATTACGACTACTCTCAGCGTTACTACCTCAAGGCATGACAAACGAACGATTTTATTCAAGACACGACTGTCACGGCCAATTGTCAATGTCATCCAACAAATAATTCAACTTTGTAAATAATGGACAGAAATAATAAAGTGTGTATTAAGGATTATTCAAATAAATTTGAGCAATAATAGTACCACAATACCCCCTGACAACGTAAACGAAGTAAGATCAAACACTCGGATTTAACAGGCAAAACCCATGGCGACAAACAGCTAATATATTATGAGATGTTCAGAATATATTCGAACGCCATCGTACACAAAAGATTTCTAACTAGTATGTCTTTGCTTAAGCCTGCGTTGATGTGCTGGGGTGTGGTATACCCCATGCATGCAATACATGCATTTTTACACGAATTCACAATTTACAATTGCTAGTATTCATAATATTATTATTTGTTTTATTTAGTTATGGAAAAAAATTGTATTTTTTATTTTGATATGTTTTTAGAGCACTTTTTTATTGTAGACAGATGTAGTAACTTTTTGATGTGCCAATTTCTATTATATCTCAAATATGTGATAAATCCTGAAAATGGGTCTTGTTTTTTTGATTTGCACTATTATACCCACTATTTTTAAATTAATTTATACATTTCTTATGCTTTTCAAGAAAAGTTGATTAATCCAATACATTTAGTGATGCACACCACACCACCTTGCACGTAATTTTTAGGTACCACACCAACGCAGGGTTAAGCCAAAATATGGTTGACAAATGAAGAAAATATACCTCTAACTCAAAAGTAAAGTATGTCTCCATAGATCAGTAAGTTTTATCAAACCTTATTACTACTTTAAATGTTTTAGTCTTCAAGTCACGGAGTCAGTAATTTATAAGTGAACCCTAATAAACTTTAGCGTGTATTAAGCTGAAGCGGACAGAGTATTTGGACTACTGTGGCAACACCCCTAAAGTGATATCATCAAAGCCAGAAAAAAATCAGTAGCCCCACGGTAACTAAAAACTATAGTAAAATCCACAAGAGAGAAAACCACTTACTACCCTTAATGATGAATTATAACAAACAAAAAAACAACTAACATGAATCTACCTACAGATATTCACATGATAGGCGCTCGTTTTGTATCGTACGATCACAAAACTTACATTATTTACACAACCTGGCGACAAAATATAAAATGGTTGTCATGATGTGAAGACAGGTTTGGTTACAGGCTGTACCACTTCGCCGGAAGGATGATGGCAGGGTAGTCCCTAAAACTCTCTGGGCTGACAGAAATTAATTAACTACTGAAGTACTTTCATAGTGAACAAATGATGTTAGAAACATAGAGACAAAATCCGACAGGTAATTACTATATACAAATACTTAATAAAACGTAGTGACAAATTCACACGTCCTCCATACCTTGTAGTCCTCACCCCTTTTACTTGTATATCATCCTCCCTTAACCCTATGCGGTTTTCAAGCGATTTTTTCAGCTCTCCAGGCGTAGTATCTGGGCCCAGATCCAGAACAATAAAATTAGCTCCCCTTTTCCTAATAGTTACAGATACCTCTTTTACTCGTTCCTCAATCGTCCCTCAATTTTTCCGCCGTACCCCTCCCTTCAAGACGCACTAAAATGTCTCCGCCATTTGTTTTAGAGACGTCAATTACTTTCATGCCTAAGGCCTCTACGTCGTCCTGGGTTCTCATATCTCTGAGAACGTCTGCGTACGGTCTGCCCCCTGTCGCGATTATTAAATTACAAATGAAATAAAGCGGATAATCCTTCTGAATGTTGGTTTGACTCACATTTAAATGAAAAGTAGTAGGATTTCTAAACATAATTCGAGGTTCACAAAAATTAAACATCCCTCGTAAATTTGGACAGTCAATTATATTATTTATAATCTTATATACAAAAATTACACCAAAATAACCGCGTCTATGTTCCAATTTAACTAAGCCACGTCTCTCTAACAAATCTGCGAGTGCGATGCGCCAATTGAGGGGTGAAGAGCATCACACTTGGACTATTTCTATCTGTTCAATGTGACATTGATAAAATGGACTCCACACAACACATGCATATTCCAGCTTGGACCTTATGAAAGCATGATTCAATGTGGACATTTTTTTAGCATGGCGAGAGCGCACCGAACTAAAACACCATACAAGAGATTAGCAGATGAAATTATAGTATCCATATGTTTGTTAATTGGAAAAGCGGGGTCAAATGTGATACCAAGATAAGTAAATGCTTCAGGTCTTTGAATGGGGATGTTTTTTATACAGTACATAAACTTAAGCAAATCAGTTTTAAGACCAAAGGAATAAGTGGAAGATTGTTGCTTTCACACCATTGAACAGCTGCATTGGAATTCACAGTTATTTTTTCACAGTCCTCTATAGATTTCACACAACTGTAAAATGTTGGGACATATGCATATAAAAGAAAATCTATATTGATAATCTATAACAAAATGCATTAAATAGTTCCAAATGTGAAAAAAAACTCCTTCCCTACCGTCTTGGAATAAAAGCTTCCCAATTTAGTATTGGACCTACAATCCCTACACACTAATTTCTGATTGGCGGAGAAGACCCATCTCAATGTGCTCAATAAAAAAATTTATATCAGTTTGCAAACCACCGCAGATACCATAGGATCTCCAACAGTCTAGAATAAATGATTTCTTGAATTTTTATGGATAAATTAATATGTATAATCTGTTATTTTACTGTTTTTTTTCATTATGTGACTGTCTTCGTAATCATTAAACTGCCACACAATATATGTTAACCTTCCGATGACCAGGTGGGGTCACTTAGTGACCCCAACGCAAGTTTTTTTGCTATAACTTTCTCAAAAAAAAATTTTCGGACTTTTCGGATCTTTTTCCTGTTCTCACATATTTTCGCAATAATTGAATCAAAAATGTAATTACTAATCCTAAAAAAAAAATACTTTCTGGTTGGGGTCAGTAAGGGGTCACCTGGCCTTCTATGCTATACATATTTTTACTTTCTCCAAAGTGCATACTTTTGTTTATACACTTGTAAACAGTAGTTTTGCGCATGTGACAGTGTTCATAAAGCTGGTGTTTAAATATTTTTGTTTATTCACATTGGGTTTTATTGTTTAGATGGTATTTTTTGTCCTACTGAACGATTCCATATTTTTGTTTATTGCTTGCTTTGTAATTCGTAGCGAAATATGCCGGCCAGACAGAGCACGAGAGTGTGAATGGAACGCTCGGCCTGTCTCGTTTTGTTTCGTGTCGGCTGCTATCAACTTTTTATCGGCATTGATGGTAGGTAGTTCTTGAAGTGTCTGCAATCGCGAAACGTCTACTCGAATATTCGTTGGCACAAAACATTGATTAAGAATTTCATCAGTTGTCAGTTGGTATTTATTTACATCATGTCGCAGAGATATCTTACTCAAGCTGAGCTTGGGGAATTAGCAAATAACTTAGATGACATACCTGACGAATTTGAGCTGTCGGAAGTTGAAGATGAGGTATTAGAAGACGATTCAGAAACTATCCAAATTCCTCTTCGGATTCTGACGAAAATAGTGATAATTCTCTGCATTCTGTCAGTAAATCGTCTGACGAAGAAGTTGATATCATTTTGACTAAAGATGATACCTTGTGGTCAAAAACTGAACCAGTGCTTAGAAAACGGCCAGCAAGAAATATATTGACTGAAAAACCTGGATTGACTAGTTACAGTGCGAATATTACGACTCCTTCTGAAGCAATGGATTTATTTATAAGTAACGAAATTTTGGATATAATAATTGATGAAACCAATCACAGAGCTGTACTCCTGAAAGGTTTTGATTATTTCTGCTACCGTAAAAGCATGTCAAGAACCAATTGTAGAACTATGGAGTCATAGAGGTCCTGCATTGCAAAGAACCATATTTTCTGCAACAATGTCTCGTAATAGAATGAAAGATATTCTAAGATTCATAAGATTCGATGATATTGACACGCGCTCAGAACGACGAGAAGCAAATAAATTAGCTGCGATTGAAGATATATTTCATGTTTTTATTACCAATTGTAAAAAAGTACACATTCCTGAAGGCAGTGTAATAGTATGTATTGATGAGCAGCTAGCTCCCTTCTGTGCTAGATGTCCATTTAGGGTTTATATGAAGTCCAAGCCTGCTAGGTATGGCATACAAATATGGACATTGTGCGATGTGAAGAATGCATATTGCTGGAATATGCAAGTTTATACAGGAATGGCGAATAATGCACCCGAGAAAGAACAAGGCAAAAGAGTAGTGCTAGATTTGGTAGAAGGTTTGGGGACGGGTTATGGCGTTACAACCGATAACTTTTTTACATCTCTTGTCCTTGCAAGAGAATTGCTAAGAAAAGGAAAAACACTAACTGGAACTATTAGACAAAATCGAAAAGAAGTTCTTCAACAATTTCGTCCGAGCGGAATACTCAACTGAAGCCTTATTCAGTCAAGATACAATGATGATATCCTAGGTTCCTAAAAAAAATAGGAGTGTTGTCCTACTGTCAACCCAGCATTTGAATTTGGATATTTCGGGTGAAGAAACTAGATTCAAACCCCAAATGATTCTCGACTATATCAAATGTGAGGGGTCCGTAGATGCGTTAGATCGTATGGTAGGAGAATATACATGCTTCCGTAATACAAAGCGTTGGCCATTAGTTTTATTTTTTCAAATGTTGAATTTGGCAGCAGTCGATGCATTTGTTTTGTTTACCACAAAGTACGGAAATCATGAAGAGGGCAAAACCTTCAGAAGGATATTATTTTCGGAAAAATTAGGAATGGAACTGGTAAAACCACTAATAGCTGCACGCCCTCGAGCACGGATACCTGAATGTAAACAATATGCTATTACTGCGATTATGGAAACTGAAGAGAATGATGAAGAACAAGCTGCAGCAGGTGCACCTGCTGGAAAAAAACGTGGTCGTTGTGTGGCTTGTCCCAGAAATCTGGACACAAAAACCATGAAAAAATGTGACAACTGTCATAAGTTTATATGTAAAAAACACATTACTACAATACAATCAATGGTATGCGAAACATGCAGGAATAAAACGGAATAAGTGCATCTTCTTTTTATTATTACTTTTTTGTTAATAACAATCAACATTTAATTTATAATGATGTAATATCTTATAATAATCTATAATAAACGTTTATTTATCCATACAATGGGGTTTACTTTATTTATTTATTATAAAAAACACTTCATGTGATGGGTTCAGTAAGTGACCCCACCTGGCCTTCTGTGTATTATTTCTGACGTGGCCATCGGAAAGTTAAATAAAAAAAACACTTAAAAAGCATGATTTTTCTCTAGTTGAGATAAAATTCAAATTCCAATCCAATCCACTGTAGCTCACAAATAATCAATTAGCATTAACTAATTAATGAATAAGTGATCATGGAAATTTAATTTTTGAGAATATTGCTGAAGCACTGACTATAATTCAGTGAGATTTCAGGAGACTGGAAATAAACAGGAAGGCAATGCCCTTATATAGAACTAAATTTTCCGTTTCTCATCAAAATTATAGGATAATTCCAGATCAAACTTTGATCTTTTTGTGAAAAATATTCATTGTCTTATAATTCAAGGCAATTATGAATAATTTGAAATTTTCAACTGTTATACATAGGTATTAATGTTAAATAGAATTTACCCTGTAATATGACCTAATACTCATGTTTGGAATGAATAAATTAACTCCATTATAGCTACATAGGATGAGTAGAATAAGTTGTGTAATGTAATGGAAAAGAGATAAACATTATAAATTTTCTTCAACCCTTGAAATAAATTCAAACTCATACTCTTAAAAGCGAATACATTTGTGAATGTGTAGTTTTTCATGGTAATCTTACGTTGACGCACATAAAATGAAATTGACTTTTCCACTAAATAATAATGATACCGGGTGTCCCACGATGTTTCGATAGTACAATATCTCGAAAACTGTCCATATGAAACTTCTGTTCATCACTTCCGTTTTTCATACCATTTCCGTTCGCATGTCAACAAAATTTACTTCCAAATAAATGAATATTGCAAAAATAAATTCAACTATACCATTCTTGTCGTGATTGGAATTAGTTGAAATGTGAGAAAACAGCGTTGCCAATCCTATTGTTATTGTGAAACACTGAAGTATATGGTTCAATTGAGTAACCAGTTTAGGAATATCTGCCTATAAAATAGATGGTCATAATTTCTACAACAACTGGTCAAATTTTCAGCTTACCAAGCAATCAGCAACCTAGGACAGTTGTTTACGTTCCTAAGATATACAGAGCCCTTCCGTTGGCACAATTCTTCTCCTAAGACCTTACTGCGGTTAAAGTGGAATGTTCAGATGGAAAAGGATAATATACGGCGTTAATACCTCGCATTAGTCCACCTCCCTTCAGCTGCAGCCACCCTACCACCCTACCACCGACTTGAAAGATGGAGGTACTAGTGAATCACTGTCTCAACCAGAGAGTGGAGCTTATTTTGGGTTGCGACTCAACCTCTCACCGCACCAAGGATATCAACGCCCGAGGTAAGTCTCATATATCAATATATAATTAAGAATGAACTAACAGTCTTGAACAGAGGCACAGAGCCGACATTTGTTAACTCCCGTATCCAAACAATAATAGATATAACGCTAGCGACAGCTAAAATATCAAACAAAATTCAGGACTGGCAAGTGTCAGATCACATTTCTATGTCAAACCACCGCTGGCTGACTTATACGGTAAGCCAGAATCTCAGGACCACTGTAAAATCCAGTGACCAGAAGAGGACGGATGTAGCTCTCTACAAACGCCTCTTAAAAGGTGCTCTACGCGAAACAGAGGTCCTGACTCCTGGCAATAGTGAAGAACTGGAAAGGTAAACAGTATCTATCCAAAATGAAATATACATTGCCTATAAGGAATCCTGTCCAATGAGGATGGTCCAGACAGATGGCAAAACCAATACCTGGTGGCGCCCTGAACTGGACCAGCTTAGAAGGACAGCGAGAATAACCTTTAACAAGGCAAAACGAACAAAACTCAAAGAGGACTGGGGAGCAGGGCCGCAGAGAGAAAATCAGGGCCCGGGGGTATCCATGTTCGGGCCCCCTCCCCTCCCTTCAAATAAATCAGCTATTTCCGACTGTGATGTAATTTTTTTTAATTTATGGATTTGAATGTACTAATAGTTTATATTATTATTATTTTATTATTTATTATAGTATATATTATATTGACTAAGTTTATAATAAACAATTAGGTATTATGATTAACAAGTAATTTTAGAGGAAGTTGGATTACTTTAACGTTTATTCATGTACAGTTTTATTTAATAAAGTACAATATTATTTAGTCACTTTTTAGTCAATACTCATTCGTGTGTAAGACAAGCCGCGGGCCCTTCTGAAAACGGCGGGCCCGGGGGGAACCCACCCGTCACCCCCCCCCCTCTCGGTGGCCCTGCTGGGGAGTATACCAAACCAACCTCAGAGTTCAACAAAGTCTGCAGACAAGAACAAAGAGCGACCTGGAGAGCCTACTGTGAGGCAGTCGAAGACTTCCCACATGTATCTAAGCTACTGAAGGCACTCTGAAGCGACCACCATATAAGAGTATCGGCATCCTGACGAGGGAAAATGGCGACAAAGCCGCCAACCTACAAGAGAGCGCTGAGATTCTTATGGAAAATCACTTCCCAGGTTCTGTCTCTCCTGGAACGACAAACTGGGCGGAAGTACCAACAACACCCTCACAATACGACTGGAAATTTGCTAGTGCAGTCATTGATGAGGACAAGATAAGGTGGGCCATTTCGGGCTAATCCCTGTCAAGTCACCAGGACCTGACGGTATAAGACCAGCCCTACTTCAGTGGGGAATGGATATCCTAATGCCGCAACTGGTTGGAATATTCAGAGCCTCTTTAGCTCTGAGGTATATTCCCAGAAAGTGGAGAGAAGTACGAGTGGTATTAATACCCAAACCAGGAAGGATGGACTACACCTTACCAAAAGCATTCTGACCTATTAGCCTCACATCGTTCTTTTTAAAAACAATGGAGAGGCTATGTGATAGGTATAAAAGAGATGAAGTGCTAGTTCACAACCCACTTCATTCAAATCGGCATGCATATGCTCCGGGAAGGTCCACTGATTCGGCCCTTCACCAAGTGATTGGCAGAATCGAAAGATCATTGGACAATAAAGAATCCACCCTGGGTATATTCATAGATATTGAGGGAGCGTTCGATAAAACAACCTTCTCAACAATTACCCAGCAACTTAACTCCAGGAATGCACTCCTGGTAGTGGGAGAATGGATACTCGAAATGCTCTCTAGTAGAGCAATAAGTATCAATGTAGAAGACATCATAGTGGGAGGACTGGTCATGAGGGGATGTCCGCAGGGAGGGGTCTTATCACCACTTCTTTGGAACATTGTCCTGAATTAATCTGATAAATCACCTCAACAATAATGGATTCTACACAATTCGCATACGCAGAATTGATGACATTGTTATCTTGCAGACATGAAAATGTGTGACCACTCTGTGTGATAGAGCGCAGGATGGGCTCAAATCAATAGAAACATGGTGTAAGGAGCACTTACTGTCGATCAATCCCAAGAAGATTGAGATGGTCCTTTTCACCAGGAAAAGAGGATTATCCGGCTTAAAACCCCCCGAAATCTTCAATAACAAATTAAACTTCTCTGAAGAGGTGAAATACCTTGGTATTACCTTCGACAGGAAGCTTACATAGAACTCTCACCTACAGAGCAGAGCAAAAAGAGCAATTGTGGCTTATGAGCAATGTCGGAGGACAGTGGGACGCACATGGGGCCTTTCACCCTATGTGGTCACCTGGATCTACACTGCAATCATAAAACCTTTGCTAACGTACGGATCCACCGAAGGTTCTACAAGCAACGGCCATCCAAAAAGTATATCAAATACAGCGAATGGCTTGTTTAAACATCACAGGAGCCACGAGAACAACACCAACCGCGGCAATGGAATTAATTACTGGTCTGACCCCTCTGGATTCGTACGTCAAAGAGGTACGTCAAAGAGGTTGCGCACAGCTGGTGTAAACCCCGAAGTAGGAATGGGTCAATTGAGGCTAAGCCTATGGCGAGAAGCCCTTACTGCGCTACCTCTGCTGCAGGTGGTCAATGATGCAATTGAACCCAAGTTTGTGTTTAATGAACCCTACAAAATACAAATAAAACAGAACATAGAGTCAGATGCTGCAAATGCGATAAGCATATATACAGACGGCTCAAAAACCAAAGAAGGCTCAGAATTTTGAGTTTGCTCCAGATCACTTAGCCTAAGAATTAAGTGGGGAATGGGAAAAAATATCAGCGTGGTTCAAACAGAACTGGCTGGTATCTCAATTGCCACAAAAGAACTAACCAGAAAAGGAATTTCTGGCAAAAACGTAACAATCTGCACTTACAGCAGACAAGCCCTATCAGCCTTGAACAGACAACCTGTTACATCAGGGCTAGTATTAGAGTGCCACCAAGATTTAGCTAACGCCTCGGTAGATAACAATATTATCCTGAGTTGGGTTAAAGGGCATGACAGGAGTAAAGGTAATCGTATTGCCGATTCTTTAGCCAGGGAAGCGGCTGGACTAAAAATTTTAGGACCCAGTAACACCTACGGCCTGACGACTTCGACAATTGTGGAACTAGCCAAACGTTACACCCATGCTCAATCCCTAGAGAAGTGGGATGGAATCAAAGAATGCAGTGTTGCAAGGATCACCTTGGGCGACCCTGGGAAGCTGGCGCTGAAGAAATATTTGGCGATGGCCAGGAAAAAACTACGCTTAACAGTAGGATTTCTGACTGGCCACTGCCAATTAAGGAAACACCTCCATACTATGGGGCTAGTGAACACACCTCTATGCAAAATGTGTGAACAAGAAGATAAAACTGTCATGCATGTCTTATGTGAGTGCCCGGTTATCGTCAATAAGAGAGTGTGTGTTCGGTCGGAGTCTTGGCCTATACCTGCCGATATAAAGGTGATATCTCCTAGTGACCTGTCCACCTTTCTGAAAAAGACAGAATGGATGATGACCTAGGAGGACAACTCCTCGGGAGGATGTACAATGGGTCACATGTGACCTAAGTGCTGTGGGCCTAAACTCACCCTCCCCTCTCTACAGATACAGAATTTCTACAACATTTTTATATTCAAGGTGATCAAATAATATCAATAACATTGATAATTCTAATTTCTTATGTACCCTTCGTGAACATTTATTATTATTTCATTAAACTGATCCCAGAAAATACAAAAATTTTTATTTTCAATCAATTTTGATACTATTCTAATAGTAAACTCTCCATTTTTATAATCTCGTTTATCTTCCGAGTAATCGTCTAACGATATTGAAATGGGTCAAATATTCACTTGCTACATTCCTAAAATTCTTCTCAATTTTTATAACATGATTGACGCAAGTTTCCCAATACCGATGCTTTTTACTTTCTCATCACTTTCAGAAATCGATGATTCAATACTGCTTGGTTAGAAAATTGAGTTCTTGAAGGGAATGTACCACTTCACTTCACTTCACTCCACACCATTTCTCAGTTCAGTTCATTATGATGAGGCGGAAGTCTGAAGATGTGAACATCGTCGCGGTTTTCTTCGTCACTATTATCCCCTCTATTTTCCAACAGTGCACTCAACTTTGTATTTGTCATAAATGTTTTCAAAGGTATTCAGGTATTCTTTTCTTAAATTTAACTCAGCATAATCCACAAATCACGGAAAAATGAGTTATAGAATTATCTACTAAAAGCGATAATTTATTAGAATCAAATTAACCTAGACACAGTCAGAGACTTCTATTTAACAGTTGCATGGGAAAAAATATCACAAATACAAAAATAGTAGAGTGAAGTAAAATCCAGAGGCTGAGTATGAAACAAACTTTTTTTAAATATTTCAAAAACACCCAAACAATGAATTGTCTTGATAAAGTTACTATATATTGAACGGGATATAGTTCAACTCCAACCTCTGTATTCCAACGGACATGTTATCTCCAAACCAAATAAATAGCTATTTGTATTACTAGGGAGGAAAGTGCAACTTTTCCTTTCGCGAAGCAGAGGGCAGTCATTATTCATAGGAGGAAAATGCACTTTACTCCTGTGTATTATATATAATTTTTCCTTCTACCCACTTATTTAACCATTTTCTGAATAATTATTCATTTTGTTGTCTTCAGTCCATTGGCTTATATTGTACATATATTGTTTTTCATTCCTGCTTTCAGAGTTCCGTGGTAATGGGGGTATATTGGCTTGTTTCCTGATGTTAGGGGCATATTTGTAAATTACGTCACTTAAATCGCTCTCCATTTCTCAAAAAGTCAATAAAGTTTAATAAACGTAACAACTTTGCACTTTGAAATTCAATCACAATGTTTACTGTCAGTGAGCCACAACATACTATGTTAGTTTTATTCGTAACTCAAAAAACGAATCTAACAATCCTGAAGTTGAAATGATTATTTGAAAACCTAACGTTGAAGTAACATTCATTATTAATTTTCACCAGAATACAGGATATACACGATGTTATTGAAATCACATAAGCATATAACATTAAAAAACATATCTTTAATCTGGTACCGAGTTATGGAACACCCTGTAACATTGAAACTGATTTTGAAATATTAAACTTGAAGCTATCTGCAGTTTTTATGTATAACTTTTTTCGGAATCTTCCATGATAACCATTATACCATCGTTTCCACAATAAAACAACTTTACTTTGTCGCTATTCATTGTGGCAGCTTTCCAGACTTTCCGGTTTTTGATTCGCCTTGGCAAATAAGTGAAAACGATTATATTAATGTGAGCTCTCACACTATCCGACTGAATTACGAAGTAATTTTTTGGAATCATATTCTTCACAATAAATAATTATTTTCTAGTGATTTGGGGTATAAAATACAGCAGATAAGCAAACTTTAAATAATTTTGCTGATTAAATTGAGGCATTCCATTACGGTATTCACCGTTCGATAAACTTGAATTAGAGATAAAATGAAATATTCAAGAATGAATAATATATTAATTAATTAATTAATTAATTATTATCCATAATTTTTGTACGAACGGTAGTAGGTAAATATTTAAAATATTTCATTCGCAAGTGGATATAACCATTATAAAACAAAAACGGTATTTCGAAATACAAAAGTGAGACATTTTTAATGAGAAACTGTTCATAAGAAGTCATTTAAGGTTTTCTCCAAATTAATAACGAAGGAGTGCATGAAAGACCTTCCATTAATTACCCCAATTCCATGCTCTATGTACATTATTTTCAAAATGCGTTTCCATTGAATATATTTAAAAACAAATGAATGAAACAAATAATGCATCAAATTTTGTTTTTTTAGTTAGGAGATTAGTGCAAAGAATAATTTGTTCTCAATCAAAGAACAAATAATTTGTGTCATTGCAATTTTTCCGATATTTTTTTAATTGAAATTATTCATTGAAAAGACGATTATTATAGTCTATTTTAAAAAATATTGGGTTGAATATAGGCATCTTGCATCATAAAGAAGTTAATTTTGTCACCCTATCAATTGAGACTCTCAAAAAAGTAGTTGGACGCCAAAATATTTTTCTTCACTTCTCAGGGTTGACTTTATGAACGTGGGTTTCCTATGAACTTAGAGTTAATTGCAGAGATTAGTCTAATCGCATTACATGATTTAGAGCTATTGTAATATTAATAATACCATTGTAAGTAAAGACCATGGGCGCCACAAAGTTTTCTCAAAAACTTTGAAAAGACCTACAAAGTATTTTGAAGTTTACTTGGTTACTGCAGGTAGGTAGTTGAAGTTGAAAATAAAAGACAGTCTCAATGATTACTAAGTCTAATGACAATCTGTGAGATGAATAGCGAATAGTTATACAATAGTAATACAAAAAAAAAACAAAAAACATCTAGACTGCTTTTAGTTAGTGTTAGTTATGGTTTGCGTTGATTTAATACTAGAAAAGATTACAAGAGAACAATATAAATGCCGTACAAAAACATCACTAGCTGCTCTTAAGCTACTTATCTGAAGTGATTGCTTATAGTTGAGGTCCCTAGATAGATGTTGGGTAACCTGTAGGTAAGTATCAAGTCAGATGAACCTCCAGGTAAGCGTTATATAAGTATTCTGTTTAATTAGATAAGTCTTTCGATAAGTTGCAGATATCTTCGGGTAAGTTCAGACAAGCTGTGATCTAAGCTTCACAGAACCCTCTGAGGCACTCAGGAACACTGAGAGGTATGCACTTCAGGCAAGCCTCGTATAACCATCAGGCAGGCTTTGTAGAAACCTCTTAGAAACTATCAGGTATAGTTAAGGTTTAGATACAGGCCTCGTATCAACCTAGTAAAAACCCCATAAAAAAACCTCATAGAAACCGCCATGTTAAAATATAAATACCTATGTCGTTCCATTTAAATCCAAACACATCGACAGTTTAGTTATTCTCTTTTCGACCGACGATTATTTAGTTCTGCTTTGTTATTGGTATTCGAGTTCCTATGCGAACCCCCATCACAGTACCTCCTAGATTTACCATAAGCAAGATTCTATAGGTCAGTCGAGATATTTAGACGCTGTAGTGCGGTTGTATGTGCAATCCGTCTTTTTGGCCTTTTATTCACATACTTTCACTTTCGTTGTATTGCTACATAATATAGATCTATAATGGCTGGAGCATATGAAAAAGACGTCGAACGACTTCGAAGACTCTACGATGAGGAGCCAATTGTAGGAAGAGAAATTGATCCTGAGTTTGATCAAGAAGATGATATACTTGAAGAAAGTCCTCATTCAACTGACACAGAACAATCGGCTGACCTTCAGAACGATTCTTAAAGATACTAGTAGAAGATCCGAAGTAAGGTCGACCTTCACCGAGCTGATAATAGAATGAAACATGTTTTATAATAAATTTAGTATATTAGAAAATATATTAATTATTATTATTATTGCCTAAAAAAATCCTGGACATATTATTTTTAATTATTTAAAAAAAATTAAGATTTTTTACGAAAAGCAATTTTTGAAAGTTTCATCAGTAAAATCATTTAAAGAATCGTCCGAGCTACACAAAAACACTTTTTTCTACAGCCGCGCGTAAAATGACTAATTACTATATTCAAATGAAATCGTAAAGTCGACAAATGCCGAGGATTGTTACTTTACGCTCTAGCGCAAAAAAGGAATATTTTTCGCTCGCCTATTCAATCAAACCACGCCCTCCGAATTAAGTCAATTGGTGAATATTTAACAATTAATCAGATCAAAAGTCAAATAAATATATATGAAAATTGTCAAAAATTTTGATATATGGTCAATAATTGCCAAAAATTGTCAATTATTGTCAAAAACTGTTAAAAATGGACAATTTTTGTCAAAAAAAGGTCAAAGATGGTCAATAATTATCAAAAATGGTCTATAATTGTCAAAAACTTTAAAAAAAATTTTAAAAATGGTCAGACATTTTCAAAAATGGTCAATTGTAAAAAATTTTAAAAAAAATTTGAAAAATGGTCAATAATTGTCCAAAATGGTCGATAATTGTCAAAAACTTAAAAAATGGTCAAACATTTTAAAAAATTGTCAAAAATTGTCAAAATTACCAAAGATTGTTAAAATTTTGAAAAATGGTAGATAATTGTCAAAAAATATCAAAAATAGTCAATAATTTTGAAAAATTGTTAAAATTTTTGGAAAAATTGTCAAAAATGACCAATAATTGTCAAAAACTATCAAAAATGTCCAAAAACTGTCAAAAATGGACAATTATTGTTAAAAATTGTAAAAATTTTGAAAAATAGTTGATAATTGTCAAAAGTTGTTGAAGTTTTCAAAATATGGTCAAAAATCTGGAAAAATGGTCTAAAATTTTGAAAAATTGTCAAAAATGGTTAAAAATTGTCAATTATTTTTAAAAACTGTCAAAAATGGACAATTATTATTAAAATTGGTCAATAATTGTCAAAAATTGTTAAAATTTTGAAAAATGGTCAATAATTGTCAAAAACTATCAAAAATTGTCAAAATTTTTGCAAAATTGTCAAAAATGGCCAACACACAAAATACTTTTATTGTAATCGTTCGAGATATTATGCCAGTTTAACTTCAACTTATATATTCATACTAAAGACCTTATAAAAATGAATTTACGAAATAAAACTGCATTAGTAATCCTTCTGAAATTTCGAAGTCAGTGTATTTCCATATTACATACTCGCAAAACTATGCAACCAACCTTACACGGTGGTATCTGTTCTCTCTCATTGGTCGATGCCGCGTTTGATTTAGCCCATTGTCAAGTAAAATTGCTGCTTTCGAAAGATCGCCGAGAAAGAAAGAGAGAGAGAGAGAGAGAGAGAGAGAGAGAGAGAGAGAGAGAGAGAGAGAGAGAGAGAGAGAGAGAGAGAGAGAGAGAGAGAGAGAGAGAGAGAGAGAGAGAGAGAGAGAGAGAGAGAGAGAGAGAGAGAGAGAGAGAGAGAGAGAGAGAGAGAGATGCCAGGTACACTACTTCCACAGAAATAAAAGCCTTGATAGGTTTGTTGTATTTGGCAGGTGTGTTAAGATCTTCTCATCTCATTGTCGATGATTTGTGGGCAAATGATTGTGCTGGTGTTGAGTTTTCCAGCAACGTCATCTCACTGAAGCGCTTTCAATTCCTGTTGCGTTGTCTGCGATTTGATGATATCGCAACGGGAAAAGAAGATAAATTAGCTCCAATCAGAGCATTATACGATGGATTTATTTCACGTTGTCAGCAGAAATATGTGATGGGGGAATGCGTAACAATTGACGAAATGTGCATTCCGCCAGTATATCAAGAACAAACCTGCAAGGTACGGAATTAAAATATTATCAATGGTGGACGCATACTCATATTATACATTCAATATGGAAGCATATGTGGGTACTCAACCGAATGGACCATATCAGGCTAACAACAGTGTATCAGAAGTAGTTGTCAAACGTCTAGACCCAAGTATGGGTCTGGTAGGAACCTCACCACCGACAACTGGTTCACATCAGTCCCACTGGCAAAATACCTATATAATCAGAAAATTACGTTAGTCGGGAAAATAAGAAAAAACAAAAGAGAAATTCCTTTGGACTCCATCTCTGTGAAAAATGGAGGGCAATACAGTAGCATATTTGGATTTTCAAAAGAAGGAATATTGGTAGCGTACGTTCCAAAAAAAGGGAAAGCTGTACTTCTTTTGTCAACGATGCACAATGACTGTGCAATAGATCGGGACACCGGCGAGAAGAAGAAAACGTCTATAATTACATTTCATAATAAGACGAAAGGAGGTGTTGACAAAGTGGATGAGATATTCTGTCTCAAGAAAGAGCGCTAGCTGGCCGCTCACTGAATGTTCCACCCTACTGAATATTGGTGACTTATCTGCTTATATGCAATAAATAATCTGTTTGATATCAGTTCTTTATTTTCAGGGGGGCTAAACTGTAACATTATATTATCCAGCAACGCGGAAGGATCTCGAACTCGGCGGGATTTTCTGAAATCCATTGCCTTTGAACTGTACCGTGAACAGCTGATGTACCGCCTTACATTAGAAAATATACCAAGCAATATAAAAACACGAATTAATGATATGCTGAATATACCTCAACTCCGACAACCCTGACAACCGATAATAATAAGAAGTGTAGAACAACAATCATTTGCGATTTGTCCCTAGGGTGTTGTAGTTACTCGACGAATTGAATTTTTATACTATCCTCAAATTTGAATTCAAAATGAATAATCTTGTTATGAGCACAATGCCATTTACATTCAGTCCAGACGAGTACATTGATATGCTATTGGTTTATGGTTAATGCATGAAAAATGATTGACATGCGGCCCGTTCATACCAAGAACGACTTCCTCAACGTCTTCATGTATCACACGGGGTCTTTTCTAAATTGTACGTGTACTTGCGTATGTCGGTATCAATCCTTATACTTACTTCTTTTAGAAACATGCTGAAGAACTGGGAATAAGCAAGCAGCTTAAATGGGAATATCACCCATTTAAGCTACATTTAGTTCAAGGACTTAGGCTTGCCGCATCCACAACAATGTTGTAGTTAATACACACTATGTCCATTAATTGGTCGAACGAAAATCCTCACTGGGTACGTTCAACTCGGTTTCAAACAGCTTGGGGTGTGAATGTATGCTGTGGGTTATTCAATGATCATTTGATTGGGTCTTACTTTTACGAGGGCACATTGACTGGACTCAGGTATTTAGATTTTCTTGAAAACAAAATACCCGAACTTATGGCAGAGCGAAATACAATGATCTGGCAACAGACTGTGCTCCACCTCATAATGCAAGCATTGTTGCGTAGTATATCAATCAGTCTTTTCACAACAGATGGATAGGTACTTACGGACCTATAGCTTGACCTCCCCGCTCGCCAGATCTAACGCCACTGGGGTTATCTTAGTATATCAAACACAGCCTGTAGATTAAGATGATCTTAAAGAACTAATTCGTAAAGCATGTCGTAGTATTACAACAGCTATGATTCAGGCTGCGTGCACAAGAGCACTCTTAAGACGTTTCGAAGCTTGTATGGAATCGGCGGGAAATAATTCTGAGCACTTACTGTTAGTTTTTCCTCATTATTTGTATTTAGGAAATTTAGAAATTGCAAAATGTTAATTTTTTTGGTGCTAATAATTTGAAAACCAACAAGCATGTTACATCGTTGTTTTCCAAATAGAGAGACAAGCAATCTTCAACGAAAATATAAAGGAGGTGCCATTTGGAAATAGAGAGTGAGGGGTGGCTACCAAAGTTTAAATAAAGTTTTTGATGCCATTCACAAAACAGCGTTTACAATATTGAATTATCTTTTAAATTAAGCGATATATTGCCTGTAAGCGATAACTTGGGACACGCTGTATTTCGCACGAAAAGGATCGTTCCCCCTTTATGGAATGTATTCCGTGCTAAAAAGCATCCCAATGGATAGTCGTACAAAATTTTTAGAGCCAAGGGCGTTTTAAAGAGGTGAATCGGATTGTTCCAATGTAGAAAAAAACAAAAACATTAACACCCGCCAACATGAAAAACTTTATCACAGACGCTTTTGATCACACATTTCTGGTAATGGAAGTGAGGTAATCTTTTTCATTATTTCTCAATTTCCTTCATGGAAACACCGACATTTGAGAAAATAGTCGATGAAAAGTTTTAGTTTCACAAAATGTGGCTTTGTGGATTAACGGTTGAAGCGAATTATCTACAGTAGGTACTCACGCTCAAAAATTGGAAAAAGTTACATTTTGTTCTCGAATATTGTGATTGTATCTGGATTTCAGACGATTAAAAATTGCCAAAGAAGTACATACAATTCAAGATTTCGTCTTAGAGCAGAGATATATTGATAGTATGTACAAATGGGGTATTGTTAATAAATTATATATTTAAATCCTAGTAAATGTAAAATAATGAGTGCCAATTTCATTTGATCATGAAATGGATTTGGAAAATCCACTGAGATGTACAAATGTCAAAGATCTAAGTATCACATACAGTGGTATGAGTACTTCCAACACCATGTAAGTAATTCTTTCTCCGCTACTAATGAAATGTTATTATTCATTATGAGACAAACTAAAATATTTAGTAATATAACAGTATATTACATAACGGGAGTTGTGAGAGGCTTATTACATGCGAGTAAAAAAGTTCACCTCTAACAAGGCAAAACGAACGAAACTCAAATTGGACTGGGAGTATACCAAGCAAACCTCAAAGAGTTAAAAAAAAGTCTGTAGACAATAACAAAGAGCAGCCTGGAGAGCCTACTGTGAGGCAGTCGAAGACTTCCCACAAGTTTCTAGGTTATAGAAGGCACTCTCAAACGACCACCATAAAAGTATCCGCATCCTGACGAGGGAAAAAGGCGGCAAAGCCGCCAACCTCTAAGAGAGCGCTGAGATTCTTATGGAAACTCACTTCCCAGGATCTGTCTTTCCTGGAACGACGAGGTGGGCGGAACTACCAACAACACCCTCACAATACGACTGGAAATTTGCTAGTGCAGTAATTGATGAGGACAAGATAAGATGGGCCATTTCGGACTGCTTCCCTTTCAAGTCACCAGGACCTGACGGTATAATACCAGCCCTACTTCAGCGGGGAATGGATATCCTTATGCCGCTACTGGTTGGAATATTCAGAGCCTCTTTAGCTCTAAGGTATATTCTCAGAAAGTGGAGAGAAGTACGAGTGGTATTAATACCCAAACCAGGAAGGATAGACTACACCTCACCAAAAGGATTCCGACCTATTATTAGCCTCACATAGTTCTTTTTAAAAACAATGGAGAGGCTATGTGAGAGGTATATGAGAGATGAAGTGCTAATTCACAACCACCTTCATCCAAATCAGCATGCATATACTCCAGGAAGGTCCACTGATTCGGCCCTTCACCAAGTGGTTGGCAGAATCGAGAGATCATTGGACAATACTGGGTATATTCATAGATATTGTGGGAGCGTTTGATAAAACAACCTTCCCAACAATTACTCAGGAATGTATCCCTGGTAGTGGGATAATAGATACCAAAAATGCTTTCTAGTAGAGCAATAAGTATCAATATTGAAGACATCATAACGTCTCATCCGAAAGACGGCATATCTACATTATACCTCCTGGTAATTGATATAATGCCTGCGAGCTGTGATATGCTATTGACCCTAGTAATCTTAAGTGTTTCGCTGCAGGCTGTACGGGCTCTACGACGGTGTTTCCCCAGTGGTCACCCCATCCAAGTACTAACTTCGCTCGACCTTGATTGACTGAGTACTACAGAGCTGGGCCGACGCCCTTGTTAAAAGTTATTAATTATAACATTTAAATTACAGAAATTATCGCCTTTTCATTCTCAGAAAACCATGTCGTCAATCGCGAATCTAATGTTCAGAATCTTCAACAACTTCTCATCAACAAGGTCTCCTCTAAATAATAAAATGAGCAAACGATGTCAACATACGGAATAACATTGACTGGTCTGTACCTCGAGGTACGTTTTATAATTTGATTTTGAAGCCAATACTGACGATCTTTTGTAAGAAATATAAAAGCTGTTCGAACACCTGTAGTGCAGTCAAATTGAATACAGTTGAGGAACTATGCCTAAGTGTTAAATATTTTGTGATGGCTAATTTTGCAATATTAAGCAATTTAAGTAGACTTTGTCTGTTTGGTTGATAAATGAATAACTGAATTAATGAATGATTACATTTTTAACGTTAACGTGACATTCAACACATGCTAGTCATTCATATTTGGTCATTTTTCAAAATGAAATATGAATAATGGGGTAGACGGATGTATTTGAAGGAATTTTTTTTCCATAATATGCATCAATAGCTGAAATAGCAATTAAACAAACTAATGTTAAAGTTAGTGACGTAGCCCTATGTTGCATGTAGCTCAAAAATTTTAAGTATTGGAAAAGTCCTCAGCCAGAGTCCGTGAGGCTGTATGTTTAACTATTGCCTCTAATTATTTGATTTAGACCTTTTGTTTGGAAGTTACTAAGGGTATCAAAATGCGGAAAATTCATCCTAGCACGATACAGCCCCAGATCAGGACATAGCAGTACAAATCAAGAATATCTACCTATCTTCTTCGAGATCTTCTCAAGACTTTGTAGAGGCAAGACCTACCTACCTTCTTCAGGAAATCATTTCATTCATAAGCTAAGTACCTAAGTACAAAGTCTCCTCTAATTTTTTTTCGTTTCCTGTGGCAGAATGAAACATATCAATTTTTTAAATTCTTTTTTTTTCTAAATCGCCAACTGCAAAAGTTGAGGGAGATATCGCCCGGGGTAATTTTAAGTAACTTGTTCATTCTTAACTTTTATTTAAATTTTACAAGGCGTTCCTACCTTTTCCGCCTTAGTTTTTTCATTAGTATTTTTATCGACGTCAAACAGGTAGTGGCGCCCTCAACTTTTACAACCTTCCTGTTATACTTGTGTGACATACACTTGGGGTCGAATCACCCTTGAGAGGAGTCTCTAGCCGGAGCCCTTCAAGCTGGCGTCTCTTACCGTTACAAATTGGCGCCTTGTAAGGTTACAAACGCTTACCGTTACAAATTATTCCATTGTTATCGGTCCTTCATAAGTGCAAACTGTAACAAGTAACCTGACGTTTTGAATTCGGTGATATCACGTTCGAAAATTCCCGTCATAAGGGATTAAAAAATGAAGGTGGAATTTAAAACAATTGCGTTATAAATACCCGATTGAACAACATATTCCCTCTTGTTTTATATGTAAAAAAGTTGTATAAAAACTAAATTTATCGATGCCAGGCTGTACAGGGCCACAACGAACACAGGAGTATAGTATAAAGCACAATAAAAGTTCAACGTAAATCGTTGTCCGTTGTGGCCCATATTCCACAAAGCATGACCGGAGTCTGGTCTGCTACTACAGCAAAGTTTGTTCGAATCGTCTTTCCGCTATATCTGCTTAAAATACAGGCAATTGTTCCGGATATGATCAATAACTCCACGCGTAGTTTTCAAGATATATTCCATTATACTGAATTATAAATAATAGCCGACAGTTTTGAAATTTGCTGCTATAGATCGATCGTATATTATTAGTCTGTTAATACAGTGCAATGAAATAAGTTAGTTGTTTACAGTTTTCTTTCGCTGTAAACAAAAGAAGCAGAGAGGTATGATGTATCGGAGAAGAATGGTTGAAACTAAAGAGATACTCAAATGCAGTAATTGAACATTGAAAGGAGGAATAGGCAACAAAAAAATATTGAAAAATATAAAAGAATTTGTCATGAAATTGATTGAATGTCTAGGGTTTCAAATCTTATAGTAGAAACATGTACTTTATTTAAAATTGAAATTTCTTCTTATAAGTTCTACTCCAATTTAATTGGGTTGTGAGATTGGAAAATGTGTAGTTTTATATTACAAAGAAACTGAACATTTATCTGTCCAAGGAACAAACAGTCAGAATTTTCTTTTCACATACTGGTGATTTCAGCCATGGAGGATAGATAAGGAGATACGGAAAAATTGACAAAACCTGTCCTCAAAATCGTCTATCTAAGCAGTTTGTTTCTTCACCGCGGCGTCACCACTTCCAATCCAATAGACCATTCCAGAACACATGACTTTTAACAGGTCGGCCAAATTATGCTGGAGGTCAACCGAATCGATTAGTTAGAGTTGAACCTTGTGTTTTTTGTGAACAAACATTGACTGGTACACTTACTAACCTTTGATAAAATGTCGAGAACATACACGCCAAGTTTAACCCGTAACTACAGACGACACGTCTGTGAGACACCTCTGCTCTTGAGTTGTTCAATTACTCTCATCCCCGATTATCTACGCGGATGCGACGCTATGTACCTTCGACGGATTCAGTAATAAACCGTCCGTGTTTGTCTGTGGTTGATTGGTACGTAAGGTCTGTGTAAGTGTGATTTTGTTTACGGTATGAAAATTTATAATAAATGATTATCTTGTAAGGTTTTCGATATGGGTGACAACAATATTCCTGGTCCTTCAAAAAGGGTGAGGTATACCGACCCAGATTTCGAAGAAACTGTTTTAAAATGGGCCGAAGGGGATTATTCCTGCGATTCTGGTGATGAGGACGATGACGTAAAAATATTTTCCTGTACACAAACGTGTTAGTATTTAACAATTAAAATATTCTCATTTTGTAGTCAGTAAACCTAAAATATTATCTGATATACAGATACATTCAAACACAAACGGAACATAGGGATTTTAAGCATTGTATCAGAACTGCTTTTGAACTAGTCGACCAACATCCAGCTTCAACAGATTAAAAACACGATTATTACAATCGTTTATTTGGACACCTATAACATATCGTACAATTCCCACTAGTCCGTATTCTCAACAGTGGGCGGTCCTTAATTAGCGTCAGACAGTCAGTCAGTCGATCGGTGAGAGTGTTTAAGCCCATAACTTTGTTTCAATTCAAAGAATCCTATTTTGTTTTATTTACGAATTTATTTTTATTTTGAAAGCCGTTATGGCCAAAAGAATTCAAAACATATTATCTTAACCCGAAACATTATTTGTTAAAGAGTAAACGTTAGCATATTGTTTCAATCTGTAGCGACGTTTACTACCCCCGTCAAATAATTATTCAATACTAAATCGCAGTTCGCACTTCGCACACACTTCGCACACACTTCGCACACACCTCGCACATAAGAAATTTTGGAAGGAGAAGGGGCGTGCTTTTTTACAGTGGTTCTGAATCCAGCTGTCCAGATCAATACTTGATATTCATTGAAGTGAACTTATAGAAATGTTTTGTTGGTGGACTATTTAGATCGGCGAATACACTAAATCCCTATGTTCCGTTTTTATTTGAATGTATCTGTATATCAATAAGATTATTAATAAAGAATTATATACATTTTTGATAAAATGAAATTGCCGTCTGAGAGACGTCACGTCTGATAAAGTGTGATTGAACTGTTACGTCTGTGGTTACGAGTTGTGATTCATTGAGGGGGCCCTGTTTTAAATATCAATTAAATATTCACTTCGCTTCGTTAAAACAACCGGAAATCGAACCTTTTCTCTTCCTGTCGCACTCCACACTTATCAACAATACAAAACGATGGTATTTTAGATTCATTTAAGAACTAATTGTTAGTTAAAGTCCAACTATTATTCGTTGTTTCCCTGTAAATCTGCCCTCCAGCACAATATGTCGACCTGTCAGTGACGTCATTCTGGAATGGTCTATACCAAAGAATACCTACAAAAAAACAAGAAGTGAAGTTCGACGAAAATCCTTTGATGTTGGAGAGGCAAAAATAAATAACCTTGAAGGTAGGAGCTAACTCTGGCATACACTGAGAACCATAATAAATGCTAACAGCTTCACTCGAATCACACTGAGAAAAAGTATTTTAGCATAAAGTTGTGTTTTATCGAATGTATTATATAAATATTTTTCCATCAGTAACTATTTCTGCACTTCACGTTGACAATATAGACATGAAATAGATCATTTAAGGAAATAATTTCAACCTACAAGCAAACTCTATTCTATTTTGGTCTGTGAAGACCATAAGCAAGAGGCCTACATGTGATCGCATGACATATGACGACTAATTTAAAACATGGCGTCTGTGAACTCTTTTGAATTCCAAGTTTTGCTTCTTGTTAATTGGGTATTCTTTGTCTGTACCATATAAAGTTAATTTTCATGAATAACAGTAGTCAAATTGTGAACCTTACTTATGATAATGAATAATAAAAACTCAAAGAAAGAACTGGAAATATTGAAAATGTTTAAAAAAAAATGGACAGGGTAGGGTGCGTGTAAAAATTATTGCAATAGTGGTTGGTAGTGCATCTGATTTGAAACAAAGACGTGAATTAAAATCAAGAAAAACAGAGTGTTTTCAGTTACCAAAAATATTCGAAGATAATTAAAATTCTTGTATTTTGTTTCACAAACTCCCTTACCTCATACAGTGTCAAATGGGCTTGAACCAATAACACACCATGGACCCAAAGTGTATGCAAGGCTTATGATTGGCTGTTATTGTTCTGCAGTCAAATATTTTTGCTATTGGATTTAAACTGGCGCCCTCTGTCATTACCAAAAATTGGAATTCATGCATCCTTTTTTATATTTTTTAATTGAACGTTTCGGTAGTGTTCTAGCTACCGTTATCAAGCTGGAACGCTACCAAAGGGTTGAATTGATTAATATAAAGAAGATTGTGGTTTAATTTCCCAAAATACACCACAAGGAACATACAGAAGATACGTTCTCCTTATATAGTCTCCAAGATTTCAACAATAAAAACAATAGTACAAAAAAACACAATAATGAAGGACCGAAAATAAAGAAAAAAATTGCGGAGAAAAGAATATCAGCATTGATAACATAAATTGTCAATAATTATTCACTATATCTAGTCTATCCAAATAACATTTACGCCCCGTCAAAGCAATATCCCCACCTGACAGCAGCTCTTTTTATATTTATATTTATTTAAAGATAGATAGATAGATAGATATTTATATTATTATATAGATAAAACTATTATCAAATAAAACTTATCTTGAAATAACTTACAGCTTCCGAAATTTATTTATTTTTAACCCAAATTAGCAAGACCCATAAACGGATGAGCTAAAATTGTTTTCCGAACTGAAATTATGTATCCAGTTCGTTAAAATATTACCGCTGACAAAATGTGTTATCCACTTCAACAAGAAGTCACAAAATACTCAAATAGGAAAAAAAAAACGGACCCGACCCTCCATACAGTGGTCCCTTTTGATGTTAGGCCAGTTGCCTGAGGTTTCGGACCGCTTCAGTTTAATGAGTTAATTAAAAGCAGCGTTACTTTATTTTTAAAGTATTATATAATTTAAAATTTCATGTCAGTAATTAAAAATAAAGTGTACAAATGTACACTCCGGGAATTATGAGCACTGATGTTGTCACCTTAAATCTGACTTCCCAAGTTTATTTGGGATATTCCAATTTGTGAGAAGAATTTCTCTCTTCATCCGGTTGTCTTCCTTATTTCTGTTATGAGAACAGCGTAGTATATTTTAAATGTGATACTCATTGGAAGCATTTTCCTTATTTACAATGAAAATATATTTTTAAGTTCAAAACATTGCGATTTAGTTCTAAATAGAAGCAATTCAAATAATGATTCTGCCCCAAAGAGCAGACGAAATATATTTTCTTTCGCCTGTGTAATCAATGTGATTTTCCCGGATAAAGATAGATGGAAATTTACATAATTTTTGTGTTTTACCATACACAATTATTCATCTGAGATATTTCAAGAGACGGTGTTTAACATACTATTATTTTTAGGAAGTGTTTTATTGGCAATAAAAAAACAACAAAAAACATAATATAATCGATTATAATTATATACTCGATAGTCGAAATTCTGTAAAGTGAGTCAGAGCTATCTAATCAACACTTTGGTTAAAGCGCAGTTGCCATATGTATTCTAGAGAGAAATGCTGTATTTTATAAATACACTTCAAATCCATTGTGTCAATATTTCAGGTACAAAAGATGCAATGTAATTAAGTTGGCGTAAATGTATTCAACACGTATTAAAAGAAGAAATAAAGTTTTGGGATTTAGACATACGTGTAGAAGTAATGACGGAACCACTCATTATCGATATAGGAGGAGAAAGCGATGATTCTGAGGAGTCGTCAGGGAGTGATACCGCTTCCAGTTAGTCAGACATTTTACAAGTGACCTCGCAACATACCTATACTTATCGGTAATTTATTTTGGTCTTGACAAACAACTTTCTTTTACGTAATGATAATGCCGGTTAGCAAATAACGAAAATGTTACCTCAATTTTAGTTTTAGTAGTAGTAAGTTGGAATTGACTTTTAAACATTTTTTTATTTTGTTTTAACTTACTTATGAACAACTTGTGATAAGTTATTATTTCAAATGTTAAAAATTGAAATTCCAGATATTTCAGTATTCGCACCCTTAAACTATGATACGCTCATGGAGTTCACTTTAAATCGGTAGATAACCGATGACGTCACTTTACAGAATTTCGACTATCGACTATAGTATTATAATTGATACAAATGAAAGTATATATTGAATGTTTGAGGTGCTTCATCCCTTTCGAGCCGAGTGGTACGCATATGTACCAGTCACTAATGTTCTAATACTAAATGTAAACCTTGAAATGTAAATAGATACCGTTTTGTGCCAAACCTTCTTTGGAAGTTTTCAGACCAATGCTTGTAAATGAAAACGTTTAGTTTTTGTTTGTTTGTTATGAAATTGAGATGTGAGGGTTATGTTACAAGGGTGTGCTAGCTGTTTCAATCTGTATTTTAGTAAAAGGTAGCTTATTTATAGTTATATTGTGTGTTATCGATAGGTTCTTAGGTGAGTTTATGCTGATATATTATATATATTATATTCAAATTTGTTTTTCCAAACTGTTCGAATATTTATTTATATTTTATGGTACTCATTTGTACCATCAGTCCTGAAACTACCATATATTTTTTAATTGTTATAGAATTACGAGTCGGAAAAAAATGGCAAAAGCTGAGCTACAGAAACTAGCTGATCACTTATCGGATATGTCAAGTATATCTGATTTTTCGAGTGGTAGCAGCGATGTTTGGGAACCATCTGAAGATGAATTAGAGTGTAATGAGCCCAAAAATACCGATGAAGACCAAAATGATGTTGAAAATGAATTCTATCAGCCCGAAAATATTGATGAAGATGAGTCCTAAACTAATGATAAAGACCAAAATAGTACCGACTTAGAAGGTAACGAGAATAATTCTGACGTAGAAGGTGATAACGAAAATATTCCTGAAAATATCATTTAGTCCGACCCATTTATTCTTTAGATTTATTCTTGAGATAAAAATAATAAAGTAATTGGGTATAAAAAACTAAAGATCGATTCCATTAATAAATTTAATTGAAAAAATAAAATAAGTAGGTACTTATTCTAAACATAAAATATGAACTTCTTGAAAAAATTAAACTAAAAATCCGTTCTAAAGGTAAAGATAATTTTAATGAATAAAGTGCTCAAATAAACCACCTTGCTGTGCCAGGCAATAACCAAATCTGTCATAAAGATTTGATCTCATATCTGTAAGATTATTTGGCGTAATGCTGGTACAAACGTGCTGTATTTTCACCCTCAATTCATTTAAATGATTAGCTCTTCCAAATTCATGTTGATAAATGCTACTTTCCAAAAATCACCAAAGAAAAAAATCATTTGGAGCTAGTTCCGGTGATCTTGGAGGCCATTTAATTGTACCATTAGTACTAATTCCATTACTATCCTTAATTATGGACTGGACAACCATCTTGTTGAAACCAAATTCTGTTGAGATCAACATCGGGTATAAGGAGAACTGCAGGAATTACAAGATTTTGTAATAACTCTAAATATTTGGCGGAATTTAAGTTCTCCTCAATAAAAAAAGGACCTGTAATGTGGTCACCTAAAATACCCGTCCAAACATTCAGCTTCTGCGGATACTGTGTTCGGATTGGAATGCTTAGATGTTTATTTTCCCGAGACCAATATCTTGTGACGGATGGATTGTGTTTTTGATGTAATGAAAAGGTTGACTCATCCGTAAATAAAATATTTTTCAAAAAGTTCTCGTCAGCATTTTGACGTTCCATCATTTCTTCACATAAATCCATTCGTCTGATATTGTCCTCGGGAAAAATTTCCTGCGTTGTCTGAACTTTGTAACAATGTTACCCGTTCCGTTTTAAAATATTCTGTACAGTTCTCTTATTCATGTTGACCTCTTCAGCAATTTGTCTTGAATAACATGGTTGTCCTGTTTCAACCGCTAAACAAACATTCAATTCTCTAGTTTGCCTTTCGTCGTTTATCGGACGTTCGATTGGATCTTCCGGCGCTTGGCATTTTCTACAGTATGAAACACATCCATATTTCTCGAAATTATGTCCAAAATTGTTGTTCGTGAAGGAATTGGGCGATTTTCAAATGCCACAATACACAAATTAACTATTGCATCAGCCGAATCACCTCCAAAATACCATTTTATAATTTGCACTTTTTCGCAAGTTTCGTATTTTAATATGGGCATTGTAAAATGTTTTATTTTCAAATACAACGGCGTGCGCTAACAACCAAGGTCTGTAGCGAAAAGATCACATACGTTTAAATGTGAGTTCTCTATGTAAAGGACACTGTTGCCGGATGAAGGTGTTTAATTTTACCTAATGGTGTATGAGCTCGAAAAAAGTTAACGATAACGTCACAAAAATATTATTTTTACAAATTAATCTGAGCTTCTGGCAACAGCGGTTGAACTAGTGGGGCGATGAACACACGCAAAACTGTTTTTGGTAGAGGGGACTGAACACACGCCCAACTGTTTTGGTAGAGGGGACTGATCGTTGGGCTAACAAGTCTTCACTCTCTTTCACGTAGTTTTACTCATATTTTCCTTGTCGTACTTGTATAAGTCGCAGCGTAAGAAAGGGATTTTCGCAATCTGTATATTCAAAACTTCGAAATGTACATAAAGATGTCACATACGAGAAACTGACATAGGCGAAATCAAACTACTTTTTGGATCCATGCATTGCATTGCCAAGCATTTCAGATTATTGGTCAATGCATCCTTCTATGGGAAATAGAACTTTCAAAACGCAATTTCTCGGGATAGATTCAAATTGATTTCATCCAAACTATATTTTGCTTCACCTGAGAAACCTGCAAATGCATACAAAATTTATTACATTGATAATGTAGTACAGTGTCTGAAAGAAACATTCCAAAAATATCAACAAAATAGCTGTCTCCAAAGCATTACCAATGAAAGGAACCTGAACAACAGTCTAACTCATTAGGAGAAAAAGTTGTGCAGAAACTTACTTCAACGATCAAAGAGGAAAATGTTGTGTTATGCTTTGATCGGTTTTTCACTTCTATTAGATTGATGGACTCAATTAATTATGCTGCAGTAGGAACCTGTTCATCTAATAGAAAGAATGTGCCTAAACTTCCTTATAAATTAGCAAAAGCAAAGTCAGTTTTCAAGTGCACAGCTACTGGATTGATGTTTACTAAATGGTACGACACCAAAGATGTACTTGCAATCTGTAACTGTCATAGTGATTCCAAAACATTGATAAACAAAAAAAAAACAAAGATGGTTCTAAGTCCCCAAGACTCTGCCCTGATATAATAGCATTTAATCGTAAGACTTTATGAATATGACCGAAAGTCCAAAAAGTGGTGGATAAAAGTGTTCCATAGACTTCTCATGATATCTGTCGTCAATTCTTTTATACTTTATAAAGAAGCTCAAAAACTTAAACAGGCTCGCTTTATGGATTTTCTGGTGTCGGTTGCAGAGAATCTTATTGAGGACGGTATGGAGGCTACTCTATTAAAAAGAGGAACACAACGTGGTTATTTCTGAAAAAAAGAGAAAAAGTCTTGGCATTTACATTTACCAATTGAAGGCAACACAAGAAGGCGCTGAACCAATTGTACTACGAAAAATATACAAACCAGAACAAACATCGTATATCAGGGGTGCCAGGTACCATTGTGTAACAAATGTTTCGCAAATTATCACCGTTAGTATTATTATTGATACTATTTTTTGTTTCTAAAAAATTACCAAGTATACGTTTAGGACTGTTGGTGCATATGTGTACCAATTATAAAGAATGATGGTACATTATGGTACCACCACCCCATTTAACTCTTATATATTTTATGTAATAAAGCTATTGAAAATTGTTTATAATTACTCACTTATTTAAAAATATCAAAGTTTTACTTCCACACTTGTTTGATTGTTTTTCGTCTCGAAAGGGTTATAGGACCAAGTGTCATTTATCGCCGCAAGGCGTCAGTATAACGGTTACACAGGATCACACTAGGGTTATTTTGAGCGTTCCTCAATAAACTTTGGTCTTCTGCTCGGAGAGGTACAAAAGCTCGCATTTGAACGTGAAGTGAAAGTTTCTCTGGAAAACATTCCCCCTCCGTGGCACAAGAATCGACAAATTAGAGCTAACTTTTTCACTATATTTATGAAGAGGAACCCTATTTTTCGATAAGAACTCTAAAACCAACGAATGTCGATCAATTTATTATTATCATTATTATTAATATTATTACATATCAACAAGGGCAGAGGAACAAGTTCCAATTTTACCCAAAAGCAGATAAATAATATGCAAATATATACTTAAATTGAAATGAGAATAAAATATAAAACAATAAAAAAAAGATAGCAAAACAGAAGTCAATAATTCGTATTATGATAAATATTAAATCAGTCAGAAAATTTTGTCTTGATCTGGTCACGAAGTTTTTTTTTCAAGTCTTAATTCATGTCCTTTGAGCCGGTTGTCTTGTTTAAATGGAAATATCACGAATTTGAATTTTAATATTTTAAATGTTGTGATAAGATCTCCACGGTGACGTCGAAGTTCAAAAGAAGTTAAGTTGGCCATAACAAGTCTCTCGTCATAAGAGGGTCTTCTCAGTCTCAAGGGAAGTCGAGTGGCTTTTCTTTGAACATTTTCTAATAAACTTCTATCACGAATCAAAACAGAATACAAGGCATGCTCCGCATACTCAAGGATGGATCTTACATGAATGGTGTTATGTTTCAAAAACGATTGAAATGTAACTCTCGAAAAAAACTTCCGTATAAGATACAGCCTGGTGTCACCACGTTTGGTTATTGATAAAATATGGTCGGAACAAGTAAGACTACCTACTGTTAATAATAATTCCCAAGTCGTTTTGAGAAAATACGGAGTTTAAAGTTTTGCCGTTTATTATGTACGGCAGTGGGTTGTTTTCACCGATTCGGAGCACTTGGCAGCATCTAGAGGGAGCAACCATTGGGAATACCATAGCGAGATAGAGTTTTAATCGTCCTGAAGGGATAACTGGTTCGTTATTGGATTTTGATAGATTTTTATGTCATCTGCGTATAAATATATTCTGTTTGAAATGTAAAAAGGAAGATCGCTGGTGTAAACTATAAGTAGCAAATGTCCCAGAACAGATCCATGAGGCACCCCCCTTTCCATAATTGTTTTTCGGTGAATGCTTCTTCTACTCTAACTTTGACTATCTGATAAAAAGTTATCGATCCACAAATGCAAATGCCCTCGTATCCCAAAGTGATCAAGCTTATGTAGAAGTCTTCGTTTAGGATCCCGATCAATAATTATGGAGAAATCTAAGTATACAGCATCGACGGTCTGTTGTTCATTAAACGATAATGTCCATTCATTGACACAATTGAACAGGTTAGTTAAGGTTGAGCTGACTTAGACAAATTTTTAGTGGAATAATATTTTCCTGGAGAAAAAATTTGGCTATTTCTTCTGAAACGATTTCATGACTTCATTGACTAATGGTAGCAGTATTTCTCACTGAGCTCAGTGAAACTCTACTGGAACATAAATTGGCACCATCAAGAATCTGGAGGTTTATCTGGACCAGTCAGTAATGTTTTGTAATATATTGTTGCTTTTTTTCAAAGTTCAGATGGGCATAACAATCGAGGGGTTTTATGAAAAACAGCCAATTTCATATTTTCAGGAAATTTCAATTTTTGGCGCCTGCTAAGCAGAACGATAACCTTTATGTATACATAAATTTTGTTTGGATATAAACAACCGATGTCAGCCATTTCTAGTGGTTTGAAGATTCTATAATTCAGTGTTAGTTTATTTGTACATTTCACGTTTGGTCGACGTGTTTGGGCCTTTACTGAGATTTGTTACTGTTTTATAAATTTTTTGCAGTGTATATTAGTATATAAACATGTCATCAAATATTTTGAGAGATCCCGATTTAAATGTTGCTTGGCCTACTAAAAGAAAAAGAAAAAGCAGAAAAAGTGAAAAAGTTAAAAGTTGCTGGAGATGCACATATCAACCACAAGGGTATTGCTAAACTAACAAGCGCTACAGGGCCGGATTGTAGGTAAGTTCTTGCACAGAATAAGATTTATGTGTTTTTATTTTTTGTGGGCTATCATTCTGATAGGATTCGTTTTAGAACTAACAGTGGAGATCATTTTAGTTAAAATAGAAAATTCAGTTCGTAACAAGGTTTTTCTTTTTGTTCCAGATGTAAACGCTATAAGTGTTTCGAAAGCATAGGAGCTGATCAGCGTGCAAGTTTATTGACGACATTTAATTCCTTTCCTTCAAAAAATGAACAGGATAGCTATTTGTCCGGTTTAATTTCATTCAAAAATGTAAAACAAAGGCGACCTAGTCGTAACTTCAATGCTGACAATGATGAAGGTGGCCCCAGCTTTGACCATTCAATTGCAAATTATTATAAAATTATAACCAAAAAGAAGGAAAAGTATGTCACACGGCATTCTTAAGTATCTTTGGCATAAGTAGAGGCCGACTTCGACGGATTCGGGATTCCTCTGGATTGCCTCCTTGTGATGGTCTTGGCAAGCATGATAACAGGCCTTCAAAAACACCAGGAGCGGTATTAAATTTATTACAGCTGCACATAAGATCCTTTAGAGGGAGACAATCTCATTACTCACGGCGCGATAATCCTAATAAAGTTCATTTTCCTGAGGAATTTAGCGTTAGAAAAATGTACAACATGTTTTTAAATCTTGTATATTATAATATTTTTAAGAACGAACTCAACATATCGTTTGGTGTTCCAAGAACTGATACTTGTGCTGAGAGTGACTAACTGTCATTAGAGATAGAATCTACTGATGAAGCAGCTCGCAAAAATCAAGTGATGATTGAAAAAGATCTTCATTTGCGAAAAGCCGAAAAATTTACACAGTTGAAGAGATATTACAAAGAAGAAGCCAGAGCAGGAAGATGCATGACCATATCATTTGACTTCGAGCAGAATCTTCCATTGCCACACATAAGAACCAATGAAGACTTTTTTAAAATTCAACCATGGTATAACGTTTTTGGCATTCATGATCTTGCAAATGACTCGGCTAGTATGTATGTTTACACGGAAGATTTTGCAAAAAAGGTGCTAATGATGTTACATCCATGCTCCTCCATTACTTAAAGAACAATATTATAGTGCATGATCATTTGGTTATACTAAGTGATGGATGTTCTGGTCAAAATAAGATGGTATAGAGGCCACTCCTTTCTGCCCAATGATCAGGATTTTGTATTAGTGGAAAATAAAAAAAGAACCAACAGTCCGGAAGTTCCAGAAGATTGGGATATCTTAATACTGGAGGCGCGAGAAAAACCATCTCCATTATTTGACGTTGTTAAAATGAGTCAAGATGTGTTTTTCAACATTCAACAAGCATGCTCCCCTTATTTGGTAAAAATCCCAAGGCCAAGTTTATCTTTGAGAAAAGCCAGATTTATTGAAGAGTCTGATGATTCACATTACGTCAAAACTCTAGATACATATAGTGGTGCAGTTAGAAATAAGAGAAAATTGGAAAACTTCATAAGTTTGGACACATTATATTACAAAAAGCTCCCCATCAGTGCTGATAGGCTAAAAAATATCACTATTCTAGCCACCTTTTTGAAAAAAACAGAAAGTGTTCCATTCAATCAATCCTTTACAATCACAGAAGCCACCACCAGTGTTGACATTGATGAAGATGACAACAGTGATGGATGTGAGTAAAAAATATTTGATGTTTGCTATTTGTTAATATGAAAATAAAACTTTTTAGCACTTATATTTATTATTTTTTCATGAGTATCCAATCAAAAACAACCAATGTCATAGGGTTATTACTTTTTTTCTGTCAAACCAAATATAGGAAAAAAAACAAAAATCAGTCTCAAGTCAAGGTAATGTATTGATATGAGATTTTATTTTGTGTTTTATGATTTTTTTATATGCTTATTGGTTGATTTTATGATTTTTGTTCTACCCAGAATAGTTCTAAGTTTAGAAATTTTAATTTACTACACAGTGTACTCACCTTTTTTTTGAAAGCTTCTCATGGTTTGGGTTCATGGGTTTAACGTGTAAGAAATCTAATTGCTGTTCTTTTTTTCATGGGCGCCAAAATTCAATGTTATTTAAATAAAATTTTTAATAAAGTTTCCTGATGCTTTCCTGAATACGGTCCCGTGTACTCTCCCTGAAAGTGTCCCAGTGATGTGTAACAGGTGTTGAATATAGTTGTACCAACTGATAAAAAGAATTACTTCGAAATAATACTTGGGATGAAACAATCTTAAATTTATTCTATGATAATTAATTTTGTGAACATAAATTAGCAAGATAAACGTTATTTCTTACATCAAATAGGAAAATAAATTTAACTAAGATGGTCTTTTACTCAATAATCACATTCATACAATGAAAATTAATTTTAATAAATGCAATTATGCAACTTTTTATACATTAGTGTATTTACAGTGATACCATCTTAAATAAGCCAAAACGAAAAGCAAAATGGACGATACAGTTTTATCTGAATTTGCAAAATATCTAAGTTCCTTTTATATACACTAACAAGTAAGTTTTTTATTTTTAATTGAAGTTTATTAAATACCTTTTATCTTCTATTAATGTTGAAAAATTAATAATCACTTTTTTCCTGTTTTAGACCGCTCTGGGCCTTCATGAAGTAACCTCCAAAACGAAAAGCAAGACAGCTCCAATGCAGAATACCTCCTGATGAAATTTAATATATGGTTTATTTAAATTTATTTACTTACGAAGATCCCTCGGTGTTTATTATCTTCAGGAACCGTGTTACAAGGTTAGTTAAACTATTTTCACTATTAATTACATAGATATTTTATCAAATTTACAAACCTTTGTCACTGAACGAAATAACGTGCTTCTTGTAGAAAATTCATTTTCGAAATGGGACGACGCTTTCTCTATCAACAAGTACCTAACAACCCATTTCCTTTTTCTTTCTTAGCAACAAACTGCCTACTATCTCTGAAAGTAAATTCTTTGTTTGATGGTCATTGACCAATCAAATTAACTTATTGTTCTTCATTAAATAGATTTTATTATATTCTTCGATAGATTTGATCTTTTTTAAAAGAAAGCATCATATTTTAAATTTCTAAATGAATTATTTAAGTTTAAATCTTTTATTAATTAAATTTTTAAATTATTTGGCATATTCAATTTAGGTTGGTAATTTTCCTGTTCTAGCTGACAATTCAATGTTCAAACCTGTCATACATCAGATGTAAAAACAAAGGTGTCATGGATCTAATAACTGCATTGAAAGTTTTTCTATTTTAGATTCTACCATAATACGAATAAAATTTCGTAATGCTTTTGGACAAATTTAATTTTACATGAAGAAATTCATGATAATACATAAAAACCATAAACATTCCCGTTTAAAGGTGGATCTTATATTTGATACCAGGTGATTCGTTTGAGTTTTCTTTATATAATTAAATTTCGGACTGTATCCATTGTATGTATGTACGAGGTACATTATAAATTTTGAATTGCTTCTCTGAGTTTGATATATTTTAATTTGAATCATTTAAATAGTTTTCCTTTAATATTCTATAATTATTGAAGTTTTTACGTTAGAAGTAACTCGTGTCGGTTATGTACAATGTGTAGTGTTATTTTTCATATCAGTATATACCTTTACAAATAGTAGATTTCAAAAAACAGAAATAAGATAATATTGACTACTTTAAGTTTTTTTTTGTTTATTACAAATTAAATATTTTTGACATTGGTGGTTTTCAATAAAAATTATAGAAATGGTCATTTCATTTGAGATTAACAAGTTGATTGTGATGAAGTACGACACTTCGGGTCTAACGGACATAATTTGGAAGTTACGCGCTTATCAGATGAATTTCAATAATTTATAACTAATGATAAATAAAATAATACACTCTTAAAACTATCTAAAACACCTGAAACCTACACAATAAATAACTATTACTGAATTTAAATCATCACACAGCACGGCACTGTTGTTGGAATCTGTAATCTTTGCTGAGTGTATTGCTAACCTTGTTTTGGAATGGGAGAACCGATTCATATGTTGGTTACAAATAACGTGTGTTGTCAGTATAGCGGCTTATATTCATCTGGTCTGCTCAATGATCGGAGGTCTTAGCCCTTCTGGATTTTTCAAATGATCCGATCTTGTTTATTGAGTATTTCTAGGCATTTCCTTGTTCTTTAATGGTTGTTAGATTATCCGTCATGATAATGACTCTTGGTCGCGGTACTTTCACTTTCATATAAATTCCCACTATCTGGCGAATAGCAAACTGTCAGATAATTAATCGGCATGACTTTCAGGTAAAGTTATCCGGCATGTTGTGAACGCACCCTTGGATCGCATGCTAGTTTTAGGTATAAATGTCTGTTTGACAGTTGTTAATATTTTATGTAACGTTGTGTTGAAAATACAAGTTGTAAAGTAATATTACGCATTCAATTAGAAATACACAACACGGCACATTACAACCCAATGATTGTAGCATTGGACACTTCCAATCCCAAGACCTGCCAATCTAAAGATATATAAAAAACTATTTATATCGACATATCAAAAATGCTACCTGTAAGACACAAATAAAACAATATTTAACGAGGAGGAGTAATTTCAAAAGCCTTACTCACAGCACTAAAAGTTACTAGATTAGTTACTGAAGAGCGTGTTCCGTAATAGTGGTGTTCAATAGTAAAGTTCATATAATACCCTTCTTGGTGTGCGTCATTGATTGTTGATGTCTTTCTAACACATTACTTTGGAAGAAATGGAAAAAAAGGCAGGTCTGTGATTATTCCTAATCAAAATATCACAATAATGAACCGTTTGAACGTAGTACAACCGTTAACCCTAATCTTTGACTTTGACAAAAATTTGATTGGTTTATGTTTAGATTATGCGCAAACGCGACCTATCAATCGGGCGAAATTACATCGTTCAAAATACTATGCAGACGTTCCTTTCGTGTCTTACGTATTTTTCCAATGTCCAACTGACAGTTCTCGTCAGGTCTGTACTTTGTTGTTTACGGTAAATTATTATTTATGAAAAGTGAATATTGATCTTATTGTTAGCATTTTATTTATTCAAATGCAGGACTATATTTACTAATATTAAATTATTTTAATATGTAAATTAAATATACAATTTGTTTTATTTTGCAGTGTTTTCATATCCCAAGTATTACTAATTTCATAGCCTTTTCGAATTTGGCTGAATACGTTACTGATGATTTTATTTATAGAATTAAAGGTTAGCTATATGTCAAAATAACAAATTAAATATCGACATACCCAAAACCCGGATATACGTCACAAACGATGACGCACACCAAAAAGGCTGTTATATGAACTATATATTACACTACAAGGGCAGAAAGTTTGATATTCCTGCACTGCGCAGTTCAGGGTTCTCAAACTTTTTGCCCGTGTAGTGTATACTATTTTTCTTTATATTTACGTAGTTTTTGCTTCAACCGTGAGGCAGAAAGTCTAACATTTACGTATTGGTAGGGTCGCGCTTGATAATTGAGATTCCTGCACTGCGCGTACATGCGAGGGCATCATGGAAACACTTAACGCAGAAACAAGTCCATGATAGATAACCTTTATACGGTAAAAATGGTTCTTAAGATGTCAGATTGGAATGTTAACAATAAACAGGCTGGTATTCTATCCTTTCAATCCAATATTTTATAATTCATATTTAATATATTATATTGTTCTCCTGACTGATCTAAATGACCCAAACTCAGCCGCCGTTTTCGTTGATTTGGCGAACAACTAGTAGAATGATCCATAATCGCAGAAATTGAATAGCGTTTTTTGCTGGAGTTCTGAAAAGAATTATTTTAACGAAATAGCGTGGAAAACTAAATGAAATGGGAACGAAGACGATGATGGAAATAAATATATTATATATGTCAGAACTATCAAATAATTCCAATATCAGAAAATGTCAATGCTAAAAAGTGATGTTTGAAACTTGTTGCATTCTGACTAATCAGAGGTCTACGGAATTACCAACTTATATTCAAATTACCCCTCCTGGTTTTTAAGCGAGGTGTAGCGTCAGATGAAATTTTAATTTAAATTTTCAAAGGTTATGTAAACGTTTTTATATTTCGATTTTGATGGTAGTAATTTATTTTGTAATAAATACCTCATCTGTAGCAATAATCGAACGTGTTTTGTAACTAATTTGCTGCGCTAGATGCAATGGCCTCTATAAGCTTCTGCGTTTTCCAGATTCCAAAATGAAGCAGCTCTTGGAGGAAGTTTCGACAAAGTGTTACTTCGAAATGGTTGTGAAGTACATTTTTGATAACTATATCGTAAAAAGAATCTGTCGTTGGATAACTTATTTGGACGTAAGGACATGTATCCTCTACACGTCTCCTCGGTATTGATAGAGAATCATTCTCCCAATATCACAGCTGGAGAGGTCCTACTGTTAATTCGTTTGCCATTGAAGGCAAAACATTTTTTGAAAAATAAGTAAACGGACTCAGAAGTGTGGAAACTTTAGTTTGGTCTTAAGTTGGGTGTGCTTCATCTGTCAAATAAATTCCCATTTATAACCATAAACGTCGAATAATTTATCAGGCGGATGACGGGAATTTATCCGAGTAATAACAGTATCTGTAAGTGAGAAGACATCATTGTCACTTATCCTGGGAATGAAATTTACTCTACAGAATGAATTTGGCTGTGTGTCTATCCATTTTTCCTTATCCGAATTATATTTCTATTATTGTTGTTTATAATTGGGAAAAATACCTTTCCTTCGACTAACTTCGAAGCGATTTTCTGTTGAGATTTTGTAGAAATCTGGTCATTAAATTAAAAATGAAAATAAAGAGGAAGTAAATAATTTTGTTTGAAGCAGTACATTTTTTGTTTCCATAGACGTAATTTACAGTAATTTTTTTGTGGGTTAGTCCTTGAAATTTGAGTATTTCAGGAAATCTGAAATACTCTTTAAAGTTCACAAGTTAATGCATTCTATTGTTTGAAAAGTATAATCAGTAGCTTTAATTATGGACATTGGTGGTACACAAAGCTTTTATTTTCACCAATTACGATGGATTTTTCTCTTCAAACAATTTCAAATTTAATTTTTCGAAGTAATACCACTGCGTATTATTATCATTGTGAAATCATTCTGCAACGATACTTTATCATAAGTATCTACAAGAAATGATTGTCTTGTACGGAAACCTTCTACTACATTTACCAAGAAAGCAGACACAATTTTACATTTTGTAATAGACTCCCTTTAATCTCAGTGAAGGTGGTGAAATATTCTTGAAACAGCTATGACCCAGTTTGTTATTCTTAAAACCAACATTATTATGAATATTACGAGTTTTTGTGAAGCATCCTTTTCTTTAGATTTCCACAGTTTCGTGAAATTAATAGGATGAACTGAGAGTGTCGACATAGCGTCTAATCGTGGAAAGCATTTCTCTCCAATCCACTCTAATAATAGGAATAATACTTGCGTTTAAACTTTAATTGATTTTTCGTCCATTTTTCTTGATTCAACTTCCCAAAATAATCATAATGTCCTATTCACATTCATTTACACAATAAGCAGAGCATGAAGCTTCAATGATAAGTTCCAAAATAACTATACCGGGTAAAAGAGGCTGGGAAGGAAATGTGACCATTCAGACTGAGGCAACGAATGGCTCCAAGGCAGCGGTAGGTGTAGGGCTAGAACGAAGGTTAGTTATCCCAATAAGTTTATCTAAGGACATAACAGCTTTCCAAGTGAAACTTACGGCGATGATTTACCACTGCATTCAAAAAATTGAGAGCAATGAAAGAACATACCATCTTCTTAGACAGATAAGCTGCACTGAAAGCAATAAAGTCTACAGAAGTTTATTCGCAAGATCATAGTAGCCTTGTTACCAAGGTACAAGGGTTATAATGGCAACATAAAGGCGGATGGAATAGCCAGACAAGGCTCATAAATGCCATTCGTTGGACCGCAACCCTTCTAAGGCGTCGCAAAATCGACAATAAACATGGCCACAAGAAAGTGGGTGACACAACAATGTCCAGAAGGTGGAAGAATCTCACCAAAATATAACTCAATAAGAAAAGATAGGAAAACTGTTGTAAAAATTGAATAGATGAGGCTTTTACTTGATGAAGATCCATACTACTGATGAAATAAAACAAATTAATTTGTTTAAATCTTCATTATTTATTTTGAACTGACGTTCAAATTAAAATTAGTGACGCGTTTCGCTACACAGTAGCTTTTTTACTAGTTTGAAAAAGCTACTGTGTAGCGAAACGCGTCACTAATTTTAATTTGAACGTCAGTTCAAAATAAATAATGAAGATTTAAACAAATTAATTTGTTTTATTTCATCAAAACTGTTGTAGGTATACTAACATGGTACCGTACACTCAATAGGCACGCAGAGGTTGACAGTCGAAGCTATGTGCAGATTCTTATTCCTAGATACCGAAACTGCAAAACACAGTCTATGACAGTGCAACTTCTTGGCGAATATGCTGTATCTCGTAGACGATGAGAAGCCACCTGCAAAAAACTACACGACTACAGTCTCGGGTTCTTCTCGGCTTTCTTCGTGGCTTGATCGAGCTAGCGTATAGGTAGGTATTGATAGTATTCCAAAGTTTGGCAAATATTTCATAAAAACTTCATATTGCATACGTTCAATACATTTTATTGATTGTGAATAAGGCCACAATGGCTATTGGGAAAGAACGGAATAAAATTCACTGATATAGATGCAATTTAAAAATAATTTCCAATTTCATTCACATCAAAGGAAAGGTATAATAACGCCACGATAATGATATGGAATTAAATATAAATAATTTGGCCTTCCGTATGAATGGTTTCATTGTTTCATGTTTGATGAGTTCCTCGATTATGTATTATTTGAATTTTCACGAGGAGGTGTATTTACAAAAAAAAAGACATATTATTTCCATACTTTCCATGTTATTATCCTGTTATTATGTCATACTAAGATTATTTTTGGATTGAATTCATGGTATTGCATGTTATCTTTACTGTCGTTACCACTTGAGAATTCCGAGACATAGAGTGTATCGCGATGATTTGAACACTTTGAATCACAGAAACCTGTGATATGCCAGGATATATAATCTGCAGCTTAAAGATTATATTTGATGAGCGAATGTTCTCTGATAAACTGTTTCACCTGTCTCTGTCCTGGTGGGATTACCCATATTTGTTGTCGACTTTGTACAGCCGCAAAAGGGTTCAGGTCCAATGAATGGCACTGATGAGCCTTGCCTACTCGTTTCATTCACCAATTCGTTGACCTTATGACCTTGGTGCCCTGGTACCCAGGTTACCATGACCTGCGATGGTCTCCAAGTGCGTTTAAGGCACGTATGCAATCCCATACTAGCTTAGAATTAACCTTTATGGAATCAAGTGCCTTCACTGCAGTTTGGCTGTCGGTGAAGATGGTAACTGAACGGTTGGTCCTTCTAATTTCTTCAACGCAATGGTTCATTCATTCATATATTTGGGTTGTGCTCATCAGCCCAGGCACTTGAACTGAATCTTTGTACCATTTCCCATGTTATCCACTTCCATTCCAGAAGCTTCATGTCTTCTATAAAGGCCACTAGTTTGACTGGAGGGATTTTCAGTAGTTATGCTGGTTGTATTCATTCCTCTCCAAAGTGCTTCCGTCCAACGCAGTGGTGAATCGCCGTCTCTTCCGCTTGGAAAGTTGTGACGTTTTAGATATGCTCATTGGAAAAGCTATCCTTTGTTTTAGCCCTACAATGACAGCTTATAGATTGTGTATTCGTTTCTAAGGCATCATCATTAGACAAATCACGGCGCAGAAAACCTTCAGCAACTGAAGACAAATCTTTAGATATTTGTGTTATGTTAAAAAAGGTTTGAGTGGTTAACAAATAACGTACTTTAGAAAACATAAGGTGAAGCGGTTACATCAGGTGCCCAAAATGTTCATTCATATCAATACAACAATTCACGAGATCTTTGAAAATTCGCAACACATTTTACAATTTTCTTCATATCTACGGTAATTCCATCGTCTTATTCCTGAATACTAGCAGGTTTTGTTTTATAAGCGGAAAGTTTGAAATAATGAAATTGAATATACATGGATTTGAAGATCACCGAACCAACTTATATGTGTGTATGTATGTTTGTATATTGGGGTGATATCCACTGAGACCTGAAAGATCTATTGTACCTCCATTCTTTCACTTAGTTCCCGAAAAAAGTCTCAGAATAGTAGTGGTTCCTTAAGACCTATTTCCCGAAGGAATTCGAGGATATCCGCAGGCTTCAATCAAGGTAAGTGTCCCTCTTTTATGCAGAAGGCTTCTAGGTGTGTGCCCTAGGATTCTGTATTGCTTAGCAATCTGCAAGTATGTGGATGGAGGATTCTTCTTTCATCCACAGAATTTACATTCTTGATGCTGCACTATTTTGAGCTTTTTAAGTCGACAGTGTCCCGTTAGGACACATTTCCAAATTCTTAGTGCAGTTTTACTCTGGCTCAGGCATTCATTCGTACTCACCTCGTTATATTTTACAAGCTTGGGTATAACACTGCTCTCCAATAAATTCAAATACGCTGGAGCATTAAAGTTTTTTTAATGGAAAATGGTTCAATTATCATGTCGCCCATAATTCCAGCTCGTACATTAAGTTCTTTTGGATGTCAAAATTTGAAAAAATGAAAATTCTGACTATACTTATACATGAATAAGAAAATATATAATACACATATGAAATACTATAATATATAATAAATTATTTAATAGGTCTAAGGTTTAAGGTCTTTCAAGCAGAAATCGCTTCGTCAAAAAAAATCACAATCAAGTTTATGGCAAGCTACGATATTATGGACTTCATAGCTGAAAAGAAAACGACTACAAGCCTGTTCATGTTTATGAAATAAATTTCAAGTGCTAAGTAAGTTTTATGGTTGAGTTCAGAATGAAAACTCCTTCAATATAAGCTCCCACACAACCTCCTCCTTACATTTAATATTTGATATGCGGGAAACCCGGTTTATCAGAGACAGAATTGAGATAAAATCTAATATCTCACGGAGAAAAGCTTAGGATTAAGATGTATTTTCCATTGTTCCAAATACACAGATGACTTATTGGAGATATGGGCTCCTGGGTCAAGAGAGTCCAAGACAAGTTTTCTCCAGAAAAAGTTTTGTGAAAAGACTGCTAAGCGTGGTAAGGACCGCTAATCTTGGCACATAAACAGTGGAACCAAAATCATAGAAAGCTTAAAGGCTGAGGTATATGAAACCTTGATGGATAGATGTACCGTAACAGAATCAGTCAATTAATCGAAAGTCTCAATTTATTCCAAACAGTAGCTTCCAATCACCAGCAAATAGTAATTATGCGCCAAGGTAGAAAAGTGAGCTATTATTGTCGAGGTCCATTGAAGACCGCGAAGCGGTGCTTCTGTCAAATGTGAAACACAAACGTCAGTTTATAATATTTTCATGTTGTATTTGCATCAGTTAACCTCACATTCTGTCAAATAGATTGAGATTTAGTTCTAATCAAGTAGGCTCTGAATTTTTATACCTTGGTTAATGTTGAACAACTTTTCTACCTCAACAAAAGTCAATGAAGTTAGGTTGAGAGGCTAGTAGTGGAAAAAATAATTTCACTATTTTATTTCCGAAAGATCCACTTTTTAAATCTTGTACCTTGCTACTGCACTGGATGTTCACTCTGACTGATTCACTATAGTAGTAGATGGCATTAGAACATTTTTTCATTATATTTTTTCAAGGGTTACAAGACAAGAAACGCTTACAATGAAGATCACCAGCGACATTTTATTGGAAAATGGGTTTATTAGCTTCTAAATGCATCCAGAAGGTAACATTGAAGTAGTGAGTGGTATAAGACAAAGGAGGGCAAGAAGGATTTGGAACATTACCAGAAATAGTGATAATCCCGACAGTTAGTATAAAATGTAACAGGTTCAACAGTTATAACCTGTTCATGTTTTACAGTGTAAATCACATTCACTGCATTTCCTACACTGATACTCAATATAAATAATAGTAGTGAATATTTATATTTTTTCTTCGCTCTATCTTTAAACTATCTTGTATTTCACCAGTTTGTAGCGCTTAAAACGGCTGTTTATAGAGAGAGTGAAAAAAGTGAAAAAGCGTTAAAAAAGTGCCATAACGTTAACTTTATTTCATGCTTTCCATAAGCCATTGCAGTTGATTAGTGCAATTCATTCACACCGACAAGTGCATAAAGTGGTGTTTTTCTTCATGGAATGGAATGGAAAAATTGATGCATGAACCGCAGGCGAATGCGTTAATTACATGAGTGAAAAAAAAAACACTTTATGCACGAGTTGTAAAATTACTATTTTGATTTCATTATTTGTATAGTGCTGAAGAAAAAATACTGTATGCAACATATGCATGAAGTGTCTTTTTTTTCAATTATGGAATTTCCGCGCTCGCCTGGCTGCTCGAGCGGTCAACTTTTCCATTCCTGGAAAAAAGTACCACTTTATGCACTTGCTGCATAAATGACTAATTTCTACTCCAATGAACAAAACAAGGTGAATATCTCTCGCGACCAACCAATTTTTAATTCAATTTCACTATTAGGGAACTGGCCTAGTATTTGGCTCTTTGACACTACGGAAGGGTGAGAAACTCGGTCGGAAGTTAACCTCATTTGAAATGGTCTAATACAGCCAAGCGATTTTATCCTTCCCCAAATATTCAACTTTATGGTAATATCCGTAGAAATGTGCCACCTATGGGAGCATTACAACCCGTCTAATTGTCAATTTCATTAAATTAATGCAGCAGAGTTGTTCTCAATGAATTTTGTAGAGCTGTAACTGATAGTGGGTTATAGAGATTGGTAGAAATTGAAATCCGATAACACGAAGTGCCATTGAATGAATTATTCGATCATTTTATACCTCCCTTGGAGCTTTTTATTTATAATGACGTTCAAGTCGTCATTAGCAAATGAATAACGTAAAATATTTTATTGAATTGCTTTTTGTACTGTGCAGGCTCTTGTGCGGATATATTTTGCAATATATAGTAGATACTCATATTGTTTAGAAAATATTTAATAGTATATTATTTAACAAGCGGTAGTGTAGTTCATAACTCGCGCAGATGATTATCATTACCGCAAGCTGAATACTACATTTTATCTACGACTATAATACTAAATACCAAGATACAGGTACAGAGAAAGAACTTCAAACACAGTTACCTATAACAATGCAATATAAATTTCAGTTGAAATTATTCATTTTGCTTATTAATGAAATTAACTGTGAAGTTTGAACAACCAGTGAACTGAATATTATGTGGGACTGAATTATTCAAGTTCATTGTTTCTTTTTGTTGCATATCTGTTGATGTACTAACTGGTTGAGGTGTTATAGAACTGTATATTTTATTTTCAGTATCTGATGTCTTGTTCTTTTCGGATTCAACAACGTACCCCTCAGCCACAGTAGTAGATCGCCAGCCGCCATGGCATTTCAGTGCCGTTATATCCTCTCCAGCATCTACTTATAAAGTTGTCGACGAGCGGCGAAAACAATGTCCTGTATATAAATTAGAGTCTGGTAATTTTCAAAATGTAGCAATGTCTTTTCCCACTGCTCCAAATTTATTATTGTCAATTCTTTGTGAGTGATATTTTCCATTTCGAAATTTAAAGAATAAATCGTTTGCGATATATTGGTAGGACGAAGATTCAATTATTTCTTAACTATGGTAATAAATTTCCGGAAACAATGAATTTTCTAGCAATTTTTATTTTTGTATTTGGTACACTGACCATAAAAATAGATACACGATCTGTAATTTCCATAGAGTGCAATTCTGCTGCACGACGAGCACCCTGAAATAAATTATGTAATTGACTAGATGATAAAAACAATTGAATTATTGTGGGATCTACTTCATTTGTCGCTACATATTTCTTATCAGTACCTTTATTTATGGGATTATTGAGTTGTAGTGGCAGTAGCGGATTTACTACCAGGCTGAGTAGGCTGGAGCCTAGGGCGGCAGATTTTATGCCTCAAAAAAATTAATGAAATATCATATTTATATACCTAAATGTTGCTCAATATGTAGGGAGACGTGGGCACGGACTAGTGATGAGCAAAATCCGTCTTGGTCTTGCGATTTTACAATACCAAGACCAAGATCATACATACACTAGCAAGACCAAGACCAAGGCGGAATGAACAAGAACAAGACCAAAACCAAGACAGAGAATGCAAGACCAAGACTAAAGTGCAAGACTGAACTAAAAATTACAGCTTTCGTTTTATGAGAATATATGTTTTCGACGAAACAAAACATTTCGTGTGTTAAGATTTCTAGATATGAATTGTTGATTATTTATAATTTATACCCATCAAAAGACTCGAAAATTTTCCAAAACGACGTAAGAAGTAAGAAACAAACTATTTGAGCAAGTCCAAGACCGAGACCAAGACTGAATATGCAAGACTACAAGTAATTTAGCAAGACCAAGACCGAACAAGCAAGACCGAGACCGTTACCAAGACAGTCTTGGTTCTTGCTTTGCTTATCACTAGACACGGTTGACTTCATAAATATGTCTTTGCTATACTCCCATGCTTTAATTCCATCATTATAAATGCAGGAACTATACTCGTATCCATTACGATATTCACCAATTTTGATACACCGGAATCTGGATCATTGAAAAGATCTTCGTTCTAGCGGAAACAGAATTTGCAAAACGTTTATGCTAATTTGGCTTTGAAAAAGAAACGTAGTCCAAAGGTCATTTTTTTTGTGCCCAAAAATACCGCGTTTTGCAGGGTAAATATAGTGCCAATTTAATATTTGTAAATGGTAATACTGAAGAGGTCAAGGTCGTCTGTCACTTTGTTATACATTTGCTGGCAGAAGATCAAACTATTCCAAGGCCACATTTATTATTATGTTTTTTTTTTCCTGTTATAATACGTGATACTAATATCGTTTTATTTTTCAGAAAATGGATCAATTAAAGAAATGTAAATACTTTTTTAAATAAAAAGGTAAGTTAATTTGGAACCGTAACAACAGCAGTTGAGAAAAGCTTTCTTTGCCGCTGGAAACGAGGAAGAAATTGTCTAAGATCTACCTTAAGCCAAGAAAACCAAAACGTCTTGGCTTTGTTGCACACAAAATGGTATTGTGAAACTTTTATACCTGCTGTGATGGAATCTGATCGACATTATCAGCCGCATTCTTACTAGATAATCAAATATATTGCTTTGAAACTTCAAGTAAGCATTGTAGAGGTCGGTAGGGGAAAATGTGTGAATCCGCCACTGTGTAGTGGTGTAAAAGTTTTTGCCTTTTTAGCCACATGTTTATCTAATTGACGTCTAAGAAATGCACGTAATAGTGAATAATTATCTATATTGATTTCATTATTTATGTTGAGTGTTCCTTTTAGTATGGAGTTGAAAGTCCATAAACACGATGCTTTATATTTAGTACTAAGTTCGCCAAAATATGCCAAAAGTACATTTTCTGTAAACGATCAGTTAACGTTCTTACTGCTACACCAATCTCGAAAAAAATTATATATACCTTTATATTTGTTTAACATTAGCTACTTCTTACTTTTTTAAATGAAACTAAGTGTTCCTATTTGATTTCACTGTTTAGTTTAGTTTCATTTAAAAAAGTAATATGAGTAGATTCCACAAAGTAAGGGTCCAAACAGTAAATTCAATTAGCTACTTCTCTTATTTCTGGAGGTGTACATAATGATACATCTTCACTATCTGAATTCATATTTTTCGGCAGAATTTCCACAATAATTTCCCTTTCGGCGAACCGGGTTGTACAGAAGCACAAAGTCACCTTGATATTCGGTTCGTAAATAAATTCAAAAATCTTTTCCGATTCTGAGTTATAGTAGTGATTTATTATAACTCACGCTGTTTGTTTACAGATACTATTAATTGCTCAAAGGCAGGTGAATTATTAATATATAACTTAATAGGAGTAGATGAAGTCTTTTTCCGTTCTCTTCATTCGCTAATTACCCCATCTAGTGAAAATTCAAACTTCTCAAGTACTAGGAGACGACTATGTTGGTCGTATTATCCGGTTCCTGTTCGTAATGTTGCGAGGTCAGCAACTCAAAGCCGGCCCTGTCTCTCGACTATAAATTTTGACGAATGCGCTTTCTAGAATTTTCTGGTTACTGCAGTTTTTACGCATATGAGGAGCGTCAAAAAATACTAGAACTTTCCAGAACTGATAAATACTATATATATATAATATATATGTATATATATATATATATATATATATATATATATATATATATATATAGTATTATATATTGCTGTGGTATCTAAAATCAGCAGCAAACAATCTCTGTATAATAGACATTTATCTATACCATTTATTATGTTACGAAAATGCAAAATAGTTTAAAATACATTTCACTACAAAAAATTTGGTAGATAAAATTAATTATAAGGAAGTATGAGATGAAAATGAAAGTAATTTCTCAGAACTTCTACGTAAAGTTTTTAGCATAAAATAGTTGTACAATTTAGATTTTAGAGGATGAAAATACCAATTTAAATGAAATTTAATTTGAAATATGTCAAAATATCCTTCAAAAGTGACTGTTGTCATAGATATTTAGAAGTTTTGAACGATTTAGTCTGAATTTGTCACTGGTATAGGAAGCATCAAATCGTTTTCGCTCCGTCTGACAAAAATACTACGAAGGTTAGAAAAAGCTGTCAAAGGTGAGAATAATAAAAGTCAAGATATCAATATATAAAAAATCGAAGTTTGAGAAAAGAAATGTCAGACTCACATATTTAAATTGGCATTTTCAAAATAAAAACCAGAAGAATTAATCGATTAATCCATTTATCGCAGTTGGTAAATACAAAGCATAATAAATTTTGCATGTATTGGTGGTTAAAATATAAATAAGATCCCGAAGGAGAAATACCGTAGAGATTTGCTATGATCTCCAATTGAGCATAGGTTGAAGCTACAATCCAGTTGAAGAAGGTAACATTTTATCTGAATAACCATCTGAAAGTAAATAAATATTTACGTCATTTGATAAAAAAGGAATGTTATTTGCTAAAGTTGAAGTTTTCATTGAATGAAATATATTCAATTCAATGTAATAAATTTGGAAGCAACATTTAAATTGGTAATACTTAATTGCAAAATTAATATTAACGTAAATAATCTCATTGATATAAAAATTTAGTTTTAAAATATTTATTATCCATGGTACATGCATTGTAATTTGAATTGTAGCTCTAAGCAAGGTTGTGTTTGACGTGTGTCAATATTATTGATAGATAGTTCTGATAAATTACTTTCGGATATTCTTTTGGTTTCTTTTTTTTTGACAGAGATAACGTGTAAGTATCATTTCTATGGTTAAACTTTTTCATATTGTTTTTTGTTAATACTTACACGGAATTACTCTATAGTTTAGAGTTTATTTAGTATTTACATGGTTTAATTTTCTATATAGAGGGTAGAATGTTGTAGTTTTCAATGAATTGTTTTTATTGTTATTTAAATTAATCGCAAAATATTTTTGAAAAAAAATAAAAGATATAGTTGCGTCCAAAAATATTTTTTTTAGTTCTCTCAGAGTAGAAGGTACCCTGTGAAATACAGTAATATTTTCTCGTTATATGAACCCAAGCTTCGGCCCTGAGATATAAAAAAAAAATTTATAAAGCTAAATAATAATAAGAATCCTTATAATTTTTCAGAATTTAAAATCGATGCGTTTCGAGCATCTGGCGCCCAATATCAAAAAAGCATAGGTACAAAAAAATTTCATTTTTATTAGATACATTGCAAAGTTATAGCCGCGGTTGTATGTTGAACGGTTTTGGAGCGTTTCGGCACATACCACAGCAATATATATATATATATATATATATATATATATATATATATATACAGTATCACTGAGAGTCTATCCATGTTAAATCCTAGGTTGACGCCGCGTCCATCGTCACTGGGCGTCCGGTTATACGGACGCCCAGTGACATCGTCCTTTAAATTGTTTCACATGACCTGTGAGATGTTTACAATCTTTTGGTGCAAAAATCTGCCTGACGTTGTATGACACCCTAAAGTGATTCGCGTATTAATTCGCAGTGCAAGCTTCGACCGTGTGTAGCGTTGACGGCACCTAATTGTATACACGTATATATAAAGTTCATGTCATAGACTCACCCGGCGTCTTAAAACTCTCGCTTTTTCTTTTATTTGTTTTTGAACGGCCTAGCGTATTTCATAAAAATCAAGAGGGCAAAATTTTTTATTTATCGGTGTGTTTTGAGTTGAAATCTGTGTGGCATGTATTCTTTTAGAATTCGTAAAATCATTAATGCTGCAAAGAAACAGCAAGACACAAATGATAGGTCATATATGTTATTTATTTTACTTTTAAGATAATCTCAACTTGTAACAAAACTTAATTTTAAAATTCATAACATAAACCTAACCTAAAAATTGACTGCACATTTTAACTGAATATTTATGTTCAAAATAAGAATTACACCTGGTGTCTTGAAACAACAAATGACTTCAATCAATAACATAAGAAAAATTTAAAATTTGGGAATGTCAATATCTTTTTTGAAGAACGTTAGTATGTTTTAGAATATTTAAATTTTATATCTTTTTGTATTTGGGCCAATAGCCATCGTTGTCAAGGCACGTTAATCTAAATAAAAAAAAAGAAGGCGGCAACAAGAGCATTTTTTTTAATAATACCGGTTGGCCAAGTGTATTTGAGCCCATTTTAAATCCCCGTATCTTAAACAGTATTTCAGAATTAAAGTTCCGGTTTTTACCGAACACCTTAAAAAATACTCAAGTTTTTTTTGGCATACGCCGTTTGTACAGCTACTTCCGTTTACACCGAAAATTAGTACGCCATTTGTGAGATATAGGGTTACTTTGTTATTTTATATGGAACACCATGTATATATATTTTTCAGAAACCTTAATCTTAATCTGCCCTATTTCGAAAAAGGGAAAATTTGTGACAATTCCTTAAATTCGTGTAGATGTGAGAGCGGTTTCAAATAATTGGTACCTATATATTTACATAAAATACACTATTACATCTAGTTACCTGTGGAATAAAATATTTAGTCGCAGTAGAAATGTCAAATAATAATTAATTCGTTGTTTAAATGTTAAATGGTCAACACTTTGAACAGTACCTGAATTAGTTATTCTTTTCTATTTGTTTTTCTTTCAGACATTTCAATTTATAAGGAACTAGATGTAAAAGTGTAAAAAAATAAAATTTGTAACAACTATTTAAAACCGCTCTAACATCTACACGAATTTAAAGAGCTGTCACAAATTATACCTTTTTAGAAAGAGGACAGATAACGGTTTGTGAAAAAAATATACTGGGTGTTCCATATAAAATAACAAAGTTGCCCTATATCTCAAAAAGGCGTACTCATTTCCGTTGTAAACGGAAGTAGCTGTACAAACTTGACATAAAATGTAGTATTCGGTAAAGGTGTAAAGGTGTTCGGTAAAAACCACACCTTAAAACCTGAAATACTTTTCAAGATACGGGCATTTAAAATGGGCTCAAATACACTTGGTCACCCGGTATGAAATTTCCGTTTTTATGCTGAAAATCGATATCAGCAGCTTTAAGATATACTTAAAATCAGCGACGTGATTATTGAGCTGTGAAGTCATCGAACTAATAAACCAAATGAATAGGGGGATGGAAGTTAGTCCAAACGAAATGGTTTTTTATTCCAAATTCAACGGAGTAGTACAATGATGGTATTGATGTGGATAATTATGTCACATTTTCAATTTAATACTTATTTTCCACAATAACATTGAAATTGTGAACATTTTGTGAGAGGTGCTGAAAATGACCTCTTGCTTCAACACATGTCTCATCATCGAAGGGTCTCATTTTGAATACATCCTTAAAAATGTTCAGAGTTTAAGTGACATTGGTTATTGTTGAAAATAAATATTAAATTAAAAATGTAGCAATAGCATATTGTGCAATAAGTGAGAAAAGTACTTTCCCCACATGTTGCATATTACAACTGCACAAATTTAAAGAATACAAGTAAAGTAACTTAATAATTATTTATATGGTTAGTAAAACAAAAAATAACACCAAAGTATCCTATCTCTAAACTTTTAAATAATTTCATTTAAAATCATAGTTGATGGTGAAATTTGTACAATTTTGTATGGTCAAACCCGGAACGTCATTTGTTTTCACCAAATTCTCCGTTATATTAATAGTAGAAGTTGAGGGTTGATTCACATACGGTGCATATTATAATATATGATGTATTATTGAAATCGTCACTACTGTCAGTATCCATATTATTTATTATAAATAAGTATATGTCTTGTTAAACTAATATTTAATGGAAATTGAGATTTTTATCAAAGCACGATTGAAACAACCTTTTAGAATTTAAAAACTTCTAATATAATCTGACAGTTTTGTGACAACTAAGTAGGTATTTAAAGATGACAGTTAGTAGCCTACTAAGTTTTTGTCGATTTTATTTGATTCTCCATATAAATGTATGATGCGTGGGCAAAGTGCCGTGAGAAATATTATTTCTCACAGTATGAGCAATATTTGGTTTTGAAAGTAAGTAAGGTATGAAAAATACGTCACTTTTCATAGCAGTTGTAGAAAAAATAATTATCCACATTAATACTCTCTTCAATATGCTATGATGATATCACTGATCTCAATCATTTCACAAACGATAGCACTCAAAAACCCAATTGACATTTTCCAGTTTTCAAATAAAGATATTTTTTCTACAACTGCTATGAAAAGTGACGTATTTCTTATACCTTACTTAATTTCAAAACCAAATATTGCTCATACTGTGAGAAATATTATTTCTCACGGCACTTTGCCCATACCACATACATTTATATGGAGAATCAAATAAAATGGACAAAAACTTAGTAGGCTTCTGTCATCTTTAAATACCTACTTAGTTGTCATGAAACTGTCAGATTAATTAATATATTTAGTGAAAAGAAATGACGTTTCGGATTTGACCATACAAAATTGTACAAATTTCACCATCAACTATAATTTTAAATAAAATTATTTAACAGTATAGAGATGGGATACTTTAGTGTTATTTTTGTTTTACTAACCATAAAAATAAATAATAAGTTACTTTACTTGTATTCTTCAAATTTGTGCAGTTGTAGAAAAAGTATAGTGTGCAACATGTGGGGAAAGTACTTTTCTCACTCGTGTGTTTGCGGCACTCGCCCTTAGGGCTCGTGCCACAAACTTCCACACTCGTGAGAAAAGTTGAACTTTCCCCCCTTGTTGCACAATATACTATATTCTACAACTGCTATGAAAAGTGACGTATTTCTCATACTTTACTTAATTTCAAAACCAAATATTGCTCATACTGTGAGAAATATTATTTCTCACGGCACCTTGCCCACGCCTCATACATTTATATGGAGAATCAAATAAAATGGACAAAAACTTAGTAGGCTTCTGTCATCTTTAAATACCTACTTAGTAGTCATGAAACTGTCAGATTAATTATTATAACGGAGAATTTAGTGAAAAGAAATGACGTTTCGGATTTGACCATACAAAATTGTACAAATTTCACCATCAACTATAATTTTAAATGAAATTATTTAACAGTATAGAGATGGGATGCTTTAGTGTTATTTTTGTTTTACTAACCATAAAAATAAATAATAAGTTACTTTACTTGTATTCTTTAAATTTGTGCAGTTGTAGAAAAAGTATAGTGTGCAACATGTGGGGAAAGTACTTTTCTCACTCGTGTGTTTGCGGCACTCGCCCTTAGGGCTCGTGCCACAAACTTCCACACTCGTGAGAAAAGTTGAACTTTCCCCCCTTGTTGCACAATATACTATAGTTGTCTTCCAGTAACATCATGTAATAATTTTTTTGGATATGGTTCAAACGAGGCGGTCACAAACTCTCTTAAGAGGAGGATTAACCGACAGTTTTTTGCGTGATTTCTGCGATCTTAACATTCGTCCTGTATGTTTAATATTGATTTTTTTTAAAAACATAAGTATCCCTTACCAATTTTTTTTTGTTTTTAAAAATATTTAATATTAAACATATAGGACGAATGTTAAGAACGCAAGAAATGTCGCGAGAAACTGCCGGTAAATCCTCCACATAGTGTTTTATTGTCTCATGGAATATTTCAATTCGTTTTTTTTTTTAAATTTCAGTATAACCTCATATTTAATGTTTTTTTTGTTTTGTCCAAAGAGATATTTTTTTAATTTCCTAAAAGGCTGATTTGTATCTTAAATAAAGTAGAAATATTCAACATGTGTTTTTTTACTCCATTGCACTTCGTAAAAACCACAACTTAATATGATTTAAATAAAAAGCTTTTATTAAATTTTAGTAAATCAACTAATTTTCTTTAGTGAGATTTCTCAGATATATCACATCTATCAAATTATGGATCTGGTCATGTACTTTATTAAGTCCCCTTGAGTCGTTGACGGAAACTAAACATACGCTAATAATATTTAGTAGGACGCTGAATAACCGATAAAATGTACTTATATGTATAGAGGTGCTAAAAATAGATGACGCTGAATAACCGATAAACGTACTTGAATGTATAGATGTGCTAAAAATAGATAACGCTGAGTAAACCTTTATGTTGTCCAAAGCGCCGCGAGATACCGTCAAACTAACCACCTTTAATACTCCCTTGAGTCGTCGACGAAAACTAAACAAAAAATAATAAAATTTAGTAGGACGCTGAATAACCGATAAAATGTACTTGAATGTATAGAAGTGCTAAAAATAGATGACGCTGAATAACGGATAAAATGTACCTGAATGTATAGATGACGCTGAGTAACGGATAAAAAGTACTTGAATGAATAGAAGTGCTAAAAATAGATGACGCTGAGTAACGGATAAAATGTACTTGAATGTATAGATGTGCTAAAAATAGATGACGCTGAGTAAACCTGTATGTTGTCAAAAGCTCTGCGTGGTAGCGTCAAACTAACCACCTTCAATACGCCTGGTATACGCCAGACGCCGGGTAGGACTGTTCATAGTTCAGACACGGAGTGGTACTACATACAAACATATATAGTAAAATTAATACCTATTTAGAGGTACCAGCCGTTTTAGTAACTTAACGTATGCGGCTTCTTGAACTATCTCACATTAACATGAAATCAAAATTTGACGTAACTTCAAAAACGTGACATCTAATAAATTAGTTACGACGTTCATTTTTGTTGGTAATTTTTTGTTTCAACCGATTTATTAATAATAAATAAGGATGGTCTTATTCTAAATGGGTATAAAATTTACTATATATATATATATATATATATATATATATATATATATATATATATATATGTTTGTCCTCCGTCAAGTTCGGCGTCCCAGTATATCGTATACTAGTATATACTTATACCGGTATATACCGGTATATGTTTTGTGTAAAGTGGTGAGTTTGACTTCACTTTTTTTCATCATATACTGTCAAGTTTGGCTACGTAGGACGTACGTACATTTAATTTCCTAAGGGGATAATATAATCGAAATTTGAATGATAAAACTATGGTAACAGAAGTTTATTTATCGAGAGTTGACATTCCTATTGGTAGTTTGTAATATACCTTCGTAAAAAGGCAGGTTTATGTAAATTATTAAAAACCTTAGATATTTGAAGTGGTTAATTATTAACAATAAACGCGGTAACTGATAATTGCATTTTTCAGTGTTGTCTGATAGGTAAAGACAATCGTGAAGACAACTTTAAAAGAGAAGAAGAAGTATACCTATGGTATAAAAAGTAACATTGGAAAACTAAAATTAAATTGCATAGCTTTTCGAGAATATATTATATAAACAATAGAATTGAAAAATATTATCGTTAATAATTGAACGATATATGAAAGACAAGCAAAGGAAATCTATAATCTGGAAAGTTCTAAGAAATGTACTAGGTAACTGAAAAATATTTTTTATGGATAAACCAAATAATATAGATGACTATATACCTATATGGAGAAGAAAAATGAATAGGGAATTAATGTTAAATTACACTATACAACACCTTTTTTCGGGGAACGGAGTGAAAAATTGATGAAGCATGTATACAAAAGGAGTAGATGCAGTTGTCATAGGAAATATTGGGCTAGCATTGAAAACATTAAATAGTGGTAGAAAAGGAGTTAATGAAAGTGATGGGATCTAGGACAAACAACCTCAATTGCAATTTTCTCTACAATATACAAATAATAATAATGTAATTAGTTAACTTTTAAGACATATTAATTAATATTTTAACTGACATACCTCTTACAGATGGACAATAAAAAAGTACTAATAAATATAAATAAAGTTTAACTAGTGAAATTTTACAAAAGTGTTCTAAATTAGACCATTGCAGCTCATTCCACATATTTACCAAAAGTTCAAGAGTTTCATTTTATTTACAATCTGTTAGCCATAAGGTCAGTAATGGGTTAATTGCTAGTGAACTATCTGGATGTTTTTCAATACCTATTGAATGTAACTATGTATAATAAACCATTTGAATTATCACAAAAATTCTTTTGAAAGGTGAATGCGATTATGAAAAAATAAATTTGAAAGTGTACTAAAGGTATAAACAGATTTAGGTTGCTAATAATTCACTATTTTATCGGTTTTAGATTAACTTTACTTTATCAAAACATTATAATTTATAATAATAACTAATAGTTAAAAAACTGATTATTATTTAGCTTTTTTTTATTAAAACCTGCAATGTGGAAATAAGTGTCCAATTTCAGACTTTGTGTTTGCTGCTTATCTATAGTAGAAGTTAGAAATATTCCTTTCAGTTTCGAAATAATACAACAAGTAATATCCTTCACTAGTATATATTTAATTGTGTGAAACTATGTTCTGTGCAACCAACTCATCCTTCCTGGTACATAACTGAAATTTAATTTTTGTTTTATTTATTATAATATGGTACCTAACAGTTAATATAGTGGTCATTAATAGTTATTTATGCAACAAGTGTTTTTTACGAGTGGAAAAGTTGACGCATATGAGCCGCAGGGAATGCGTCAATTCTGTGAGTGAAAAAAGATACTTTATGCATGTGTTGCATACACTATTTTTTCTACAATCAAGCAAATGGCGTAGATTTGAATGTTTATGTTTGTCATGATGACAAAACGCTAACTAAAATGTCAGATGAGTGCAAACTGCAGATAATTAAAAATCTTTACACTACGAAAGTTACATCAACCATAAGAATTGAAACCAATTCTTCTAACCTATTACAGAGTGAATGCCGAAAGTATCCGATAGAGGAAAAAATTCATATCTAGTTTTTAAATAGAAATAGGAACATCATATGTTTTAGCTTGTTAATGACATGAACTAAGTATTCATTTAATCCAGGTAGATTTACACTCAACCTATGGTTTTTTAGATTTAGGACACTCAACCTATGGTTTTTCAACTATACAAATAGTAACTTATGGGATAAGTGTTTGAAATGAAAGTAAAGACATGCATCCCTTGAAACGAGATCTGATTTTTGGGAATAAATGAATTTATCATCAGCTAAAATACTGCCAGTGTCCCACTGTTGGTTAGTTTTCATTTGCAATCAACTAACTTTCATGTTGGTACCTACTGATGCTAATTGGTTTTTGTTGTAATTACCTACGATACTTTTGGAATCGATCCTATCCGACATTTTCAATTATATTTAAAAAATTAAATATATATTCTTAAGCATTATTTTCTTCGTTATTATTGACTTTCCATGAACAAAACATATCATTTCAGAGATGATACAATAATGGGAATGGGAGTAATAGTAGGTTGGTTTGGTGTACTTCGTCTCATATATGGAGATATTTCTTGTGTAAGTAAATAATACTTGATATAAAGAACATTGCAACCTGAATTGATGATGTTTCATATGTAGCTTAATTCACATGTTCTTGGTAAATTAGTGCTAAATTAGATAACACCATGTAGGTACTCAAATAAATAAGAAAGTTGAAACAAACTGGAAGGCACTTTCAATTTTAATATGTAAATTGATAAAAGTAAGTAGGTACTTATTATAAACATTTAATAAAAAACAAAAACATGCATCAGTTTAGAAAGATATGTTACCAAAGAATATACTGTACATATTTTGTGAGTTTTATTGGGGATGAAACCCCATATTAGTTAACATGTATGTGATTTGATTAGATTAACTATTTTGCAATAGAGTAAATGTTCAGAATAGGTGAATAAAATAAAAAATTCACTGGACATACAATTTTATTTGTTGCTTACAAATATAGGAATATAAATATTAAGTAGAATAATTTCGATTACAATGTACAATTAAAACTTTTTCTATGTTATCTGTTGAAAAACTTTATTATTTATTGTCTAACACTAATAAAAAGTCTGCTGTTTATTAGGTACTTACATTAATAGAACATTGGTGATTACTGAAAACAAAGTTTAAATTATATGAATCAAACACACAAAAAATAACTTCAAATTCCACTATATATGTCTTGTGTCATGTCTATCCTGATGATGGAGACTGGCTCTATAAAACAATTATTGATTGAAGTTCAAATGTAGTGGAATTTACATTTTATTCAAATTATCATGGACATTGATATATACTTCACTCGTAAGGTTTCAAACAATCACCATTAATTTACCCAGATTTATGAATCGAGAAAAATGTTTAATGTTTGTGTAAGTTATTATAAATTTTCAAACCTGTTAGTATTATAAAATAATCAAGATTTGAATTATAATACTAAATGCCCACCGTCATCTAAATATTTTAATTTCCATTTTATTAGACTTTTCACCTATGAACAAAATGTTACATAGATAAAGAGATAAAAAACTTTCAGAATTCTTTTTATGACAATATCTACCTTTCATAGTCTTTGTTTAAGAATATAAATAAGCAGCTTTTGGTTTTTTTATTGTTTTTATTTTTGATAGAAATAAAAATAAAAGCAAGACAATTGACAATTTAACCAGTTTCTTCTTGTCTTGATTGCGATTATGACATTTAGCTAGCATGTAGCCAGTTTGAAAACTAATTTTCATTTTGGTCGTTGATTACATTTTATCTTTTTAAAAAAGTTGATTATTTATTGTTTAAGGGTCGGCATTATAAACATAGGTAACATGATTATAAACATCTTTAGACGTTAATTTTAACAGTCAAGTTAACTTGAGCATTAAAGTAACAGTTTAATCATTGTCTAATGGTTTTATAGAAGTACCATTTCTAAAATAAAAAGAAGAAGACAAAAAGGTAACCTACAATTTCTTTACAAACCAAGCTATTGTTGTTTTGACTCCCAAATGTTTTTGACAACAAACAATCCTATCCGGCGTGGGGAATCAAATTTGCAGAATATTTGAAGCATTTTCAGGTTTGTTAAAAGGAAAATGAAATAAGCTCAAGAGATAATTTATTAATGTGGATGTACCTTAAATATATAAATAATAATAAACATTTTTAATTTTGTACAGAGTGTTTTACTTTAAATAGGTAAGAATGAAAACCAATTATTTCAAGTACTTACAATACAGATAATTAAATGATACATTTAATACAAGAGTAAAAGTGAAATTACGTAAATGTAGCTGAAGATTCTTAAAGTTCTTTTTAACGAAATAGAAAATAATTGTTTCCTCCCTTACAGGTAGGAAACAGTAATTAGAGGCTAGTAGTGAAAAAAGTACTTTTCCTCCTTAACGTTAGATTTTTAAATGAAAATATCGACTTCAGGATTCTTAGATACCTTTTTCGAGTTAAAAGTCAGAAAATCATAGTAGTGCAAACGTTACGTTTATTAAACTTGATTAAATATTTGAATAATGGAAAGTGATCTAATATTAAAGAACAAGCCAACATTTTACTACCACAAAAATCTGAAAACAAGTAGGTATAAAAAACATTATACATTTATAAGCAATATGTGCTAAAGACAAGATTAATAAGTGGGCAGGAGGAAAAATCAATGTATTACACAAGAGTAAAGTGTCCTTGGAGGTTTACTGCCCTCCGCTCAATGTACATCTGAGGGAAGAAAAGTGGCACTTTCCTCCCAAGTAATAGAAATAGTTATTGTTTATTACCTTAAATTGTAGTTACATTTTAACCATTAAAAATCACCTCCAAATATGAAATTTAAACAATTGAATTTATTGTAATGGATAAGTCGAGATAATTTTAAAACTAATAATAAAAATTTTTAACCATTAAAACCACCCCTAATTACCAAAATTGATCTGCACTTAAATTTATAATATATTTTGAAAAGTTAATAGCAAAAATACAAAAATATTTGGAAACTGCTTAAAATTCGTTCCTCTTATCGATTGTCAGTTATTTCAAACATTATAGGTAATTTTTTCACAGCACATATTTATTGTGGTGTATGTGGACTAAATCATTAGTCAATGTCGAATAGTGATGAAAGACTCCATCTCGATTTGTGCTAGTATTGAAGAACCGGTGTTAACTATTTTATTAAAATATCGAGGACATGAATATTCAAAACACATTTGTATTGAAAGTATTTATTCAAAATATATAATGAGTTACATACTTCGTAAAATACAATCATTTTATAAAAACTATTACATAACAAAAAAAAACTTGAAAATTATTCCACTACAAAAAAACAACAAACCTAAAAATTCTAATTGTATCAGATAACAAAAATCACAATAATAACATTCAATATAAGTAATATCTATTCAGTGTTCCACACCTTTGACAAGTACAAAAATCTTACATTAAAAAAATAGTGTATATAAAAATTAAATTGCACTCTTAAAAGTAAAATAATCATTATTTACTAAACATCTCATTTCCCGGGTAAAAAAAAATAACGAAATTCAGTCATTTTCCTTTAAGACCGGTTAACAATTTTTTGCCATTAGCTATTACATAACAAAAAAAACTCTTTAGAAAATTATTCCACTACGAAAAAAACGACAACTAAAAATCTAATCAGATAAAAAAAATCACAATAATGACATTCAATATAAGTAATATCTTTTCAGTCTATTCAGTGTTCCACACCTTTGAGAAGTACAAAAATCTAACATTTAAAAAAAAGTTAATATAAGAATGAAATTGCACTACTAAAAGAAAAAGAATCAATCTAAGAAGGAACGTGCCGTTCTCAAAGTTGCGGTCCTTTAAAAAAAATTAATACTCTGTGGTAATTTACAACGTGTCCGTGGGAATTTAAAATAAGCAAAACTATTTATTATGACAATAATTCACTAAAAATATTTGTATTCCCGTTTGTGGACACACTGCATATAAAAAAAAACAAATAATAAGTTACAGATATACGGTAAAATATTTCATAGCAGGCTTGCTATATTCAAAATATCTAGTAATACTGTAACAAGCTTGTTGTAATGTAGCTAAAAAGAGGTTTTCATTTTTTTTTAAATTCAAAAGAAACAATTTGGATGGTACTTAAGTGAATTTTTTTTACATTTATCTATATTTATATAAAAACTTGAGAACAAAAATCATAAAGTATTAAACATTTCAAACTAAAATTACGAAATATATCTGATTAATATCAAAGAACATAAGTATAATATTCTTAGTTAATAAAAAAGAAATCCTAATGTGAAAATCAAAATAGAAAATAATTTCTTTTAGAAAAATATTTGAACCTTTCAAAGTTTCTAAATTCTTGAAATCTCTTTCGGAAAATAAGTACCCAATAAAAAAACAGGTGATTTTTTTAGCTCAGATCACTACAAGCTCTTGTGACAAACCATTCTTAATAATCAAAATCTCTGCTAATATTTAAACAATAAGCTTGTGATACACTATGCTAAATAATCAAAATCTCTGCTAATATTTAAACAAGCTTGTGATACACTATGCTAAATAATCAAAATCTCTGCTCATACTTGACATTAAGCTTGTAACACAACCAGTAGTATTGAACAAGGCTTGTCCCAAATCTAAGTTTTGAAGGGTATTTCAACAACCAAAGGAGATTGAAAGAAAAAAATAATCAGAATTAGTGTGATTAATTTTCTGGTTAATAGGCAATAGAGGTGTTCAGTCCAAGGTCAGTGCGAATCACAAAAAGTGGTTTGTATGACAAGAATGACGGTTAATGTCTACCATTCAAAACATTAGATTTCTACAGGTTTTTTATCATTGCGAACATTTACATTGATTTATTAAAACAATGGATACACCTCCGAAGCGTAAATCTTGAAATGTAAAATAACGTTATAACTTAATTCTCAACGCATCGGTGGCCAATAATTCTTGGAACTTTTAGCAAGTCACCATTTCACTTCTGTCATTATATCAGTTATGTCACATGTAAGTGGAGAAAGCAATCAGAAGAATAAAGAGATGCCACTAACTAGAACTACTCCAAAATTATAATGGAAAATATACATAAACAAATAAAACTGACATCTGACTTAACTAGTAACAGAATGACAGAAATGAAATGGCGACTTGCAAAAGTTCCTAGAATTACCGGCATCCGATGCGTCGAGTATTCAGCAAAAACGTCATTTTAAATATCAAGTTTTATGCTTCATTGTTTTAATAAAGCAATGTAGATGTTCGCAGTGATAAGAAACCTGCAAAAATCTTATGTTTTGAATGGTAGAAATTAATTGCCATTCTTGTCATAGTCATAAACTTTTTGTTGGCCACACTGACCTTAAACTGAACTCCTCTATTGCCAAGAATATATATACCTTGCAAAACCTAAAAAAAGTGGTACCACATACATACTCCTACTTCATTCGTTTATTCACGTTATTAACGTATGCCTTCAGCATTTCTGGAGTTCTCGACGTCAGGGTTGGATTGTCGTCTATGATTTTTTTGCAAAGAGATAAACTAGGTAGAGTCTTATTTTTGAAGTATTGTTTAAAATCATTATGAACTATTTTTTTTTCTTCAGAAGTCCAATAAGTGCGCGCAATTCCTGTAACAGAAAAATAATATGTATTTTCACAACATAAATGAGAATTATAAATCATTAGAAGCACTTAGTTTATTCCAAAATATACAAATCAGGTATTATTTTGCAGATAGTATTACTTTTCATTTACAAATTAATCAAATAAACAGTATGATTTAGGCTGGTAACACCGAAAATTATTTTGTTACTTTACAAAAACAATAAACACTTGATGCAAAACACATATTAATAAACAACCGTAAGTTGCTGCACCATTATGTTCAGATTTAAAAAAAGCCTTTAGTACATACCTTGACGACGAAGTTTTTTGGACTGATAGGCAACAAACGACTTTATTTGGGGAGGGGTTCTCTTTTCTAAGCATGGGCTTTTGGATTTTAAATCTATACACTCAGCATATGTAGGTACAATGTTATTTTCAATCAGATCATTCATCGAATATAAAACTGCACTTTTTTCTTCATTAGACCAAGATACTCTCTTTTTGTACACTAAAAACGTTTAATTGAAGTATATACAAAATACAACACAACGAAATATTCATTTTACCTGTAATTTCTGGAGTTGGAGTGCGTGATGGAACATAATCCTCATCACTGCTCCCTTTCAGAGACTGTTCCATTTCATTTATGCTTGATTGTACTCCAAGCCCAGAACTACCTGGAATTAGATCCTCGGTTAAACATGATGGAGCCACTTGTGGTGTTGAATCCTTGAGTGAATCACACGATGTCATCGTCTGAATTACATTATCATCCTTACTTGCTTCCAAACATTCCTCATCCTCACTTACTTCCAAGTATTCCACACCTCCATGATCTTCTACCTGATTAACATGCTCATGCTCTTCTTCCTGTTTATCATGCTCACGCTCTTCTTCCTGTTCATCATGCTCACGCTCTTCTTCCTGTTCAATATCCCCCATAGCTTTTCTCAAAATATTTACCATAATAGGTATTTCATTGGCTGTTGATTGTCTATATATATTTTTATGGATATCTACGTGATGACCTAAATGTTTTGCAACATCATCTACCAACACATCAGGCAAATTATATAAACTACAGGCAGTGGCTATCTGTTTTCTAAGTTCAGTTCCACGTAAAGTATGTGGATTTGGAGCTCCACATTCTGTTGAATACTTTCTCATTAATTTACATGCTCTCAGATGGTTTTGTGAAGATCCAGGTGTGCCAAATACATAAGGATTGTCAGAAGGAATTCCAACATCTTCTCTATGTTTTAAAAGAATGTTCATGTAATCAATCATATCACGACTTACCAATACTGGTACTTGTCTGTTTAATTTTCCTCTAATAAAAAATCGACCATATAAAGAAGCAAAGTGCTTTAGATTTCCTTGTATGCTTTTAAAAGCATCATCCATTTCATTTACAAATTCATACCTAAAAAAAAATTCTTTGAAATTTGAAAAAAAATTGTTATTTCATGAAAAATGCACATATATCTAAAACATTTCACAATTTGAATATAAAAAAAATGTATAAGAATAAAGTTACTTACGAATGAAAATCTTTTATATGTATTCTTTCAATTTCACCTGCTCGCCTTCTATTGAATAGCTGCAGAGCAATCAAAGTGAAACCAGCAAGTTCTTTCCAATTAGACAGTGAAACATTTCGTAACAAATTGGAGTAGGATGTTTCAATTCCTTGATTCAAATAATTTTTAAGAGCTAAAATATCTTCTTTTGTAGGCAATTTCACCTTCTTTTGCCTCTTCATCTCGCACTGATTTTCCAAAACAGTTTTATTAATATCAACTTGAAACCCATCGTTCATTAAAGTATACAAATCTCTTGCTGCAGCTCGCTTTTCCGGACATTTGTCTTTTATACACTGGCTTTCATACATTACCACAATATTTTTTAATTGTAGCCCTAATCCATATGCAGTTGATGGTGCTTTATAGTGACCTGTGGTCTCATCTAATCCACCAATTTTATTGATTACTTCAACAATTTTTTCATAATTTGAAGGATCCAATATTTCTCGTAAGGACTGTAAATGAGGATAAGCCTGAATGAATTCTGTTAAAAATGTACCAATACTCCTCAGCCTAGCTCGAATCATAGTATTATATCGTTGTTCTTTGTATTTGCTGACTAGTTTATTGCCATATAATACACACAGTTCATCAAATGATAATAATTCCGTTATATGGTCTCTTCTACATTTTGGAAGCACTTGCTGAGCTAAACGCTGTGCTGCAGAAGGATGAATGTTAATGACACATTTTCGGCTTTCAACAGCATAATTTTTACTGCTTGTATTCATGTTCTTTTCTGAACACTTCTTGACATGAACTCTTAGGGATAGTTTAGAATACATTTGTTTGCAGTATGGACAAACCAAAAAATCATTTACTGTCCTGTTCTTCTGTTTAGATGGTCTTCTGATCACCATCACAGTGCTAGAATTCAGATTGGTGAAATTATGTAAGGATTGCCCCTGTTTTCTGATTTTTCCTATCATCATAGATCTAGTTGGGTGTCCTAAAATAATTTTCCAGTTTCAAATCATTACTAAAAACCATGTTTATTTATGTTTCAACTTGAATAATGGATACATTTTTACTAACAATTGAAGTGTAGTTCTAGATGAAAAAATTGTTAAAATTTTTAGCAATAAGTACAAGTATATTATAACACATCATTTGCTGATATTTTATATGAAATATGACAAAATTACAGTGTGCTACCGATTTTTACAATTTTTTAAGAGGGTTGAAAAAAGAATATATATATATACCTTTGGGATATTTCTGAATATTTATCACATCCCCTTCATTTTTATGTTTCACCAACAGATGTCTTCCAAAATTTGTAACTTGTGTCTTACAGTACAGACAGAAATATTTTTTACTTTTATCTAAAGAATGTGGAACAACTTTAGATCTCATATCCACCTTTACCACATGTTCATTTTTCGACAAGGAAGAGCTAAATTTGGTTACTGAAACAAATTATCCTATGAATGATTAATGTTAACAGATTTTGAAAATGTTTACCTTTTTTTTGTTTCTGAAAATGTTTGCCTTTGTTTTGTTTTTTATGTGAACTTTTATCGACAATCAATTCTGTACTCTCCTTAGCTGCTACAGATTGCTCATCATCCATCATAACAGCATCACTCGTAACAAGTTCAGCATCCCTTGTAACAAGCTCGGCATCCCTTGTAACAAGCTCGGCATCCCTTGTAACAAGCTCGGCATCCCTTGTAACAAGCTCATCATCCATCATAACGAGCTCATCATCCATCATAACAAGGTCATCATCCATCATAACAAGCTCATCATCCATTGTAACAATTTCAGTATCCATTGTAACAACCTGGTCTACCAGATCTTCTTCAACCTCTAGTATTTCCAAACTTGAGGAAGAAATACACTCAAACTCTTCATTTTGGTATACACCAAGCTCAGGAGATACATTGAATTTTTTCCCTTCAGCATGATATTGGATTATTTTGACAATGGGCGATTGATTGTTCAAGTTATATGCTAAATCTTGAACGATGAATTCATTATTGTTTTCATGAAATACTTTTACTAAAAATGTAGAACCACCAATCTTGGCAACAGTTTCTCCCCTTCCGTTTTTAACTAATTTATCAGCTTCAATAACTTCATAATTTTCAAGACCCCCATACTGAATAAGTGCAAAGTTTTTTGATGCTGTAAAGAAAAATTAACTTTTACTCAAATGTTAATATAAGATATCTTTGTCAAGTCTCCTGCCATTTAGATTTACTTGAGATAGCAGTTATATTGAATAATGAAACCAAATATCTCACCTTGTATATTACTTTTTCTTTTTGCAGGCATTTTGATTCTTATTCCCAATGATTAAAGCTGTTGGTGAAAAGCACTGCTAGTCTGTCAAAAACACTGCTAGTCCAAAAACACTGCTAGTCTGTCAAAAACACCGATGGTTTGCCCAACACACATTGCTCCTCTACAACACTACTGGTTTGCTTAACAAATATTGCTTGTATACAACACTGCTAGTTTTTCAAAAGTATGCTAGTTTATTCACTGATTCACTATTAAGCACATTGCTGATCTATTAAGTACATTGCTGGTCTATTGAAACACATCAGTATTACACATCAGGACAACTGCTCGCATACCTAAAACAATTTAATTAGTGTATAAATTTAGAAGTACTTATCCATTATTTGAAAAATGAACCACTTATTAAAACATTGAATGTTAGAAACCTGATGAGGATATGATTGGTTTTAATGAGTTGATCATTGAAAAGAATAATTTTAAATAATTGCACTAAAAAATATTGTTCCTGTTCTTGATGAACTCCCTGAAGACTACATTTGAGGTAGAAAACCATGTCTTGAAAATTTTTAAAAATAAAAATGTATTGCCATGAACCGCTAGGAATGTGTTGATTCGACACACTGAACAGTTCAAGGGGATCACAACCAATAACCACTTTATTTTCGATTAGCTCCAGGTGACATGCTTGTAGCTTTTGCAATAGCTTTCACACCAAACATTACATTCCTTCCCAAAATTATGCTTGTTGCACCTTAAAAAAACTAATAGTTCACCTGTTCTACAACCATACACAGTATGTTGCTGAAATTGAAGTTGTTGATAGTCTCGTCAAAAACACTGCTGGTCCATAAAACATATTGCTCTTCCATAAAACATATTGGTCTTCCATGTAACATATTGATCTTCAATAAAACATATTGCTCTTCAATAAAACATACTGCTCTTCCATAAAACATACTGCTCTTCCATAAAACATACTGCTCTTCCATAAAACATACTGCGTGTCCATAAGACACATTTCTTGTTCATGAACATATTGTTTGTCCAAAAAAACACAACACTATTTGTCCTTAAGAGACACTGCTTGTGCAAAAAACACATTGTCTGTAAAACATAATGCTGTTAAGTAAAATGCGATGCTGGTATCTGACTAACCATCTTCATCATCTGACAAAGCTAAAACAATTTAATTAGTGTTAATATTATTGAAGTTATTGAAGAAAATGATATAAATGAATTGAGCATATCATCCTTAAAACATAATATTTAATGATAGCTTCTTTGTTTTTCGAGAACTTGCAATCTAACTAACAAGTAAAGATATATACTTACATGTATTGGCTTCGAAGTTGGTACTGCCCGCATACAAAATTGGCATGGTCTAGTTGTAACATGACAAAGGCAACCTGTGAGGTAATGTACACAGACATTGGCCATTGTAGGTAGCATGGGATACTGCTCCTTTGAAATGTATGCAAACCTATATGCCTCCATAGTTGTTTTGTATAACGCCAAGTAAAAATGCCCTGCCACTCATCATTTCATTTCTAAAACCCAACTGCTCTGTATACTCTGGTGTAGAAATTGAAGTTATCCATTGTCTGTCAAAAACACGCTGTTGATAAGGATGAAACACGATGCTGGTAAGGAAAACACGATGCTGGTAAGGAAAACACAATGCTGTTAAATAACACACTGCTGGTAAGGAAAACACGATGCTGGTATCGGACTAACCATCTTAGTCATCTGACAAAGCTAAAACAATTCAACTAGTATATTATTCAAGTACCTCAAAAAAAATGTTGAAGAGTTGAGGCAAAAGACCATAATCAATACCATTAACCATGTCAAGTTCTCTTAAAATAACTACAAAAAAGCAATATATTTTAAAAAATGAATCACACATCAGTAATTGTTAATAACATGTTTAGTATCAATAAATTCTTTCAAAATAATAACTTTAAAAATGTATTACCTGGAAATACTAGGAAGGTGTCGTACCGGCACACTGGACACTTGAACTGCACCTGACTGGGGTCACTGCCAGTTTCAATCTCAGTTTGAACAAGGTAGAGGTGACAATCCTGACACAAAAAATGGCCACATTTAGTGAAGCTGCCTCTATCAGGGTATATCTTTTTTTTTGCATACACTGCAGTTTGGGTAGTTTTTAACTGCCTTTTCCTTGGGACTGAAATGCTTAAATGCACTTGCCTTGCCCTGTGTGCACAGCCCGGTTGCCCTGTACACTCCACATATGCCACCCAACCGAAAAGTTCTGGCCGTCTCAGATGCCTCAATAGTTAAAATGATTTTACTTCTGGATGTTTCATATGTCAACTGCTCAGATTTGGAGAGATGCAAACATATACATCCAGTACCTCGAGTGCAACTTTTGGTGCTTTGAAAAATTTTACGGTAGGTGTGATTGTGAAAGTCTTCACTCAAACATTGCATTCCTTTCCGAAATTATACTTCCTGTACCTAGAAAAGTATTGTTTAAAAAATCAATGTAGTATTGGTTGCAATATTAATAGCTATTTTGTAATAGTTATCCCTAATTCTTAAATGCTTAGATTTGTCTAGATGTTCCAGTTACAATTTTTGTAAAAACCACAAAGCTGACTTGATAAAAATCTTTTCTTGTAACTTATATTTTTAGAATAGGTAGTTTGCTTTTACCTTCATTTTGTAAAATTTTTCTTTTTGAAATGAAGGCTGAAGTTTCACTAGAGTAATAAATTAATAAAAATGTATTACCTGGACACTAAACCTCACTCTTCGTACATGGCCCGAATCCTCTGTTTACATAATCTGGTGCAGAAATTAGTTATTCAATGTCTGTCAAAAATGCTTTGTCCATAAAACACACTGCTTGTCCATAAAACACATTGCTCGTAAAAAAAACACCACTTTACTTGTCCTCAAGACACACTGCTTGTCTATAAAATGCATTGCTTGTAAAAAAGTCACAACACTACTTGCCCTCAAGACACTGCGTGTCCTTCAAAAATACGATGCTAGTAAGGAAAACACGATGCTAGTAAGGAAAACACGATGCTAGTAAAAAAACACGATGCTGGTAAGAAAAACACAATGCTGGTATCTGCCTAGCCATCTTCCTCATCTGACAAATCTAAAACAATTGAATCAGTGTAAATATTATTGAAGTTCCTCAAAAACAAAGGTTTTAAAGAGTTAAGACAAATACTAACCTAAGACATCCATATACACACGCGTTGGAATCCCACAATTGACGTTGCATATGCAGCATCTGAACTCTGGCAGTGCCCCAGACATATCAATGGGCAACCAGTCACTGCATCTTGAATGATACAAGTGTCCACATTGTAAGGCCACCTCAGGTTTTGGTATCATGCAATACTGGTATCTCATCCCTAAAACATAATATTTAATGATAGCTTCTTTGTTTCTAAGAGAAATTGCAATCTAGTTAACAAGTAAAGATATATACTTACATGTATTGGATTTGAAGATGGTACAACTAACTGCCTGCATACAAAACCGGCACGGCCTAGTTGCTACATGGCAAAGGCAACCTGTGAGGTGGCGCACACAGACATTGGGCCATTGTACTAAAAGATACTGCTCCTTTAGAATGTATCCTATCCTATCTGCATTCTCAATGCCTTTGAAATTTTTTCAATTCGTCAATTTCCTCTGGATTCAAATGAAATTGCAGGCACTTATACCCCTGGCAATTTGGACCTTGCTGCCTGCAGTACAAAAAATCGTGTACATAAGTACAATTTGTATGGCAGCTTATCCCATCGAATAAGAATACCCTGCAACTCATTATTTAATTTCTACAACCCAACTGCTCTGTATACTCTGGTGCAGAAATTGAAGTTATCCATTGTCTGTCAAAAACACGCTGTTGATAAGGATGAAACACACTGCTGGTAAGGAAAACACGATGCTGGTATCGGACAAACCATCGTAGTCATCTAACGAAGCTAAAACAATTCAACTATTATATTATTCAAGTATTTACCTCAAAAAAAATTATGTTCGATAAAAAACCACACATCAGTAAATATTGGAGATTTTATCAGTCTTAATAAATTGTGTAGAGAATAACTTAAAATACTAGTCAAATACTAAAAAAAAAAAAATTTTCTCGCAAACATTAAACTGAGTTTTTAATAAATTAATAAAAATGTATTACCTGGATACACTAGGAAGGTATTAAACCGGCACACTGGACACCTCACTCTATGTACATGGCCCGATTCCTTTGTTTGCATAATCAAGTGCAGAAATTAGTTATTCAATGTCTGTCAAAAACACACTGCTGATAAGGAAAACACGAAGCTGGTATCATCGGACTGACCATCTTAGTCATCTAACGAAGCTAAAACAATTCAACTAGTATATTATTCAAGTATGTACCTCAAAAAAAATGATGTTCGAGTAGAAGCAAAAGGCCATCATCAAGACCAGTAACCATGTCAATTTTCTCAACTACAAAAAAGGTGAGATATTTAAAAAAAAATAGACCACACATCAGTAATTATTTTGTAGATTTTCTCAGTATGAATAAATTTTGTAGAGAATAACTTAAAATACTGGTCAAATACTAAAAAAAAATATTTTCTCGCAAACATTAAACTGAATTTTTAATAAATTGATAAAAATGTATTACCTGGATATACTAGGAAGATATTAAACTGGCACACTGGACACCTCACTCTACGTACATGGCCTAATTCCTTTGTTTACATAATCTGGTGCAGAAATTAGTTATTCAATGTGTCAAAAACGCTTTGTCCATAAAACACACTGCTTGTAAAAAAAAACCACTATGCTACTTGTCCATAAAACGCATTACTTGTAACAGAATCATATCACTACTTGTCCTTAAGACACACTGCTTGTCTATGAAACGCATTGCTTGTAAAAAAAAACTACTACACTACTTGTCCTTAAGTCACACTGCTTGTCTATAAAACGCATTGCTTGTAAAAAAGTCACAACACTGCATGCCCTTCAAAAATACGATGCTAGTAAGGAAAACACGATGCTAGTAAGGAAAACACGATGCTAGTAAGAAAAACACGATGCTAGTAAGAAAAACACGATGCTAGTAAAAAAACACGATGCTGGTTAGAAAAACACAATGCTGGTATCTGCCTAGCCATCTTCCTCATCTGACAAATCTAAAACAATTAAATCAGTGTAAATATTATTGAAGTTCCTCAAAAACAAAGATTTCAAAGAGTTAAGACAAATATTAACCTAAGACATCCATATACACACGTGTTGGAATCCCACAATTGACGTTGCATATGCAGCATCTGAACTCTGGCAGTGCCCCAGACACATCAATGGGCAACCAGTCACTGCATCTTAAATGATACAAGTGTCCACATTGTAACGCCACCTCAGGTTTTGGTATCATGCAATACTGGCATCTCATCCCTAAAACATAAAATTTAATGATAGCTTCTTTGTTTTCAAGAGAAATTGCAATCTTGTTAACAAGTAAAGATATATACTTACAAGCATTGGATTTGAAGATGTTACAACTAACTGCCCGCATACAAAACCGGCATGGCCTAGTTGCTACATGGCAAAGGCGACCTGTGAGGTGGCGCACACAGACATTGGGCCATTGTACTAAGGGATACTGCTCCTTTAGAATGTATCCAATCCTATCTGCCTCCCTAGTAACTGTCTCGGTGAATGGCCTTTGAAATCTTTTCAATTCGTCCATTTCCTCAGAATTCAAATGAAATTGTAGGCACTTATTCCCCCGGCAATTTGGACCTTGCTGCCTGCAGTACAAAAAATCGTGTACATAAGTACAATTTGTACGGCAGCAAACCCCATCGAGTAAAAATGCCCTGCAACTCATTATTTCATTTCTAAAAAATAAAATAAAAAAATAAATCATATAATAATAATAATAAAATCAATTTCAGTAGAATACTGAAAAATGTCAATGAAAGTGAAGCAGAAGGAAATCAATTTTTGACCCAAAAGGCCATTATCAAGTCCAGTAACCGTGTCAAGTTTTTTAAAAAGCAATATATTTTAAAAAATGAATCACACATCAGTAATTGTTAATAACATGTTTAGTATCAATAAATTCTTTCAAAATAATAACTTTAAAAATGTATTACCTGGAAATACTAGGAAGGTGTCGTACCGGCACACTGGACACTTGAACTGCACCTGACTGGGGTCACTACCAGTTTCAATCTCAGTTTGAACAAGGTAGAGGTGACAACCCTGACACAAAAAATGGCCACATTTAGTGAAGCTGCCTCTATCAGGGTATATCTTTTTTTTGCATACACTGCAGTTTGGGTAGTTTTTAACTGCCTTTTCCTTGGGACTGAAATGCTTAAATGCACATGCCTCGCCCTGTGTGCACAGCCCGGTTGCCCTATACACTCCACATATGCCACCCAACTGAAAAGTTCTGGCTGCCTCAGATGCCACAATAGTTAAAATATTTTTAGTTCTGGATGTTTCATATGTCAACTGCTCAGATTTGGAGAGATGCATATATATACATCCAGTACCTCGAGTGCAACTTTTGGAGCTTTGAAAATTTTTGCAGTAAGTGTAATTGTGAAAGTCTTCACACCAAACACTGCATTCCTTTCCAAAATTATACTTCCTGCACCTAAAAAAGTAGTGATTAAAATATCAATGTAGAATAGGTTGCAATATTAGATTAATTAATAATAGCTATTTTGTAATAGTTATCGTTAATTCTTAAATTTGTCTAAATGTTCCAATTATAATTTTTGTAAAAACGACAAAGGTGACTTGACAAAAACCTTTTCTTGTAACTTATATTTTTAGAATAGACAGTTTGTTTCTACCCTTACTTTGTGGAATTTTTCTCTTCCAAATGAAGGCTAATTTTCACTAGAGTAATATCCGTCCAAATTTCGAGTTTTCGATAGTAAATTTGGGGAAAAAAATTCAAGCAGTTTATGAGATAATGCCGGATTAGTACTTTATTTTTATAATTTGAATAGCTGTATGTCGTAAACTAAGTACATTAACATTTTTTTCCTTCCTTTCAATTTCCATAATATGTCGGTTAAAATTGAATATAAACGGCGGCGAGCAGCCCGTGATATTTTAGAGGACGGAACGAATTTAAAAAATCCTAACATAGCAATTTTTTCAAATTTACATCAAAAAAATTATCAATTTAATATCAACACAATAATTATTGATCACTATTTAAAACATACACATTTTTTTTTAGATTTTGAATGCAGCAACCGGTGACACGAGGGAACGAATCTTAAAACATCTCAAGCACCCTAGCCCATTTTTCAAATTTCAGCAAATAAATTAGCGGCTCTGTGTTAGATCAATGATTATTTAATATTATTTATCAAAAAATTTAGTATTGCATAAAGCATATCATAGAATCTAGCGAACGTGGATGTAACTTACTTAAAATATTTTAAAAAAACATCTAGTAAATAGAATGGATGGAGGACAATTAATTAACGTATTATAAAACTTACCAATCGGAAGGTTTTGGTGCCATTCCAGCTATATTAGCACCATTTAGCTTAATTTAATTAAAAATCACAAAAGTATAAAAATGAAATATTTCGATCCTATACTCTATACCTTCATAAGATGTTAACCGCTTGACCACCAAATTAGAAAGAGGAAGTTTCAACCAAATTGTCTCTGGTTTCAACGGTTTCAACCCCTTTCTCTTACCACTTTTAAATATTGGCAGTGTTGCCAGGTCTATCTGAAATGAATATTTTCTAATTTAATAATAATTTTCATCAATATTAAAACTATGACATACTACCTCGTCTACCTCACCAGAATAATAACTTGTAAAACTAGTTAATTTACCAACTCTGGTTGTTAAATTGTAAGCAGTAATAAGTTTAAAATCTTTCATCTATAATGTCTAGTACCTTATGACGTTATTAGATTTAGTAGATTAAACATTGGAATTATTGTTACAAAACAGGTATAGTAGTTCGACAAACTTATCTGAATATGTGAAAGGAATGCGGCTAAAAACATTCTATACTGCTGATACTGCCACTTTTAACTATAAAAAAGCTTTAAAGTGCTGATAGTATGTGGTGATAATTATTTGAAAATAGAATTTCGATTATCAACAATATATTAATAATGACTATTCGTTAGTGCTTTCATGTGCTTGTTTCATTGAATTTTGACTATTAACATTTGTTTTTCAAATACTGAATGTTAAAAGTTGAACATTTTTCCAATAAAGTTGTTGGTTTTCTTCGAACCGGCAACGCCGTGCGATTGACCAACCACTTGATTTGCTATAGGCAAGCGCGTGCGCGTGCTCTTCCTTCCCACTTCTACTAGGTATTGACATTGTCATTGGTATTGACTGATATTGATTAGTGATGAGCGACTTTTAACGAGCTGTTACTCTTTCACTGATATAAACAAAGCACAGTCAGTCACAAGTATACCATTGGACACGGACAATAAACAGTTACCCCATAATATGAAGACATATCATATGTTTTTTTCTTCATTATTTTTATAGGGTAAATAACATAATGTAATACCAAGAGAGTTTCGAGGTTTATACAAACTGGAAAGCACTTTTCCACATTCAATTTTATATGTAAATTGATAAAATTGTTAGCTACTTACTATAAACTTTAAAATTATATGATAGGTAGGCCCTTTTTAATTCAAGGTATATTGATATAAAAAAATAGGGCATGTCCACCAACTGGCAGTTGACAATAGCCCTGAGGAGAAATAATCATTTTTGGTTAGATTTGTAATTTGGTTGTTTTGTATATTGACTTAATGATCCTATTTATTATAAACAGTCATATATAGCTTTTCAAATATTTAAACAATTAAAGCAACGTCAAAAAAAGTACTAAATCAAAAAACTATACCACACGTGTTGTGCGAAGCGGAAGAACGCTTGTTTACCTATCATCAGTAAAGTGAGGCATTTATGAAATTTTCATATTTGGCATATTTTTCATATTATACCCATGAAATTTTCCAGATTTAGATCAATTTTTAGCATATCTGTAACAATTCCTTCCTATACAATTTAACCAAAACATTTTATTATTCTTGCTGCCAGTAGGTAAAAGTAAATTTATAAAAGCTCTCAATTTGTGTTGCTTGACTGGTTTTGCATATAGCAGGTATATTTTAAGAAAAGGACAATTACTGGCAAATCCCAATAATATTGTTGATGTTTAAAATATTCACTTAATCCGGAAGTAGGTAGGTAGGTAGGTACTAAGAATTAAGATCCCCAAAAGGATTCTTATGATATTTGAATTAATATAGGTATAAATACGTATAAGTAATGTATTTGGTTTCAATTTTGGGTACCTATAAAAGTAGTTTAGTTTTCTAATCTAGACCTTGTTTACCAATAACTCAGCTAGGTACATATAAACATCATCAATTTAAGTTACAATGAATGTCCTTTATAACAAGTATGAGAAAAAATATCTGCAGCCTTATTATTAAAGACTGACCAGAGATGATACAATAATGGGAATGGGAGTACTAGTAGGTTGGTTCAGTGAACTTCATCTCATATATGGAGATATTTCTTGTATAAGTAAATAATACTTGATATAAAGATCACTGTAACCTGAATTGATGATGTTTCATATGTAGCTTAGTTCATGCACATGCATGTTCTTGGTAGATTAGTGCTAAATTAGATAACACCATGTAGGTACTTGAATAAATAAGAAAGTTTAAACAAACTGGAAGGCACTTTTCCACATTCAATTTTAATATGTAAATTGATAAAAGTAAGTAGGTACTTATTATAAACTTTAAAATTATATAATAGGCCCTTTTAAATTGGAATACTTGAGGTATATTATATGATTTAAAAATGCTTAGGTATTCCCAAAAAATTGTATTATTTATCATAATGCACTCTTTTTACCACAAAAAGAAACTGACACATTTAATAAAAAACAAACCCTAACATTTGGTAAATTACAAATGTAATCATTTCTAAAATCAGTAATAATAGCCTACCTCCAAGGTCTAAACTAGGTACATACAAACATCATCAATTCAAGTTACAATGAGCTTTATGCAAGTATGATTTACTTAGAGAAAATATCTACAGCTTAATTAGGTACCTATTAAACACAAACTAGTATTGTTTAAAACCATTTTATAATAACTAACATTTGACACTTCTCATTTAGTAGCTTACAAATATTATAGGAATGTAAATATTAAGTAGAACAATTTTTATAATATACAATTAAAACTTTTTTATGTTATCTGTTGCAAAACTGACGTTTATCGTTTATCAATAACTTGTATGCAGAAAAAGTTTGCTCCACATTACCAGATGCTCTACCAAGAAAATCAATCTCAACAGGTACTCTTAGAAGTAAACTTTACTCACAATTTAATACATTTGTCATTTGAAAAAAATTTTCAACATAGAGGTACCTACATATAAATATGCTCTCTTACAAAAATAATGAAATTATGCCTGAATATGTATTTTCATTTGCTCTTATGTTAATACATATTTCCTTAGGTCTCTTTATCAGATATATTAATAGAACATTGGTGTTTACTGAAAACAAAGTTTCAATTATATGAAACAATCGGCCCCATTACCAAAAGGAAAGTTGGATAATTGCAAACAAACACCAACCAACAGTGGGGCACTCTAGCAGTATTGTATGTTCTACTGAATTAGGTAGTCATATTTATGTACAGGTTAATCTTTAATTCTTAAGACAGCAGCAGGTGGTGTAGGGTAACACTTTTCACAATGAAATCTTGTCTTGAATACCCCCAACATTTCAAAACAATTATTCATCATTCAAACAAATTTTCCATTAGTACTATTGGAGATGTCTATATTTGAACACTCCACAACATTTTATTCTGATCTGAAATTAATATAAACTGCTTGCATGTGTAGTTTCACTTTAACAATAGATTTACTTATTGTAAAAACTTGGTACATAACTACATTTAACTGTTACTGTAGTAAATATGAGACAAAAATATTAAATTTAATTTATGTACTACCTACTTAACTAGCAAAAATTGGTTATACATTACACAAAACATAATTTCACACAATTACTTAGATTTTACTAAAGTGTGTTGTTCGAATGTATATTGTGAAACTGAGAGGAATATTTTTAATTTGTAATAAAAAGTAGTAAATACAATCTGAAATTGGACCAATATTTTCACGCAGCAGAAAGAACCTTAATAAAGCTTAAGAAATAAACACAAATTATCATAGATACATAAAATAATCAGATCCTAGGTTGTCAGTTATTTTTGAGATGATAAATTGTCTTGAGAATGTTTTTAGGAGTTAGTTTTGATTGTAATGTTTTATTTATACATTACAGTTATACTAAAACCGATAAATTAGTACATTATTATCATGCTTTATATGTTTATACCTTTAGAATCTACCTACCCTACCGTCTTTCAAATTTATTTGTTTCATACACATATATACTCCTTTCCAGAAATATCTTGTAATAATTTTGTACCTACCTATTGAAAAATATCCATATACTTTACTAACCGCTAACTCATTGCTATCCCCATCGCATATTTTTACAAAATGGTTACACTTTTGGTAAATATAATTAAGAATAAAACACTATACTAGTTTAATTAGGAATGATTTTTAAAACAAACTTTCAAAATTTGTATTTTTATTGTTTAATACAAATGTCCAACAATCTCAGTTAATATATTAGGCACTTTATCATTATTTAATATTTAGTTAAGTATAGAAAAATGTTCTAGTTCACAACACAAAAAACTCATTTTCCAACCATTTTCTCTTCTACTGCTTTTTTTTTCCACCAGCCCAATATTTTTTATAACTAAATCCATCTATTTATACTTTGCATGTTCTATTTTTTCTCATTCCAATCTATCATAGCTCCTTTTGTAAATTTAAAATGCACAATACCTAATAATATGCACCATTTGTTTCTTGATAAACGTGGTCCCTAGGGTAATTTAACATATTCTAATTCCTTTTATCAATTCTTATCTCCATATCCCTATATATTATTTGGTTCATTTCTCAAATTTTTGTGGGTACCTATAGTTTTACGAAGGTTATAGGTCATTCATTTATTTAAGTTAGGTATATTTTGCAATCATATTGATTATGTTATATTACATTTTCAAAAAACTAATCAATTTACTTTTGATTCTCAAATTATAAAAGTGTATATGCGGGCAAAAAACCCAACTGGTCATCTAGTAAAACAAAAATTAAATAATAGAATCATACATAGATAACCTTGATTAAAACGTCATTCTTCTTTCTTAATATGTAAATCCTTCATAACCAAATAACTGAAATTCGCGTCATCACTATGAAATGTTAGTCCTTGATTGAATTTTATATTTTTATAAGAATGATTGTTTATTGTTTAAGGGTCGGCATTATAAACATCTTTAGAAGTTAATTTTAACAGTCAAGTCAACTTTAGCATTAACATATCTATTAGGGATGGCGATCTGAAATCGATTAATCGAAGAATCGATTCATCGGACCAAATAAATCGATTTTTTTAATCGATACATTGTAATGAATCGATTCAGTGAATCGATATTTCACCCTGGAAAATCGACATTCGATTTTTTCTGGTTTGGTTTTGGGAACTACAGTTAACAGAACCAAACAAGAGCCCTGGGTGGGCGTGTCCATGTCGCTGTAGTTGTATTCTTGTCATAACAATCGATATTTTGAATCGATGATCAAATATCGATACTATAAGTGTCAACTGTCAAAAGATATGTAAACAAAATCAAACTTGCTAAACATTTAACCCTAAATATTAATAAAAAAATATGTATTGGATCAAAAATAAAACTACCATCTTTTCTAAATGTATATTTTAAAATTTCATGACTGTAGTATTGTCGTAAAAAAAGGGTCAAGTTTGTATTGGAAGCAACAAAATATGAACTGGTTATGTAGCCTATTCCTACATATATCTGCTTACACATCAGGATCTTTTGGAGTAGAACCGTCGAATTCAGCCATTTGTTAACTTTGTGTTTAATTCAAATTAATAGTGTGACCAATTTCGTATATTTAGATTTGTCATTTTTTCCAGTGTTCATTTCTCTAAACAACAGCCGAAAGTTAAAGTGCATAACAGTGTTGTTGTAAACTCACACAAATAATAGGTGTTAGAATAAAAAGGCAGTAGTTCAATAGTCCGTCAGTTTATTATAAATTTGGAACTTAGTACATTCTAATCTTGGGTACAATGTTACCGCTTTCAGGTCTTGTTAGAGAGTCCTTCTTTTTCAATCCCGGAGGTATATCTAAAGTTGCATTTATTAAAAGAAATAAGTATAGAATAAAAGTCTACAATTATTGTGTGTTTTCACAATAATACTAAATGCACTTTTAAAACTTAAATCAAAACTTGTTTCTATAAAATACATACTGAAACTGCATTCTGCGAATTAAATAGTATGTGACAAAAAGGAGACTTAATATATTATTACAAGTAATATTAAAATTCAAATCGTGACTTAAAAAGCTTTTATAAAATGATAAGGGAAGGTTTTATGTTTCTATAGTGTACTTTCCTTTGTTAAGATTTAATACCAAGAATTGAAAAAGATAAATGAAACGAAAACTAAATAATACAGTAATAATAATATTGTAATTATGAAATAAATCGATAGTAATATTGTTTAAATCTACCAGGTTACAACAGTGTTAATATTGGAATATACACTTCACCACTACCAATTAGCTAAGTCTTATATATTTGGTTGTTATAAACAAGACTGTATGGCAATAATTTTGTGTGATTTGTCAAATATATAAATATATTAAATGCTGTTCTACTTCAATTCATTTGCTTTATTCAAACACAACAGTTAGATATTAGAAACTATTATTTAACACATTACAAAAGAACCAATTACTAACATAAAAAGGTAGATATTTCATTAGCATATGTAACAAATTACATTAAGTTAAGTCCAAAAAAACGAAATTAATCACAAAATTGATGTGTAAAACCTAGTTATATTTTTTGTAAATTATATTACTTATTCAGTTGGGTTCACAAATAAAACAATTTATCATTTTTTCAATTTAATACGAACTTATAATCAAATATTAATACAGGGGTTCCAATTGAAAAAAATTGTAGATGACTTCATTAATTGAAAGTATTATACATTATATTTGAAAAGACATTAGATTGCAAGCAAAATTCAACATGTATTACATTAAAATTATTTATTTAGCTAATAATGAAACATGAATGTCTTATATGATATGTTCATGTAATGAATTTATGTGTTATGCACAAGATATTAAAGATGAACAAAATAAAACACTGTAATTTACAAAAATGTTATTCACTTTATTATTCATCAGTCATCACTCCCACTTTCATATTCATCACTCTTACTTTCATATTCATCACTCCCACTTTCATCTGATGAACCAGTGTTGACAGTGAAACACATATTTTCCACCACATCATCTAATAGTCCATCATTCCTCCACATTTCCTCAGCTATATGGTCCACATGGTCGCAGTGTTTGTTCCATTCCGCAGAACCAACTTCATCAAAGGCTGCTCGAACTAATTGTTCTATTTGAGCAGCACTTTAAGAAACATTTTTCATTGCCACTTTATGTTTTACGCTACTCCATATTAGCTCAATCGGATTGAGGTCGCAGTGATATGGCGGCAACCGTACCACAGTATGTCCATGTTTTTTCAACAACTCATCCACATAGTATGTTTTAGAATGGTTGAAACGTTTGACAAGATCCAGAAGTTCTGCTTTAAGCATATCATTTGTTGTTGAGATGCCATTTGCTTCAAGCCATTCTCTAATAATATGCTTCCGAGTTGATTGGGTTGGTGGCTTATTAATTTGAACACTGTGGTAAGGGGCATTGTCCATAATCACAATACCATTAGGAGGTAAGTTTGGTATTAGTTGTGTTTCTAACCAGTTCATAAAATTTGTATGGTTCATGTCATCGTGATAATCTCCTGATTTGCTTTTTGACTTGAAAATTAGTAGTCCTTTCTTCACAAACCCATAACGTCCACCAGCGTGTACTATTATGTACCGTTGACCAGCTCTGTTGGATGTATACACACCAGGTTCATCTTCCGATTGCCAGCATTTACTAACACCATATGATGGATGGATATAAGTTTCATCCAAATAAGTTATTGGCTTCTTGTTGTGACCCAGAGCATCATTATCCCTCAACCTTCTTAAATAACGAGCCCGCCAAGCTACAATATCATTACGTTCCATCAACAATTTCCTTTTATTGTGGCATTTTTTATACTGAAATCCAATATTTTTTAAATGCTTTCTTAAGGTGTCTGGACCGCCAGAGTAATCTACTTTATTTTTCATTTTATTTACTAGAATATTTATTGTTGGAACTTGTTTATCAACCGTATAGCATTCATGTACGGTTCTTTTCATGACCACACACCAGCAGCTTTCTGTCTATCAAAAAATTCCACAACGTTTTTAATAATATTGCGAGCTTCACTGTGGACTGTTTTCCTTGATTTTGGGTACATTTTGTTGGGGAAAATTGAACTGAAAGAAAAACAAACATTAATAGGCCTGATGAACATTAAATGACTGGTTTTTGTGTGTTGTTCTAGGTTATGTTTATTAATTATAATTATAGTACTTACCTTACTATGTTAAGTTAATTATCAAATTAGTCTTAATAAAGACTGATTGTCCTGTAATTTATGAAGCAAATAATAACGTATAAAAATATAGAAGCAGATTATAAAATAACAGCTGACATCAAATATCAAATAGAATGCAATCCAGTGTTGCCGATGTAAAAATAAATATTATCCGAACTTACAATTCAAATTATCAGAATTTGTCAAAATTACCAAAAGGTCACAGTGTTGTCTAAATAAAAGTCTGCGACCCTAGTCAATATTGAAAATCCCCAAAAACAATAGCTGTTTTATATATTATCCTTTCTGAAAAACACTGGAAAAACTATTCGGTTAGCGAAATTGTCTAAAAATCGGATAATTATTCTCACATTGACAACACTGATACAGACACTAAAATCGATGTATATTGATGAAATCACTCGGTCATATTATTTCGATTATGTTAACAATTACTAATGTACAATCGTTAACATTGGCTCCTGATTGGCTAGTTGCGATGACCTTTGTTTTAGTTCGCATATTTTCCGGGGCTCTTGTTTGCTTCTGAGCACTGTATAAGCTATATTATCTATTTTCTTAACTTTTTAAAGTAGCAAATACATTTAGAAAATAAATGTCTTCTTTTATATCTGATCTGATACTTTGATATGGTAATAAAAATAATTGTTATTATCGAATTCCCTGAACTAAAAAATCCCTGATTTTACTGATAAGAGATCCCAGAGATTGTTTATTATGGTATTTTTCTTGTTTTTCATAAAATGGATTTATATTTACGTAGTAAATACAAACTTGAAAAAAATCGATTTTTTGGAAATCGATCTTTTAGACCTCGATTTTCTTATGAATCGATTCATCGGGTTACGATTCGAATCGATTTAAAAATCGATCTTTTTTGGAAAGAATCGCCATCCCTAATATCTATCAGTTTTATAAAAGTTCCATTTCTAAAATAAAAAAAGGTAACCTAGAATTTTTATTTTTTACAAACAATTAAACCAAGTTGGTGGTGTTTGGACTCCCTATTTCCCTAATCGACGTGAGTCCACTAAGAATCTAACAAAGAGAAGAAGACAACCTTATGTTTTTGATAGAGGCGGATGAATGTCACGAGCAATCCGACGTTGCCATTGGTTAATTTATCGAGAAGGGCAAGATTGAAGAAGCTATGCAGTGTTGAAAAAACGTCTTCTTCAATCATTATCCTTGCCCTTCTCGATAAATTAACCAATGATCTGTGTTAACCAAGGAAATATAAGGTTATTATTTTGAAGAAATTGACAGTTTATACTTTTATAAATGTGGCAACGTCGGATTGTTCGTGATCGTGAAATTCATAACAAAACAACCCTACATTGTACTTTTCAGGTTAGTTGAATCGAAAATGAAATACTCTCATGCAATTTGGAAGTTATATATTTAATGTATGGTTTCTAAATATTTGCAATATCAACAGTTTTTAAACCTGCTTATAGGCTGAGTCAGAATCTGAACTGAAATTTGGTGGCCTCTTAGACAAACTGAGCCAAAGTGATTTTTTAATGAACAGCTTTAGTTTTCCTCTGTCGTACCCCAACAAACCCTGGACCAAGCTCATCTAGATAATATAATTCCCCTTACCCTTAGCCTCTATAGAGTCAGTTGATAGTAAGAAAAAAAAATGGAAATCTGTAGAACAATATGTATTTATCTACCAAAAATTTACTGAGAGATGCTACAGATTCATAGGAACAAGTACAGAATTCATAAATATTATTTGTTTTTAGATTGGTTTTTAAAACAAACTTCAAATATTTATAGTTAATTTTTCCATTATATCATTTTTTATATATACACAAAATTGGCTGCAGAAATGAGAAGAATAAAGGACACAAGAAAAGTAAATAAGCTTAAGAGATAATTTATTAATGTGGTCTCCAAAATAATTGACGAAGAGGAGGTAAATGAATATTACCCGAGATGTTTATGTAATGCTTTATCTACATTCATGTATGTTAATTATATAAATATATAGAATAATAATTTTTTTTAATTTTGTACAAAGTGAGAATAAAAAATTATATCCCTAGTAATAGTTTGTAAGACAAAATTTATTTAATAAATTAGGTAATACCTACAAGAGCAATATGGTCAAAAATGATAAAATTTTCATAAAAATTTAAAACAAACGAAAGAAACAAACTATTTCAATTACATAGTTCAACAATACATTTAATACAAGAGTAAGTGACATTAGGTAAGTGTAGCAGAAGATTCTTAGTTTATTGAACAATTGAGTTCATAATGCAAATTATTAAAGTCAACAAAACATTAAAAAAGAAATGAATTCAAAACATTTGTGGTAGATATTTGTTCCAACTAGGTCTAAGAACACAATGCAATGTGTATTTTTATAATTGTGGAATGCTGGACCATATTTTCTGAAGGCAATATGCTTTCCATCAATTGCTCCCAATGCATAGGGAAAATTACATTATTTTTTTTAAATCTTTTGAAATATTTAACCAATCTGCAGCAGTATGTGGAACCTAAAAGTTTTATAATTTAAATATACTCAAAGGAGTCCTTCACTCTACAATTTACAAAATTTTTATAATCTTATGGTTTTTTGTTTATAAAAATATGTCAGAATCTATAGGATCACATTAATCTGAGTATAAAAATCTTTAATAATAGTACCTAAATAATAAAGAAATTATGGTGAAATAAATTTGACAAACATACCTACTTTTTAAATGTATTTCTCAAAAAACCCTTTTTCGAGGCCTGTTTAAACTATCTGCCTTTATTACGATCATCTATATTGTAAACTTAATAAACACATAACATGAAATGGACTGTAATATTATTTTATTCTTACCTTTAAGTAGGTACCCTTCTTGAAGTACATTGTATAGGTATTATGTGGCAGATTCTAGGCACAAAAAGCAAAATTGTTGATTCATGCACATGAAATGTAAACATTAGGCTTCTAATATCATTTCCTTCTATTCCAGAGTCTCCTGGAATCCACAAAGTGGTTGGTAGCAAAAAATCTTTGTGTAATTGTAAGCTTTACCATGGGGAGATATTGACAATCGCGTATTAGTGATCTGTGTTTTTTATGTGATGAGTTACTAGGTTTAAGAGCTTATCAAATACCTTTTTACTCATTCTCAGAAACGTTTCAAATTGTTCAGGATCCTGTACATTTGGTACTTTATACGTTAAAAATGTAGATAGGTAGATGAGCTGGTGTAGATGAAATACACCGAAAAAATCTACTGTTTATTATTATCCCTGAACCCCCATTGTTGTTGAATATGAAATGGAAATGTTTTTGTTTATGGAGTCAATAAAAATCGACGAAAACAAATTTTATTTTTTAAAGAATATATTCAAAAATGTAGGATTTATTTGGAATATATTGTTTTACAATAAAAAACAATCAGCCCCATTAACAAAATGAAAGTTGGAAAATTGCAAACAAACACCAACCAACAGTGGGGCACTCTAGCAGTATTGTATGTTCTACTGAATTAGGTAGTCATATTTATGTACAGGTTAATCTTTAATTCTTAAGACAGCAGCAGGTGGTGTAGGGTAACACTTTTCACAATGAAATCTTGTCTTGAATACCCCCAACATTTCAAAACAATTATTCATCATTCAAACAAATTTTCCATTAGTACTATTGGAGATGTCTATATTTGAACACTCCACAACATTTTATTCTGATCTGAAATTAATATAAACTGCTTGCATGTGTAGTTTCACTTTAACAATAGATTTACTTATTGTAAAAACTTGGTACATAACTACATTTAACTGTTACTGTAGTAAATATGAGACAAAAATATTAAATTTAATTTATGTACTACCTACTTAACTAGCAAAAATTGGTTATACATTACACAAAACATAATTTCACACAATTACTTAGATTTTACTAAAGTGTGTTGTTCGAATGTATATTGTGAAACTGAGAGGAATATTTTTAATTTGTAATAAAAAGTAGTAAATACAATCTGAAATTGGACCAATATTTTCACGCAGCAGAAAGAACCTTAATAAAGCTTAAGAAATAAACACAAATTATCATACATACATAAAATAATCAGATCCTAGGTTGTCAGTTATTTTTGAGATGATAAATTGTCTTGAGAATGTTTTTAGGAGTTAGTTTTGATTGTAATGTTTTATTTATACATTACAGTTATACTAAAACCGATAAATTAGTACATTATTATCATGCTTTATATGTTTATACCTTTAGAATCTACCTACCCTACCGTCTTTCAAATTTATTTGTTTCATACACATATATACTCCTTTCCAGAAATATCTTGTAATAATTTTGTACCTACCTATTGAAAAATATCCATATACTTTACTAACCGCTAACTCATTGCTATCCCCATCGCATATTTTTACAAAATGGTTACACTTTTGGTAAATATAATTAAGAATAAGCACTATATTAGTTTAATTAAGAATGATTTTTAAAATAAACTTTCAAAATTTGTACTTTTTTGTTTAATACAAATGTCCAACAAAACAATCTCAGTTAATATATTACTTATATCAATATTTAATATTTAGTTATAGAAAAATGTTCTAGTTCACAACACAAAAAACTCATTTTCCAACCATTTTCTCTTCTACTGCTTTTTTTCCACCAGCCCAATATTTTTTATAACTAAATCCATCTATGTATCCTTTGCCTGTTCTATTTTTTCTCATTCCAATCTATCATAGCTCCTTTTGTAAATTTAAAATGCACAATAACTAATAATATGCACCATTTGTTTCTTGATAAACGTGGTCCCTAGGGTAATTTAACATATTCTAATTCCTTTTATCAATTTTTATCTCCATATCCCTATTATATTATTTGGTTCATTTCTCAATTTTTTTTAGATACCTATAGGTAGGTACCTACATTCCTTTCAATTTTTCAGTTTTTACGAAGGTTATAATTCATTTATTAACGTTAAATATATTTTTCAATCATATTGCTTATGTTACCTATATTATACTTCCAAAAAACTAATTAATTTACTTTTGATTCTCAAATTATAAAAGTGTATATGCGGGCAGAAATCCCGACTGATCACCTGGTAAAACTTATTGATTAAAACTTGACAAAAACGTCATTCTTCTTTTTTAATGTGTAAATCCTTCATAATCAAATAGCTTACTGAAATCCGCGTCATCGCTATGAAATGGGAGGATTTCAAAAATGTTGACCTCTATTTTTTTCTTAATTACCCCCTCTGATATATTTTCTATAAATCTTTCACCCCACAACCTATATTTTGACTGTTAAAAATATTGGGGTAGTTTTACAATCTTACTAATTTAAAATCAGTTTAAAAAATACGCTCTACAATCTGAACTCTATTTATCTCTTAATTCAATACCTCACAGCTATTTTTAGGACTTAACATTTTGGGGTTGTAGCACCCCCTATGATTCAACCCCTTTGTAAACAAACCAGAAACCTTCCCCAAGGTGTCAGCCAACAACTTACCAAAGTCTCCTAGCAATCGTATCAACGGTACACATACAAACAAACATTCATTTTTATAGATTCCCTATTACCCACCCACACCTCCGTCCTAAAACTGTAACTTCGGCGTCAGTGGATATATAAATTTTATATGCCCGTGTAGTCAAACTTGCGTAGCCGAACTTCACACTTTATTGAGTAAATATATGTGTAACTTCGGCTACGTAGCCAAACTTGACGTTCGGATCCCGAACTTTACGTCTTATACGAGAAAACGAGCCCGAACTTGACGGCTGACAAATATATATATATATATATATATATATATATATATATATATATATATATAAAAAAGAAGCAGTAGGGTACTTACGGCTGACTAGTTGAAAAATAAACTATAAATTTTTTATGGGGCACAGCCAAAATGATTTGTTGATGGTATATATATATATATATATATATATAAACGCGAGTTTTGAGAGAGTTGACAGTTAGTGAAACGAAGACAATGAGTTAGTTCACAGACAGTTTACAGAAGTTCTTAGTAATCGGACAGTGTATGAAATAGTGAAGATAAGTAGTGTAATATTCAAAAGGTTAAAGTAAATTAGAACTATTATACCAAGTGTAAAGTGTGTATATAAATTGAGTTTAATACAGTGTGTGTTTCTTTAAATACATAAATAGTAATTAGCCATAGTAGTGTGAATTATGTTATCCCACAAGTAAAAACTATTTAAATAAATAACGAAGATCATTGAATCGGTCTGTGTACGGTAACAGGCTATTTGTTTTTTTTTCATAGTAGGGTGTTATCACCGTTAATTTTATGTGGAAGGAGTTAAGCGCTTGTTTCAGCATTTTCGTTGATATATGCTTTGTGAGATGGGGGATATCAGTTCGGAAGAAGGTATGGCAGAAAAGTTGTACGAGTAGAGCTCAATATGCTACTTGACCCTTACTTTGGACCCAGATATGGGTTAGGTGATGGCTTCAGAAGAACGGTATTCCATGGTTTTGGTTTGTAACTCCACATAAATACATCGCTATGAATTCAACTCATTGCTTTGGCTCGGTAACTGTTTAAATGATATGAAACATTTGCAGGTACCATTTGTTGTAGTGCAATATATTATTATACGTTGGGTTTTCACTCACCTTAGTACGAGGATAATTTCTAATAGAGAGCCGTGTACATTTATTGATAAAGTAGTATTCCTAACATCTGATTATTATTGTAAGGTTATAAAGTTTTAATTTCTTTGAAATCAAGATTTCACAATTGTATTGTTTATTTTCAAAACTGTCAGCCTAGAGGTGACATCATGTCAACTTCGGAGAGTGATGTTTGTCAACAACAATCACGGGTGGAATATAACTGTTCCTACGCACACCTCCTTTTTACTTAGACGATGACTGAAATAGCGTAAAATACACTTGTCGGAAGGAACATGTCGTTTTGGTGTTCTTGGGACTTTGGTATGGTAGATCGTATTTCTTCATGTACCCACGATAGCCTGAGAGTGCATGGTAAGTCCTACACAAAACTTCACGACCTTGTTATTTCAGTTGTAATGCACGTCGTTAACTGTTTATTGTTCTATAGTTTCGCGTCAAACTGTGGATTGTTGACTAATTTGTGAAGACACTGGATTTCGACATTAGGGATGATTATTACTTTTATTAAGGGGGACGGTTTTCAGATTCATTCGGATTTTGTATTTTCGAGTAATTTGGGTAATCTTGTTCAGTGTGGTATAAATAACGTTTGTATATTTTAGTCACGTGGTGGCTGTAGGCCTTGTTGGGTAAAGGATGGCGATCAAATGATTGACATTTGATGGGTTGTTGACTTTTGGCGTGAAGGGAGTCACTTTTCGATGAAGTCAAGTTGAATGAAGAAGTGGAAAATCTTCAAAAATTTGTGGTATGTGTTGACCATCCGATGTTTCGGGCTTTCATTTTTATTTTGCCGAATTGGTGGAGTGTTGGAGAAGAGTAAATTTTTTGAACCAGGGAATTACTGGAATTTTGTGGTGAACCACACTCTACCCACGTTGTGTATTTGAACCTTTTTGGGAATTTATGGATTTTAACCTTTTTGGGTATCTATGGATTTGATCTCTAGGTAGGAGATATTTACATTGGAGAAACCTCCGAACCTGTATTAGTCAGGACTTTGATTTTTTTGGTCCATTGACCGTTAGGTCTTTGAGTATCCTTTAGATACATTTTTGTTGTATAATTTTGCAGTGTGTACAGGCAAATTATTTGTGTAATTTACAGTCAAGGTGGTTGTAGCCCTAACTATTTCAAAATCATTATTTATACTTGGTTAATTGGTAGATTTCATAGTACTACTAGAATTCAGTAAGTATCGAGGTAGTTTGCTCTCATACATACAATATCATGGATTTGATAGTTAATATGTCATAAAATGTAAGTACCTAGATATTGTTCTGGAATTGATGGAATTATATAGTTATAAATTTAGCATCTGTCAGGAAACTTCTTTAATATCACTCAAGTTGTATACTTTCAGTTGAGATTCAGTAGATATAATTGCTACCATCGCTACATAGAAATTCAAATCAGTTTGGTACAAAATAGGTTGCTTGAGATCCTAGTTTGATTATTTAATTATAGTAATGTTTTATTTTCATCTGAATATTTTATTAGTTGCAAGGGGTTGGCTACACCACATATTTCTATTTGCTTTTTTCTTTGTTTTACGAAGTGAGCTTGTCACTTGGTTATAATAGGGTTTTCACTTTCTTTCCAACGCATCTTGTGTTTATATGGGGATGACACTAAGTATGGGATAGTTGGTAATTTAGTGTGGTCTCATTTTTACGGGTTCGAGTATTTGGCCAAAAAGTAGGACCAGTACTGGTTCATTTGTTTCGAGTATTGGGCCAAGAACTACTACAAGTACCGGTTTGGTTGTTTCGAGTGGTTGTTCGGAAGGTAGTCCAAGTATGGGGTACATGATTTAGAAGAGTCAGACACGGGACGGAACACGAACCAGGAACGACAGTTTTGTTGAGGTCATACCGTATTGGACAGGGTGAACCCAGAAGTTTCATTCATTATTTTTTTTATGTAAATTTAAATTGAGTTGTTCAGTATATGTCACGGGGTAATATGAGGGTAATACACTTTTACCTCAATCGGTAAGTCGCCTTCGTACCAAGCCGTCTCACGATTAACGGCCATATTTATCACAGGTATATTATGATTATATTTTTTGTTTTGTTTGGGTTTGTAAACACATACACATGAGTTTTGGATTTGATATAGTCCATTTAATATTTTACATTATTAATTATTAATGTAACGTGGTCATATAATTTTTTATTTGGCATGGCATAGCCACCCTTGGGGTTTATTTTTTTTAATCTAAGTTATTTACATAAATTTTGGAATCGGCTCAGACCATTCAATAATTAACTTTTGTTCTATATATTGCGGGATACATTGTAAGTTATTCACCTGAAATTTTGAAATCGGCTCAGACCATTCATTAGTTTACTACTGTTCTGTATATTGTAATTTACCTTCATAAATTTTGGAATTGGCACAGTCCATTCATTAATTCACTTTTGTTTATAAATATTGTAATTTAATACATACATTTTGGAACTGGCATAGTCCGTCCACTATTTCATCATTGTTTAAAAAATTGTAACTAACTTACATAAATTTAGGAATTGGCATAGTCCATTCAATATATTACCTATGGTTATTGTTAGCTACTTGTATAACTATTTTTTTCACAGTACAGTCAAGACTCCACTTTGCTTATAGTCATTGTACTTTACTTACGTAATTTATCAGAATCCGGAATTGTGTAGTTTGACTCACACCCACTCATTGTCTGAGTTAGTTAAAGGCCTGGAAGGTTGTCACCGGAACAACCGGACTTACCTGTAACCCATAGGTGATTTTGTTTAGTGACCAATTTGGGCGGTTACAGCATTACAATACGTTTTTTGAAATCATGACTCCCCTTTGTAGAAGCCCATGATTTTGACACATGTTGCATATGCAAGAGTGGAAAATTATTTGTTAAAGTTAGACTTGCATAGTTAATTCGGTGGTTTTCTATAATTAGATGTGCCTTTACTTCACTCCAATACCGAAGGTTTTGTTTATTTAAATTACCATCGAAAAAAAGTACAAACATCAGTGAAACAAATATTTTCTATAACTTAAGGTTCATTATTAATTCTGTCGTAATCTTACAAAACTGAATTCGTAGTTCTGGATGACGGTAAAATCAAATCACAAAAAATTCGAATGGAAGAGGAAGATAGGAAGCTTCCGAACTTTTTGTACCGACTCATGTGATAGTCCTGTAGAGACGAGTGGATACAGTGGGATCTATTTCAAATTGTCCAAGGAGCTGAATTTGGATTACTTCGTTGAGTAATCCTGGAGCATTCCTTTTTTGGTATCCTACATTATCCGTTTGTCTAAATTTGGCGACTGAATCACAGATATACTCGGGACTCACGTGTTTTTCAGGTTGTCTTTCTTTTCGGAAGCCAAATGTTGTACACAGTAGCTGCAACTATATTTCTTAACGAACAAATACTCATGCAGATAAAACCCACCATCTAATTATTTCGATACAACCGTAATTGGAGAACCTTTTTGAAATTCATCTATAAACGAAAAAGCATGGAACGAAAAAAAAGTATATAAAGTCAGTATGGAATTGATTCAAAGCTAATTAGTTCAAGTCATCTCAACTTTCGAACGAGACCAACATATTTCTATAAGATTTATTCATACTGCTTAAATTTCCCGTGATAATCCGGGAAAACTGATGATGGATAATAAATTTTAAGGAAAAGCCAATGTTAGAAAGAAACTGTTGCTTCCAGTAAACCGGTAGGGACTATGGTATTCCAACTCCTCAAAAAAGTTAATTCGTGATCTTTATGTAATACTGTTAAAAATACAAACTCCAAATAGCCAGATGTAACCAATTAACCCAAAGGCTGAGGTGCCGAGGTCTCTTAGCCTCTGAATGGTGGTGCCGAACCAATCAACTAATCAATTAGGAGACTTAAGTGTCTCTTAAGTGAATTAAGTTTATATGTTAGATGAAAACAGAGTAGATATTATCCAAATTTAAAATAAAATATTTTTGGAATTGTCCATATCCAGGCAACATTGGTGTATAAGACCTGATATTGACCCTGGATGAACAGAATTATTGCAATTATACTCACAAGCTCGACTTCATACTCCTTGAGGTTCAAGCATCACTCATCAGTTGATCTTTCCATAGATCCATGACCATCGTGCTAACAAAATAAAGGATGATTTGAATGTACATGAAGTCAACAGGAAAACCTGCTGTTGTACAAGCCAGTTCTGGGCTTTAGGGCTGAACTGAAGAAAGCAGCATAACATGTTTTACAGCGCTTCCCGAACAAAGTACTGAGGATCGCTGTAAATGCACCTTCGAACTGACGGAATAGTAACCTTCATTGGGACTTGAAGTATCAAAGTCGAACGGTTTCGAAGTTTATCAAGTGCCCCAAAGAAATACTCTTGATCCACTCGAATGTAGTGGCCATCCAGCTCATCGAAAACATCAACCAGATGAGAAGGTTCAAGAGTAAGAAGTTCGAATTGACTCAATAGTGTACCAGCTGCTCATTAATGTTAGAGCTCAAAAAACTAGTGAAGCTCTCAGTTTAAAATAACAGTTAGTAAATGATGTTGAACTGACATTTCTTATTGACCACAATTATAGATAAGACTACAATGTGAAAAAAATCATGGGGATCTTCAAAATATACAATATACATTAACAAAGTCTGGAAATGAATTCCGCACGCCAATGCATTCAGGAATTCCTATTTTAAAATTTTTTATGTCGACCGTTCCAAAAATGGAATATTCATTTTGTAAAGGTGGCTAATGAAATTCTCGGTTTGCCTCCAATTCCACGTGAACGATAGTTGATTTAATAAACAGAAGAATTCCATCCCCGACAACTCTGTTCACGCAAATAATTTTAAATCACAGCTTATGCTGGTACCATAATATCGGCGATCAATACTTAAGTTAAAACTCACCAGCTACGATGAGAGGTTACAAATTCATAGACGTTGAAGTTCGAGTCAATGTCCAGCTTTAGCAACTTCAAGAGGGTCTTTCCATAGCTAGCAGCGTGCCGGCATTTTTATGTTTACTTTATTTGGCTATCCGAGTCGATATAACGGATCTTATCTCATTTAAAGACGTTATAACATTTTTTTGCAGGAAATTAACGTGGAGCGAATAGCCCTATCTGTGAAATGAAGTATTCAAGATTATTAACAGGCTACCACGATTGCCAATTGCACACTCTGCATATTTTATCAAGTTGTACCCTCAAGGCAGTGCATTTTTTCAATGAGCATTGCACAAGTAGTGTGCTTCAGTTCCTTCAGTTCCGACTTTTGTGATATTTTGAAAATTAGTTTTCATTTTTCAGTTCGATCTGTTTCAAAAACGTGTTTTCCAGTTTTTCAATCAATTTCATTTGATCGTTGTATTGTTTAAGATCCTTGATGAGTGTGCGAAGCAATTTAGTGCACCCACTGGAAAATGCTCCGGGTCAAAGACAGGCGAAAAGGTTTTCACGACCTGATGCTCAATACGCTAAATTGCCCTTGGAGTTCCAAAAATCTGATCTCAGAGTAATCACAGAAGTTTTCACTGGACTATGTTCACTCAGATACCATCTCTATAAGATAGCAATCACTGACAACGCCTCAAATATCTGGAACAAGTCTACTTAGATAGATATATAAATATGGGGCCTAACTGTTTCTAAGAGCCTCTCCACTACGACCTTTGCAGATCTATTGTGTATGCCCCCTGTTATTCTATGGTTTCTTGTCTACACCCGTTCTTATTACTTAAAGGATGGCAAACCTCAGGTCCTCCATATATTGGGAAGGTTGTGGTTTTTCCTCCCCTATCGTTGAAAACCTCAGCTTAGTCAGGCCTTCGCAGTACCACATTATGTGTACTGGGGTTTCCTCATCTTCTTAGCAAAACCTAGATATGATTGTTTCTGCCAATCCGATGTAATTCATATATTTGTTTAGTCTACAATGCCCTGTGAGGAGCCCAACAAGGATCCTGATTGTTTTCCTATTCTGGCTCAGTACATACTCCAGGAATTTTGGCGAGGGTTCCTTGATGAACTCTTTGGCCTGCCTAATTTTTGGCGCCTTGTTCCACCATTCTTGAGACCGATTTTTTATCCAAGCGCTGCTATTTGTTTTTTGCAGCGCTTTCGCTATGCCACAGAAAGGTTCTGGGCCAATGGGAGCACAACGTGCCCCTTCTCGGGCTAGTGAGTCTGTCTCTTCATTGCCCTTGTGATCAGAGTGGCCTGGTACCCAGACTACGGACAATCTATTACGACTGCCCAGCTCTTGAAGCGTTTCCAAGCAGTCCCAAACAAGTTTGGAATTCATCTGCATGGAGCTGATTGCTTTTATAGCCGCTTGGATGTCGGAGTATATGGCAATGGTCTTTTCCTCAAACTCTTGCCTTAATAGCTCCCCTGCACAGTGCTGTATTGGTGCAACTTATGCCTGGAATATCGTCACATGTTTACCTAAGCTCAGTGAGTTCTTTGGCTTGGCTATATATATTCCTGCTCCTACACCTTCCTCGGTTTTTGAGCCATCTGTGTAGCAGGCCATTTCTGCAGTAATTGGAGGTCCTTCCTTTCATGCCTCTCTGTCTGTTATGACTGTTTTGAAGTTTTTCCCGAAGCTATACTTGGGAATCATCTCGTCCGATGGCATTGCCATTATGGGGTCGATTTCCAACTCATTGTATAGCTCTTTATACACCTTACAGTGTAGCCTACTAATATGTGCTTGCCCTCTGGTCAATCTATTATTGATTGACCTGGCTTCGCCTAGTATGTAGACATGGAGTGGCGGCAGGTTCAGCAAGACTTCTAGTGCGGCTGTTGGGGTTGTCCTCATGGCTCCCGTGGCATCTAAGCAAGCTTGCCTTTGTATGCCACTCAGCTATTGGATTGCCCCAGCCTGCCAAGTCTTTGTCCACCATACCACCGTGCCATATGCTATCATGGGTCTGATGACTCTTGTATGTAGCCATATGATCAGTTTTGGTTGTAACCCCCATTTCTTTCCGCACATTCTTCTGCACAGATTGAGGGCTATCGTACCTTTCTGTATTATTTTCTGTAGGTGTTGATTTTATGTCAACTTATGGTCAAATATGACTCCCAAGTATTTTGCCTCTTGGGCAATTGGAATTTCCACCCTATTAAGAACTGGTGACTTCAGTCCTCTCAGTACTTTCTTCTTGGTGAAAACAACTATCGTGGTTTTGAGAGGGTTTACAGTTAGTTCTTCCCCTGGGCACCATTTGTTGATTATGTTTAGGGCAGTTTGTGTCTGCTCCGAGACTGTACCTGCGAACTTGCCTTTTACAATAATCGCGAGATCATCGGCATACCCTAAGCAATTCATGCCTTTGGATGTCATCCTCTTCAGTAGTTCGTCAACTAGGATAGTCCACAGAAGTGGTGATAACACCCCTCCTTGCGGGATACCCCTGCCTGCTCTAGCTGTGACGGTGGTATCGCCAGTGGATGATATGATTACCCTTTTTTCCAAACTGGCGTTTATCCACCGACACAGGAGGAGTAGCACCCCTTTTTTTCTAGAGCTTTGGTAATTGACAGTGTAGATGCATTATTGAGAGCACCCTTAATGTCTACAAAAGTTGTCATGACTATCTCTTTGTCCTCTTGGGATTTAGTTAGTAGCCTATTGAGATTCCAGTGCTAAGTCTGTTGACTTGCCTGGCTGATACGCGTATTGTCGCTCGTTGAGAGGGTCTGTTGATAAAACCTCATCTCTAATGTATCTGTCTATTAGTCTCTGCAACGTTTTAAGCAGGAAGGACATTAGACTGATTGGACGGTATGATTTGGGCGTCATGTCATTTAATCTCCCTACCTTGGGTATATAAATGACTCTCCCCTTTTGTCACTCCGCCACTTTGCCATTCAATATTTCCTGTCCCTTTTGGAGTAGGATGGGGTATATTCCATTCTCCCCCGGGGATTTAAATGGTGAAACTTGTTTATGGCCAACCTTATTATATTTGGCCTTGTTATCTCTGCAGCCAGTTTCCAGTCCGAGGCATTTGGCCTTTTTGGCTTGCTTTGCGAACTATCCACCGCTACAAGGTCATTCAGAATTGTTGCGGCCGGAAAGTGTGCCTTGATTAGCATTGATATACTTTCCTCAAATGTTGTTGTGTAGGTATCGTCGTCCTTTTTTAGGCACCCCACTCTATTCACAGTACCTCCCTTTGCCAGCACCTTGTGGGTACTAGAACATGTGGGGGTATCTAAAACCTCCTCACAGATCTTCTTCCACGATTGCCTTTTTGCCTTTCTAATCTCTTTGTTGTACTGTGTAAGCGTACTGCTTGGTTACTCTGTCATTGCAGTGACAAAGACAAAATATCTGTTCTCCCTGGAAGCTTCACTCCCTCAGTCAAGAATACGCCCCTGTTCATGTTAAGTAAGCTCTGCGTTCTAGTGGAATTGTAATAATTTTTATATTACAGTTTCCTGTAAATTTTCGTATTTGGTAAAGTGTGTTACCAATAGATATCAAATAATAGATTTGTTGATTTTGAAAATATTTTAAATAATTTCTAAGGCGTTAATAGTGGTAATCGATTATTCGATATCTATAATTTCCGCCTTCCATCTTACATATTTCCATTTAAAGGTTAATACAAAAGTGCACGTTGATCTTCAACTTATATGAAATCTTTTTTTTTTATAACATAATCAGCAAACACTTCTCACGTAAGCTTTGATTGAATCCAAAATAACTTTGAAGGTAAAAAGATGATACGTGATATATCCAAAATTTTTCAGCCGGATCAAATTCTTATGTAGGTCCGTTATTTTCAACAACCACCATATTAAAAATGTTATAATTGCAGATTAATTTTAATAAAAAAAGATAAATCCAATACAAATCTAAGTAATCATGTTCGATTCTCATTATATTCCGCAAGCACCCGGTAAGATTAAGTAAACAACAATTGATGGCCGGAATTAAGAGGATATCCCATAAACATGGTGAACATGGTAAACAAACAAAATTATTTTGTTTGGGATCAAGGGGACTTTTCGTGCGAGAAAACACGGAAGGAATGTTGAAATTCCATAATGAAAATAAATTCATTGTAGCCAGTGGTCGGTTAGTCTTTAACAAGTTCATTTCTTGGTGCAAATTGCGTTTTCTTATTATTTTGGTATACCTGGGAGTGGACATTTTTCTCAAAAATAAAGCCTCAACTAACGAAATCAAAACAATTGTTTTTAATATAAATTTTCCAACAAATTATACAAAATATTCAGATAGGATTGTTGAAAGAATTATAAACACACATTCATGCATTTTTGTTGAAGTTGGCTCAGTATTTTTTGCAAATAGTTTCACAAGCTTAAGTATCTTAAAATAATATTGTTTTGATACAAAATTGGAGTTAATTTTTGGGAACCAATAATAATGGTTACCGTTGGTGATACTTGACACTGAACCATGTTTACACTACCACTACACCAACAGTAACACTATACACTCTCTAACGCGCGTTTCGATAACTAAGTGTTCAGTGTCAATGATGATGGTGATTTGTATTTTCTCCATGACTATTTTATAGAACACAGATTTAAAGGCGACACAGAAGGGGAAAGTAAGAGCAGTATGGCTGGGGAGATTGATGTGTAATGTGAAAGGGCCGGGAGAATGGAAAAGGGGAGTAATTGGTAGGACGGTAGAGCGGAGTAAGCTGCACGGTGCGGAGGTGTGGGGTGAAAGAGCGTGAGTGAATGCGAGGGTTAGGCCACTCCTGCAGTCCCGAGGGTGGTGCAGGGGTACAGGACAATGGGTGGACTGGCAGCAGCAGTGCTGTCAAGGTCCTACCTATTGGACGCGATTGCTAGAGCCAAGAACAAACGCTGGAGGGGTGCTACCAGAGAGGAAGTACAGGAATGGATGGCGAAGGAAATGAAGATAGAAGGTAGTACTTCTTGACACAGGTGCTCACTGGGCATGTGGGCAATGAGCATGATTAGGGGGAGAGAAGGACTCGATATGGCATGAGAGGTAGGAGTAATGAGAGGAGAGAAGACGACGAGTGTGCGAGGGACCGCCGCCCGTCTCAAAGTATGCTAGGGTAGTGATTCCGAGGAGGGAGTAACGGCGAGTTTGAGGTGGGTTTGGTTGGTAGGCATCCCCTTGGGGATGAGTCCAACATTGTTTGGGTCCTGGATAGGACCCATTCGAACATGAGTTTCCCATCTTGACCCGAAAAAAAAAGTATTTAATGATGTGCGTATCATAAATCCACTTTATTGAGTGAAGTGAAGTAGTTACTAATACATACTCTAATGTCATTACGCAACTACTCCAGAGTTAATCAGAAAAGTATATTGAATGTGTCACAACCATGACTACCTCAAAATAATATTTTGTTTTGCTTTGGGACAAAACTAGAAAGTAGACAGCATAATATGCATATTATGTCAACAATTTAACAAATTTAACAATTCTGTTCACACTATTGATTTGTTCGCCACCACAGACAATAGTGTAAAAAAAATATTTGTATCACTTGGATGATAACACTTGGTACTACGTTTTAAGGCGTGTGTGATTCTCTGCGAAGCAAGTTTCGGCAGATGTATACGGTTTGACTAAGAGATATTCGACACCTCTTACGAATCTTGTCAAGTTTATGGATCAATCCATGACCTATATTGTTTTAGCGTAACTCGTTGATTCATGTTTCGAGATATCTTATTACGGTGGTTCTCTTTATTTTTATAAGACGAATTGTTGAATAGGACTTAAAATGAATCAGGGGGAATTAATGTATTATCGACGATAATATAACTCTCATACATTGATACATTTTCCCTATTCCACTACTGTGGACTGAAGCACCTCATTCGCAATTAGTTTTCTTCGTATGGGAGCCAGCTTTCCATCGTTAGCTGAATCGTTCCTCAAAATCTGTTGATGCTCCTTCAAGTTTGATGCACCAAGCCAATCTTGCAGATTCTCCTCACAGTTAATGTTACTGCCCTCTGCCACATGTTCATCCTTGTCTGAGAGACCGTGTAACACAAATGTCCCCGCTAAATGTTCAGGCTCCTTACTTTGAATAAGTTTGTCTCATCATCAAAGGTCTCTTGATTGGTAGGGACGTTAAGTCTGATGCTATATAAACCTAATCGACAAGCCCTAATGAATTTTTGAAGCTTACTTCTTATTGCACGACATAGAACTTTTGAGAAGGCTAGTGAACTCGTAAAACGTGTAACGTTACGGAAAAGGGTTCGTCACGCAACAGTGTTGCCACGCAACGTGTAATGTTACGAAAAAGCGTTCGTCACGCAACAGTGTTTCCAGATTTCTGAATAATCCACTAATCCAATGAAATTTAAATTGAAGCTTGCTGCTTATTGCACGACATAGGACTTTTGGGAAGGCTAGTCAAAAATTTGGAAAATTGTTCAAAAATTGTCAAAAACTGTCAAAATATTCAAAAAATGGTTAATAATTGCCAAATATATTCAAAAATTGTCAAACATTTGGAAAAATGGTCGATAATTGTGAAAAATTGTCAAAAACTGTCAAAAATGGTCAATATTTGTAGAATTTTTGAAAAAATGGTCAATATTTGTAGAATTTTTGAAAAAATGGTCAATAATTGTCAAAATTTTTGAAAAATGGTTAAAATTTTTTAAAATTTATCCAAAATGGTCAATTATTGTCAAAGACGGTCAATAATCGTCAAAAATTGTCAAAAATCGTCAAAAATCGTCAAAAATCGTCAAAAATTGTCAAAAATTGTCAAAAATTGTCAAAAATTGTCAAAAATTGTCAAAAATTGTCAAAAATTGTCAAAAATTGTCAAAAATTGTCAAAAATTGTCAAAAATTGTCAAAAATTGTCAAAAATTGTCAAAAATTGTCAAAAATGGTCAAAAATGGTCAAAAATGGTCAAAAATTGTAAAAATTTTGAAAAATGGTTAAAAATTGTTGAATATTAAAAAAAAGGTCAATGATTGTCAAAATTTGTGAAAAATTTTTAAAAAAAAGGTCAATAATTATAAAAGACTGTCAAAAATGGTCAATAAAAATACGCTCAATAGAATGCGATGCTGGGAATTATATTAGACCCTGTACGTTCTACTAAGTTTTATTTCATAAGTTTATATTTTCAAAATTTTGACAATTTTTGACCATTTTTGACAATTATTTAACAATTTTGACAGTTTCGACAATTTTTCAAAAATGTCGACCATTTTAGACCATTTTTCAAAATTTTAACAATTATTGACCAATTTTGACCATAGACCATTTTTCCAAATTTTTCCAATTATTGACCATTTTTGACAATTTTTCAAAAATTTTGTCCAGTTTTCAAAAATTTTGATAATTTTTAACAATTACTGACCGTTTTACAGTTTTTTTGAATTATTGACAATTTTTGACCATATTTCAAAATTTCAACAATTTTTGACCATATTTCAAAATTTCAACAATTATTGACCATTTTTGACTGTTTCTGACAATTATTGACTATCTTTGACAGTTTTTCAAAAATTTTGACAATTTTCAACCATTATTCACCATTTTTGACATTTTTTAATAATTATTGACAATTTATTCAAAATCTTAACAATTTTTGACCATTTTCCAAAAATTTTAACAGTTATTGACCATTTTTGACAGTCTTTCATAATTCTTGACCATTTTTTCACAATTTTGATAATTTTTGACCATTTTTCAGAATTTTAACAATTTTTGACCATTTTTGACAATTTTTGACAATTTTTGACGATTTTTGACGATTTTTGATTGGTTTTGACAATTATTGACCGTCTTCGACAATTATTGACCATTTTCGAAAAAATTTCAAAAGTTTTGACCATTTTTCAAAATTTTTGACAATTTTCAACAAATATTGACCATTTTTGACAGTCTTTTATAATTATTGACCGTTCACCTTTTTTATATGGAAGATTAGAACATATATAACACCAACTTCATAACTCACCTTCCTCTTATTATGAGAATACCTCCACCATAGCTTCCACTAATAATAGTTTCTTCACTAAGAAACCGCCTATGAGTTATTATAAACACGTTCCCTATCAAACAATTTTCACCACACAAATTCTTATGTTAGACTGCAAGCCCAGGCATGTTGGTTCTTGGCTATTCAGGTTTTAGAAGGCTCTAGAATAAAACGGTAACATTTTATTTCATGGTTCTTATAGTATAACTAAACCTAATGTAATGACCCATATTTTTAATTCCATCGATGGCAAATGTCGCCCTATGGCGTGCATATAAATTTTGTATAAATTCGAATATTGCGAAATAATGTTTTTCTACGACAACCTCGATAAATGTTCATTTTATAACCGTAACCTCAATCATAAACAAGCACTTTTTGTACAGAATTTCATTTTTGCATCGGTTGCTATTTCGTGTTAGGTATAGGTTTACTCTAAAATCAAGACGACTACGGCTTGTCAAATTATGACGTCCAGCGACAAATTGATGAAATGTCAGCAGATCGTTTCTGTCAAAGTTTTAGTAGGTAACGAGTAATTTCATAGTTGTTTTCTATAAAAACTATTAATTAAAATGGAAACTGATAGTGATATTGACTTAGATTTGACACCTCCGAACATAATAGAAGAAGCGAAGGTAACAACACTGAATTTATTACCGGATATCGAAGAGTATGTAATGAAATGAAATGAAATATTATCAGTTTATTTGTTTCAACGTTTTTGCAATGTATGCATGTATTAAACGTGAACGATATGTTGTCATAGAAAAAGTATAGTATGCAACTCGCAACAAAATGGCCATTTTGCACTCGTATGAATTGCAGCACTTGCCTTCGGCTCGTGCTGCAAATTTCATACTCGTGCAAAATGGGCATCATTTTGTGCTCATTGCATAATATACTATTTCCATTCAGATTAATATAGTAGACTCTGAAATTGACCTGCATATAAAACTCATAAAATTTGTCATATGTGAATGATCAGACAATCTGAATTTGATTATCTAACTTCTTATATTTGAACCCTCAATTTAACAAAACCGCGCACAGTCTTTCCAAAAAACCAAACTTAGTACTATATTGTCCTTGTAAAAACAAATAACATTTTTCGTAGCATTGTCAACCTTATTGAGTTTTCGATTTGGTCGTTATCGCTTCAAAGAACTACCCGTCACAGTGCCTAGTTTAATTGCTTTATAAATCGTTGTGAGCCCGATTTTCGTTAATTCGTGAATTCCCGTGATAACCGCATCATCAGAAATTACAGAATTTTCTTTTTTCAAAAACGCGTACATATTTGAAACGACCCGTTGACACTGAAATCTTTGTTTTTTTTGTTTTTAAATTTAGCCCTATCATCAGTATCATTTATTGCTAAGTCATTTGTCTATGGCGCTAAATTATTAGATTCCTGCGATACATCATCTTGAACTGTCATTTCAAATGGTCTCCAAAATGCCATTATAATTAATTACTAATAAATTGTATTTGTAAGACTTACCCTAACGTCTACGAACAAATACATATTATATTAATAACAACACACTCACGCCACTTAATCAACCAACCTTACTAAACCAATAAATAGATATTATATTAATAATACTTTTCTACCCTAGATTAACTACACTTTTCTACAAAGCAATTCACCAACGCCAGTGGAATAACACAACTCACTCAACCAACAAATAGATATTATATTAATAATATTCCTCTACAACACAATTCACGCACACCCCTGGATGAAGTTACGTGAAAACGTTAAAATATTTTTTGGATCGCATTAATAACTGACCGGTTACTTCGTTATATTATGCCAAATACTGGAGTTGGATTATTCGATTTCTACTGCAGTGTTGCTACGTTGCCAGCTAATCAAAATTTTCTTAAATGTAGTAACAAACATAATTCTTCTTTTTTCAGCAATAAATTTATATCTATGTATTTTTTTTTAAATATTCCCAAACCAGCTTTCTAAGAACATCACGGACTAACAGTTTACTGAAGTGAGGAGAACATTTTAGAACAATTTTAGAAACTATACCTACCTGAGAACATTACTTTATTTTAATGTCATTACACTGATTTTAGAACAACTATACCAGTGATGCGTTTTAGTAACAAAAGATTCTGTTACATTTTTTTACCGAAAATCGGATTTGAAGGAAAAACATATATACTGTGGGGATAAGGGTCCATATTTGAAGGAAACAGTGTTTGTTTTTTGGAAATCGAACCGATACTAGATGAAAAAATTCAAGTATGGTAAACAAAAAAGAATATTTTTTCGATGCGTTCCAATATTCTGTATTTGGTGATGATTTTGTAGAAGAAAGAATGTTTCCAGGATTTTCCAAATATACCATGGAATAAATTGAAAAACAGGGAAAAATTATTGGCAAGAAATATTAATTTTTTTGCGTGGATAAAACACTACATAAAACACTTATAAAATAAATAACTATTAATATACCATTAAAGCTATTCACTATCGATCACAATTTTTAAACAGTGAATTCGAATAATTCATCGTAAGAATTTCTCATGTTCGAAAATATATCCTAAGTGTACGTTTCAAGACCTTTTTAATGACACTTCATTTACACCGTGCGACTTTCCAGATAAAAACTTCTAAATTGCTTGTTACCAAGTTTGACTCTCAGCACAATATGCTGCTTTCGGCACACCGAGTGTACTACCGAACAAAGTGATATTGGTTTATTGACTTATTGTGGTTCTTCGTAATACAAGTGAACTTATTGTTCACCCCAGGGAGCAAATATGTTGTAGTAGCACAAACTGTTACCACCCATACCTCTCCGGAAATCTCTATGATACTAATTATTTCAAAAGAGATTATAATAAAGGGATTTTGTTACTTAATTTTTCGAAAATTAAACCACGATCTTTATTTATATTTTCATGTTAACGTTCCAAAAATCTGACAACAAAAAAATCAATGAAAATATCTAGTTTGAGATTACAAGAAATTGTTTTCAAATCTCTTGAGGTTCATTCACAGTATTAATTCGATAAAAATTATTTTTATGAAGAAATATTTTTTTTGTGTCTACTAGAAACGGGATCTAGTGAAGTGCATTCCATACGTTTTTTTGCCAGTTTAGGAAATGTTATTAGTGACACGTGTTCACTGTTAATTTTTTGTGAGACTTGATTATTTTTGTTTCAAAATAATGTTTCTGTTGATCAATTTCGTGGTTATGTGTATTTGAGTTTGTATTGGTTAACAACAAATCATAAGAAAATCTGAATAAAAACTTATGATACTAGCCTGATAACAGAGGTAATTGATTATTAGGAATATCTCACTACAACATTGGTAACCAAATTTGCCTGCAATAAGCTATTTTGACCTCAGAACACTAATATGATTTTAACATACATCATCATCACTAATGTGTCGTAAATATTACGATTTTAAGAAAAAAACATGAAATAAGGTAAATGTACCAAATTCAGACACTGCACCAAATTCGGACACTTTCCATGTTGATTGTTAGAATAAGATTTCAGTTTATAAAACGACTATTTAGATACATGTGGAGTGGTCATCATATATTTCAAATGTCAGGCCAACCAACCAAACAAATCATTTATAACAGATCGGTGAAAATGACAGTGCGTGAACAGGTGTGTTGTTTCAGGTAAGATTATTATTACATTTTTGTTACAAAAACATATTTTATTACTGGAGTATGTTTTTATATGATAATTGTATATAATTTTGAAGAAATCATTACTTTTTTATATTATTACCTAAAATTATTGGGGTGTCAGAATTACGGCCAACCAAAAATAGCACGGGGTGTCAGAATTATGTTCATATTCCAATATCTTAAGTTATGTATTTTACATATTTGTTTGATAAAAGGAGCATTTTTATTTCACGTTCTTGGTTCATTTTTGTATTTAATGTAATTAAAGTAATGTAATTCTGACACCGGGTGTCATAAATACATCCAATGATGTCCGTTTTATACAGTAATGTTATAGTTGTTACAGAATGTCCCAAAAGAAAAATTGTATATATTCATTAGACACACTAGCATCCGCATTAGAAGCTATAAAAAATGGAATGACTATTAAAGCTGCAAGTAGGGAATATAACATCCCCAAAAGTACCCTTCACTCCAAATTTTATGGAAAGTATCCTGTTGAGTGTTCGAAAGAAGAAGATGACACCATAGCAAAGTGGTTGATAGTAGTAGGATTTCCAGTAACCAAGGAACAACTACTTGACAGTGTATGTGTGCTTTTAAAAGTAATAACCATGGCTCGATAGAAGTCGGAGTAAAAGTTAATTTAGTAGAAGGAAGTAATAACCAAAGCCCAATGAAGTTAGTTCTAGTAAATTTATAGTACCGTCACCGTTTAAAGGTATATTATATTGGCCTGAAAAATCAAAAAGAGGGAACAAAGAAAAAAACCTTAGTTAAAATACCTGCTGTTGCTAGTTCAGAACTGTGGAAGTTATTTTATAATGGTAAGAAAGAGGCAAACGAGAAGATAGAACAGGAAAAAGAAAATAGGAAGATATTACGCCAGCAAAGGCAAAAAGAAAAGTCACCAAAAACAAAAAGAGAAAAGGAATAATGGAATAGAACTAAAAGAAAAGAATTTACTGTTTGGACCCTTACTTTGTGGAATCTACTCATATTAATGTTATAAATGAAACTAACTGTTTTTAATTAATTCCACTATTTAATGAAAAAATTATGAAAGGATATTGATAATTATTTCGATATTGACATATCATCGTCAGAATGACAGAAGTAGGTATCACATAAAATGTAACTTCTGTCATTCTGACGATGATATGTCAATATCGGAATAATTATCAATATCCTTTCGTAATTTTTTCATTAAATAGTGGAATTAATTAAAAACAGTGAGTTTCATTTATAACATTAATAAAAGAAAAGAATCTCAATGAACAAGATCCACAACAAAAGAGTGTTGATGAAAAAATAAATGTTCATGAAGACAAAATTATTGTAGACCCAGAGAAAAACTTCAAGAAAGGAAATTATGTTATTGTTAATTACATTGACCAAAAATTTCCAGGCATAATACTTGAAATAAATGACGAAGAGGAGGTTTACGTAAGTGCTATGACCCCAAGTGGAAGCAGCTGGAAGTGACCTTCAAAGAGATGTTATTTGGTACAAATTTAACGAAATTGAAAAAAAATTAGTAGTCCTCTACTAATAAACAATAATAAAAGAGGTCTATTCAGGGTACCTGCAATTGAAAAGTTTATTATAATAATTTTAACTTTTTATTACAATTTTTACTCCTATGTCACAATAAGGTTAAGTTTGTGTCCGAAGTAACGTCACTGTGTAACGTGCCTACCTTCTTACACGTGGCTCCTGCCACAAGAACACGTCACTATGGCCACCCTTGATGCAAAATTCGGGTTTTTAAATCTCGGGCGCCAGATTATTAACGTGGTTTGCTCCACGGCCCCTTGACCCTTAGCGTCAAGAGTTCCAGATAGCCTCAGATGGAGGTTACGGAAAATTCCAGGGGTCTTGTTGAATTAAATTTAACTAACTAGTGAAAATCCGGAAAAGGCAAATCTTGGTTCTCCAATCAATAAATTGCGGTTAATAATGAAAATAATAGGAATTCAAAACTTTGATCTATTAATACTCTAAGGTCTATTTTACGAATAATTCTTTAGTGACAAACAAATTAACAGGGAAAAGGAAATGAGGTATGTATTACCTATATCTGGGATTTTAACGGACTTAACGGTCAGGTTATCAAATACGGTTCAAATCTACCGGGTTTAACGGGGTCCCTAATGCACGATTTAGATCTGCCGGGTAATCAGACAAATTGTGGCTAAGCCTCTTCCAAGTCTGATTAACCCTTGAATCTAAAGGAAACCGGTAGCTATTATTTCGAAAAAAAACAAAATTCAAGAACGGATTAGATCTGCCGGGAAATCAAACAAATTGTGGCCAAGCCTCTTCCAAGTCTGATTAACCCTTGAATCTAAAGGAAACCGGTAACTATTATTCCGACAATAAAAAAAAACAAAATATAAATAGTGATTCTACGAAACGGGAAAAGAACGATTTAGATCTGCCGGGAAATCAAACAAATTGTGGCTAAGCCTCTTCCAAGTCTGATATTAACCCTTGAATCTAAAGGAAACCGGTAGCTATTATTTCGAAAAAAAATAAAATTCAAGAACGGATTAGATCTGCCGGGAACTCAAACAAATTGTGGCCAAGCCTCTTCCAAGTCTGATTTACCCTTGAATCTAAAGAAAACCGGTAACTATTATTCCAAAAAAATAAAATTTGAGAACTAATTAGATCTGCCGGGAAATCAAACAAATTGTGGCTAAGCCTCTTCCAAGTCTGATTAACCCTTGAATCTAAAGGAAACCGGTAACTATTATTCCAAAAAAAATAAAATTTAAGAACTAATTAGATCTGCCGGGAAACCAAACAAATTGTGGCTAAGCCTCTTCCAAGTCTGATTAACCCTTGAATCTAAAGGAAACCGGTAGCTATTATTCCGAAAAAAAATAAAATTCAGGAACGAATTAGATCTGCCGGGAAATCAAACAAATTGTGGCTAAGCCTCTTCCAAGTCTGATTAACCCTTGAATCTAACTAAAGCCGGTAACAATTTTTCAAAAAAAAATATTTTCCCACGAGTTAAACGGTACCCAACTATCGACACACAGAGTAAAAATATTCGTACTAGCATAAAATTAAAATATTATAATCCACTTGGATATCAATTTAATATAACACTACTGACAACCAAAAGCATAAAATAATTCGAGAATCCACTAATAACTCATATCAGTTAATTAATATATAATAAACGCAGTAAATAAAATTCGAAATCAAATTACGGTTGACAAATCTTTATTTCCAGATAAGAGAAACAAAATAAAAAAAAACAAATTTCAGTTCAACAACAAAAGAAAAAAATAGCCGGTCGGAAAATTTTCAAAACCATACATTTAACAATTTAATACTAAGCGGCGATACGGAAAGTTTAGAATACACAGTTTAATTGTAAAAGCGATTTACCTTATAAAATACAGCTGAACACACAATCTTGGTGCACTTAATTTTCACAATACGTTTATCGGGTTTTCGGAAGAAAGTTGAGCGAAGAGTCACGAATTACTATTGTAGAGCCGGAATAAATCAGAGCGCGAATGAAAATCCCCCGAAAACTGAATTGTTTGAGAATTTATATCCAAAATTTTTAGTTACATTCTTCGGCCGTAATTGTGGTGTGGGAATTAAACGTGAAATTTATCTAGTTTCGACAAAAACTTGTACCTATACTAGACGGCTTTCGTTTTAATTAAAATGTTGTATATACCGGGCGTCCATTCAGTTGACAAATTTAAATATCGGAAATGAATAAATTGTGTATGGTAGAATTTGGATTTGCGTAACTCGGACTTATACTAAAATATACAACGGTAATAACAAAAAAAATAAATCAATGCGGTAGTAGAAAGGGTTGTAAAGTAACGAGTTATATACACCCTAGTGGTAAAATAAAATATATTACGGAAAAAAATAAAAATTAAACTTGCAAAAAAAAATAACTCGTTACAACTGTCCGTTTTTTGTACCTGAGGGTGTCATTTTTGAGGACTTTCGTTGGATATCTGTGTCCGAATTACGATCATGGTGTATAATTTTATATTTATTTTTTCAAGAAAAAACTTATTTTCCAGTTGTGTTTTCAGTTCCTAACATATAAAAATTATAAAATCAGATTTAATTTTTTTCAATCTGGTGCCACAAAACCAAACAATGTTACCAAGAAAGTGAGTGAAGATATTCCTTAAGATGTCCGAATTTGGTACATTTAACACAATCAAAATTTTTATTAATTTATTTTTTAAATAAGGTGCATTATAGTCGCAAATTTAACATATATAATGACGTACAAAAATTTATGATTTTTTGGCTATTCTGAAGAGCATACAGTACAGACATTACCCCTATGATTTCCACAGATAGCGCGTTGACACTGCCCACAATAGTTGGTTGTCATCCGTCGAAGACGGCTTAGACAGTAAAAACAAATAGTGCGTTTACGTTTCAAGGGTTGATGGTTTTCCTCGGCTTGCTGTATATTCAATACTCTACAAATATCCTGGCGAATGGTAAGTCGTAAGTTTGGAATTGTGAACCTTTGCCGCACCCTGGGCTCAGCTAGACTCTTGCTCAGTTCGATCATAAAATGATAACGGGAAAGAGGTTTGTCATTTGTTCTGTATGTCTTATAACAGTAGAGTACATATGGATTGACCGTAGCAATATTGACCATTCCAAAAAAGACACACAGTGGCCATCTCCGCGTTTTTCGGTTACATACCATATTACTGCACAGCTGATCGAATGTGTCTACTCCTGATTTTGTTTTATTATAATGAATAACAATATCTGGTTTACCATTTTCAGATATTGCTGCACCTTCGTGAAAAGTGGAAAGCATTAGTACCATTTCATTCCGCTTGTAATACACTAAGGTTCTCATTTTATCGAAACAAAACTTTGAGGATCCACAATTTCTATCCTTCATCTGCAGTAATTCTGAAGGGATTTCTTTTTTTATTTTTTCTCACTGTGCCCAACATAGTTAACTTATAGGGAGCTTGTAATAGTTCATCGGCTAGATGAATTGCTGTGAACCAATTATCCATGGTAATATTACGATTGCTATCATGGACAGATTTTGTCAACTCCTTCACGTAATAATTTGCCAGTGGCAGGCCTACTGTATTGGTTTTCTTCCCCAAGTACGGTTGTGCATCAGTCATATATTTGAAGGCGGAGTCGCATACCATGACGATCTTTATGCGATACTTTGATGGCTTATTGGGGATATACATGCGGAAAGGGCACCTACGAGCTTTCAGAAGTTTGTTCATTTGCCTCTTGTACTGGTTTATTTTCCTCTGCCTTATCTCTATCGTCATCTTCAATATTGTCTAAATTATTGTCGTCCTCTGAATCTTCATCACTGCTATCATCCACATCACTATCCTTTTGCACTTCTAAGTTGTCTTCCCAATCACTTCCACTATCTTCATAAGGTTCTTCATAAGAATCGTCACCATTCATATTTTTTTCTATTTCATCTTGAGTCTCCCTCTCCGTTAACGGTTTTCTCGACATTTTCTTATAATATTTTTTATTTGAGTAACACATAAAAAACATAAAAATCAAATTGAATTTACTGTTTGGACCCTTACTTTGTGGAATCTACTCATATTAATGTTATAAATGAAACTAACTGTTTCTAATTAATTCCACTATTTAATTGAAAGATTTATGAAAATTATTAAAGGATATTGATAATTATTTCGATATTGACATATCATTCTGACGATAATAAAAATCAAAATTTCTTACCCAAAAGTATGAAAAAGAAAACAAACGTAATTACTAATATATCGTAAATTTTACGACTAAGTGTCAAATTATAGAATCAAATAAACAAATTTTGAACAACACTTCTCACCATTCTTATCTATAAGACTGATCAGGAAGCTACTGTGAGCGTCGTCAATTTTACGACATATTAGTGTTCTAGGGTTAAAGCACTTCCTCTAATTTTTTTTCACACTATTGGGCTCGTTTGATATTATGATTCTTTCATCCCAATTATTATGTCTACAAATACTTGACTAACAGAATTTCTTATCTTCAATGTACTTTCTGTTCTGGTCTACATGTTTAACCTAAATAACATTTGTCTCATTCACAAGACATTTGATATATTATACTTATGCAGTTTTTTGATGGGTTGGATGGGTTTCTGTTAGGATACATCTTAAAGTATTGGTGGATTTGAAGCTAGTTCAAATATTGAATTGATTACCAATTAAGTATTTAATCTCTTCCAACCTTAACTTTTTAAATATTATGTCAATTGAAATATCAATATCATTATTGGGCATCAAAAATGGTTTATATTCTATACCTATTTCATTTCGTTTTGATATTTTTTTGATGAGAATCAGTCTTTTTGATTCAATGTTCTCAATTTTAGTTTCGATGGCCCGAGAATAATTTTAATAATATTTTGAAATTACTTTGGTTAAGTTAACATGTTGATATAATAATATATCCTCGACGACCTAACCTTGAAAGGAAGTGGAAAACAATTGTAATACAGACTATTTGGCCTTCTAAATGTTACATGTGAATATTGGTAAGAGGTAAGAGTCCATGGCAAAAGAAATTTTATTCATGAAAATGGTTATTGAATTGAAAATATGTTTTTTATACATAACTCTAACAATTATATTGCTGTTCCTACGATCAATTTGGTAGTTAGCTTTTAATTCAAATCAGGTGTTTTCTATTATTTTTCAAGATTGATAAATTTGTAAAAAGCCATACTACATCATAACTCACCAAATAATGGTTTTTGTTGAAGGTTACATTTGATAGCTTTCCAAAAAAAATGTTGGCTACTTTTGAAATATAAATATGTTTCTCCTGCAAGGAGTTTGATGATTTTCAATATAATTTAATAGTTTGTTACACAAGGAATTGATACTGCTACAACTCGGTCACAAAGGTCTGTCATGTTTATGAATTCTCAGTTAACCATAAAACTGTGGTGTGTTTAGGTGTTGACATTGTTTTTCCGTGGTTAGTAAATTTGTTTTAAAATTTGAAAAATGTCCTAGTTTCAAAAGGCTTCAACAAATACAGACTCAAATAATTAAAAACTAAACATTTCTCAAGCTCCAGTTAATGCATAGCATAAGATATACAAATGCATTACATTGAGGTCACGTTACATGCGACAAGGGAATGCAAGAGTTGTTTTTGGCAAGCCACCGTAATAATAATAATAATAATTCAATTTATAAATGTTCTGTTCAAACAACGATTGGGCGTACGTAGCCGCCGTCGTCGTACGTGTTTGTCTTGGTGGGAAGTGCCCATTTAAAATATTGTAGCATTAAATTGAATTTGACATAATCACTTATCCTGAATAGTGTCTACTTTGGAAGGTACTTATTCATTTCATATTATTGTTTTATACAGGGAAAATTGAAGAATTGATGCGAAAAAAATTAAGTGACTGAACCTCTTTCATCATTACCACATTTTCTAAAACCCTTGTTAAGCAGCATTGATGAACTGCTTATGCCCCTTCATGTGCCAAAAAGTTACCTACTAAGAAAACCAACCTAGCCGGGTATAAAAAATAGAAAATGCCCAGTCGTCTCCTTCAACAAGCTTTCCAATAAGTGACAATCAAGACCGCCCGATAAGATCCTCTTCACGCTTCCAAATACGAGGAGGGTGTTGGCTGGGCTGTGCACTGCAAACTCAACTATAGCATACTGCTTTTCCAGAACCTGTAGAATCTACTCAAAAATATATATCATGGGTTACTCATGGTGCGTCAAAGTAATCTTTCTCCCCACAAGTCTCTACCATTGGGGTCAGATTCACTTTCCTCCATGCAGTCAATCGGGAACATATTTTTTAAATGGCCACCGGTTTAAATCATTTATAACACTAACCACAAATTATACTTGAATGGTATTTCAATAACCCTTTTATCACACACAGGTATAAGGAGTATTAAAGAAGGCACACCGAGCTGCAGAAGTAGCTTGTTCTCCAGAAACCCAAGAGGCAATTTCATTGGGATTTGAAACCAAATATTAGACAACCCAGCTCAAAAACATGGCAAAACCACTAGAACAGATCCAATAGCAAACTCCATATCAACCAGACCACAATACATTAACCCAAAATCCCTAAAATGCCCAGGCAGGAATAATAATAAGATTGCTTAAAATAGGACATTTCCGACTCACCCAAGGGAAACTTTTTGAGAGATTCAGCCTCACATCTGATGTACCTCATTGATAGAGTCGAACTGATAAAAAGGACCACAATAGATCTGGAAAGGTCGCAGAGAAATAGACCAGTAGCCAAATCATAACATCTGATCCAATCCACCCAAGTATACCCAATGGGTGGTATTAATAAAACCCGAGTCTGGGCACGTAGCAAATATTCGAAGTCTAAGGTCGGAGTCTGAGCTTTTACTCGTGTTGGTAAAAATAAACAAAAATTGAGCTTCTGCTCAACTCCCTTGCTTATGGTCAGGTATCGTGAGCAAATGCTCCATGCGTGTTTCGACGTGTCTAAGCTCTGCGAGGCGCCACTTCTCAGTTGTTTCTTAGCAGCCGCGCAGTTGTGTGTTTTTATAACATGGAAAGTAATAGCGACGATGTATCTGATGTGGCATTTATTCAGTTACTAAAAAAACAACCTGATATAATAAATAAATCGCAGGTGCCTATCGCAAAACAAAAAAAGGAAGATTGTCTAAAAAAAATAAAAAAATAATTGCATCAAAACTATGGAGTAGATATGTGAGCGGGGCAAATTCTAAAAAAAACTGAACAACATGAGAACCCGGTTAAAAAAAAGACCGACTTAAAGCAAACTTGAAATGTACCCATTGTATTGAACGAATGGCTTCTCCACGAACTACTTGAAGGAGATTCGAATCCAAGTATAAAACGATTAGAAGGTAGGCTTCAAAGTAAAACAAACCTATATGTCACAGTCGCCATTTTTAAGCTTCATCTTTTAGATTTTTGATGTTATAAGTACATTACTGTTGTATGTACATAATATATTGAAAATAGTGCGGTTTAAATAAATATTCATGATGCTGGCAAAATAGGCAGAAAATGTTTGAAACATAGCTTCATATTACAAAAAATTCCTTCCAAAATGAAGCAACTAGTTAAAGTTCCCAAACACACATTTTTATTGCAGGAGCTGTTTCACTCGGAATCACTTCTTCCACGTTGTGAGCCATCAGCATTAGATACGCCTGGCACAAGTTCCTACCTAAATCCGCCACCTAAGCGTCTAAAATTTGTTAGGTCAGGTCCCGAGACTCTTGAGGACCACGAAACAGATGAGACACGCAAATTAACAACCTCACAATTACAACGTCTTGTTCTGTTAGAACAGCTTCAGGTACTGAGACTAAAAAAAGAAAAGTTGCTTAAAGAGCAAAGCAAAGCAAAAGAATAAATTACCACATATGTTGATGCCGATGGTAAAGTAATGCAAGTGCTTTAGAGTTATTGCTAGATTTGCAAGTTGGTTAAGTCGAGTACATTTCAATAAAATAAAATTACAATTTGTTTGTAATACCATAATGTTTACAGATACTAGGTTTATTTTGTTAATTGATATATTTCTAACTTAATTTCACGAAGTCTTAATTCATCTGATGAATGATGAATTCTCCTATTATTTCCTCTTTCTCGAGCTCGCATATTGTTATCGTCAATCTGCACTTCGTCAAAATTTTCTTCGCAATTGTCGTCCTGAGCGAAATCACTGTCTTTCAAGTATTTAGCAATATTATGTAATATAAAACAACACGCTATGATGCTTGAGGTACTTTTTCAGTCGCAAGTCTAATTTTGTGTTGTAAAATGGGGAAACTCTGTTTCACTTGTCCAAAACACCTCTCGATGATAACCCTTTCTCTAGTAAGCATGTTATTGAATGCTTGTTCCACGGAATCACCAGGGTTTCTGAAAGGTGTCATTAACCATGGATCAATACCAAATCCCGCATCGCCTAGGAGAACAGCATGAACTCCATTTCTCCTGATAACCGGTAGGATTGCAGAATTGGTCCAAATACGGGAATAATGAACTGAGCCTGGCCAAGCAACATCCACACTTGTAAACATTTCTGACTTGTTGCAAGTCGCAAGCACATTGAGACTAGGGAATCCTTTTCTGTTGATATACTCATCTCCATGAGCTGGTTTTGAAATGGGAATATGAGTGCAATCTATTGCTACTATTGCACACGGAAAATTATGAGATTCTTGCCACGATGCTTTTTCTGATTCAAATTCTTCGTCTGTAGAAGGAAAATGAATCCAATAATCTGCTTTTTGCATTATTCTTGGAATAACTGTTGATATCACATTTGACACGGTTGGTTGGTGAACTCCGATATATGTATCAATACCAGTCTGAAAACCAGGATCCGCCACATACCTTAAAAAAATTTGTAAACGTTGCAGGGACGTCAGAGCTCCTCCTCTTCGCTCGTCTGAGTATCCCAAGAGATGCTCACTCATCCATTCGATGTTTTCCCTTTGGAATCGATACAACACCTTTCAGTCACGCTCGTCTACTTCTCTGCGCACTATATACACCTTACGATTGCGTAAATTATTTAAAAACTCCGCCATGGTACCGATTACTTAGGTAGTGAGTTTGCTACTGACTAGACTCAAACAAAATGTATGAAATGCTCCAGTGGTTGAGCGAATACTTTTGTTTATTAATACACAATGGAGTACATGCTCAAAATTAAAAGTCAACCTAGTTTGGTTTTAATTATTAATACCGATTAGAGCATATACTCTAAATACTTTGAGTTGGAGCTTCTACCCAAATGGTTCCGAGACTTCCTTCGTCTAGGAATACTGAAATATCACAAGAAACACTATTGAACACATTTCATAGTCTGGAACTAAAATACTCTGATGAAATACTAAGATGAATTCCAAATTATGTAACATCACTAAGTAACTGGTAGATCGCAATAGAGTAATATCAGTGTGCGTTCCGGAACAAAAGATATTTTTGAAAATTGTTGGACACCAAAAAGTAAGTGGTACAAGAACAAATATAAAAACGGATAAAAAGTCAACATAGACTACAGTGGGGTTATGTCCCAGTAGAAGAGCACCTGCTAAAAATGGAAAAGTATAACAAAGATCCTAGCTGCAGATTTTGTGGCATGGTTATTGATATCGTAACCCACATCTTATTAGACTTCGAGGCACGGGACTCTAGTGAAACAACAATTTTCGGAGATGCCAATGTGCCTGAAACATAGCACGCATCCAATGGACCTATATTGTACGCTCCATGCTTGCGGATAACTGGAGGGCTGACCGAATGTGACAGTAGTGTGCAATAAACCAACAGGCTGCTGTGATCACGGTATGATCAACCCCCCTCCCAAAAAATCAAGCAGTTATACTACTCAGCTTCATTGTGAAATGAAAATTTTTGTAACAATGTCAATGGTCATCAGATGCCAAGAAACTATTAAATAAAATGAATGAAATTGAGAGGAAACAATCGAATGCTTCGAAAAAACATCTCATTCAGTCGAATAATAGTCTAGTCTTTCGAAGAATAAATATTAGTTGCACTTAGGATATTGGGCATTTATAATGCCTAAATTTTCTTAAATTTTTTTCCAAGATAATGTGTTAAATTTTGTGGTAAAGCAAGTCATTTGTTGTTTGGCGTGTTCATTTACTCAACCGGGAGTTACGATCTCTGGCTCATTAACAATCAATGCAACATATAAATGGACAAATGTCATTATTGAAAATGAATGTTCCGGACTACCGAAATAATTTGGTGCTCTTATTTTCTAAGATTCACAAAATATGGCTGACCAGATATTCAATTTTTAAGGACTTTGTTTATATACACTATAAGGCTGGTTTTCGACTTAATATCCAATAAAAAAAGCATTGTGATTAATCAGTATACCACTCCACTTTTTTTGCATCTGTGTGTGCGGACGTAGAGTGCTAAATTTCGCCTTGTTTAATACAGAGAGAGTTTTAAGTATGAAACGCCTCAATTATCTCGGAAACGGATCGCACGATTTTTATAGATTTTGGTGATATAATAATAATATAATAATAATAATTTTATTTATTTACCAGAAATTTAAATATACAATATACAATAAACTAGAGCAATGGTGAATAAATAAAAGAAGAAGACCCACAGGAGTGAAACTTGGCCAATATTATGGTGGTATTCACATTGTGTCAGATCTTTGCCTTTTCAGGAATAATAATGAACTTTGTTATTTCAAATGGATCACCCTGAATATTTTTTGAAATTCTTGAGAAATGCAATAATTTCAGAGCAAATGTTCAAAATGGGCACTTCCTGCTGTAGAACGGCTACATTGAATGTGTGATACCTTTTGGCCTAATATAATAAGATAACAATAATATGTAAATAGGAAATAAATTCCCTTGAAACTAAGTTCAATAAATCATTAGCACGTTGAAATATTACATAAATATGATTAAGAAGGTCGACAGGTACGAAGTCAAGTTCAGAGCGTGAAATAAACATAAACATGTATTATTTAATATTTACTTAAGGTGAACTTGACTCGTCGTATAAATATACAAGCGACAACGCATTAAGCAATCAATAATAGATCGATCAGCGATCAGTCAATAATAAATCAATTTAAGATGAATTAATCATCGGTAATCAGTAATCCTTGATTATAAGTATGCTATACGGCTAGGTACTTATACATATAGTTAGTAATATTAAGTAGTGTAACGTATAGTAGTACAGTAGTTTAATATATAGTACTCATCCCAGTGCCAGAAGTAGTTGTTTTATTCCATTAAGATGGCCCTCCGAGTGACCAGCAACACCACCAATTAAGGGGCCTATCCACACCATTAAACCCCAACATTACAGATGCGTACTTTGACGTCCATCGAGTCGGATAAAAACGGACGACTTTGGTCGTGCGAATTTAGTGGTTGGATTGCGTCTAGTTTCAGTTCAGAAACACATGCAGAACGTTTTAATAATGAGATAGGATGTGTTCCATTTCAGTATAATCATATTTTAATGCTCACAATACCCATATATCATATAAGTACATAAGGTAGGTGAATAGAATATGCCCATGTTGGTAATATGCCCACACCCCATAATTTCTACTTGCTTGCACTACAGACTACCAGATGGCATAGCAGGTATTAACCGACACCATTTATAGCAGTGTGCGCCTAATCTGAATTTTACCGAGCAAGTGGTCGAGTGGTTACGCTCTCGGCTTGCATTCGGAAGGACCAGGGTTCAAATCCCAGGTCCGCCTGTCCTGCTATGAGTTTTTTCCGAGGTTTTCTCGTAGCAATAGGCGAATGCTGGGTCAGTACACACCTCTCAGGCACCTACCACCGTTCCCTCCACTCCCATCCCCTGAACCAAACAATCCGTATTCCTTCCAATGTTGGCTGAAGAGGCTCCGGAAAGCCCATAGCGGCCCGCTTTCCTCGAAAGGGGGGAGAATGAAAAACAATCCTTCCTTATCTGAATTTAGTTTGAGACTTGGAGTCGTGGTAGATGAATTAGGCTCATTTGCTACGCGTGTGTTATAAAAAAAAGCGAACTTTTGTCACGTTGCCACTCTCTGTGGTAAACTGTTTTTGAGACCGTTAGTACAGCGTCTCAAAGTGTGTTCCCTTGCGATTATTTTAGTGTAATTTTTTTCTAGGACTACTTAAAAATTAGTTTATAAATTAGAGGAAACACTACTACACTACATGGTTGTTAATATGCCCATGCCTAAATAGAAGTAATATGCGCACTGTGCGTATTACCGTTACATACAATGATTCATGTTAACATTTTCAAATTATTACTTTTTACGGATGTCGCTTTACAACAGCAAGGGTCTGCGATCACAATGGACCGAGAAAAATCTTCAACAAGCTTTACTGGCCATTCAAAATGGAGAGTCAAAAAACTCCGTCTCGAAAAGATTTAACATACCTAGGTCGATACGAAAGTAAAAATACAAATAAATAGCAGCCCCTTGGAAGAAAAACGGTGTTAAGTTCCGAAAATGAAGCAGAATTGGTGTCCCGAATCGTACGACTAGCTGAAGTAGGTTATTCTCTAACCAAACGGATTCTACGGAAATGTGTTTTCAACTACGGTGAGAAAAAGCGTATACCTCATATCTTTTCGCAAGAAAAATGATCAGCTGGCCGGTATTGGCTGAAGGCGTTCTTGAATCGTCATCCGGAAATCACTTCTAGGCGGGCGCAAAATCTTAATCCGGCTAGAGCGCAGAAGTTGAATGAGTAGATAGGAAAATATTACTCCGACAAACCTAGAAATGTCATATTGGAGCTTGACTTAATGGATAAACTAGAAAGGATATGCAACGTAGACGAGAAGGAATACAGGTTAACATTGCATCGTCAACAAACTGGCTAAAAAAGGATCAAAGCAAGTGCACCTAACGACCCCAGAGCACGGAGAAAATGTGACAGTGGTTTCCTGCGGCAACGCTAGTGGAGTAAGAATTCCCCCAGCAAAAGCCAGAGTGGTGCAGCCATCTACCACCGGGAACCCTAACTCACATGACGAAAAAAGGAAGCATGACCATTGAAAAAATGGTTAAAACACCTAGGGAAGTATAAACTGCCAGAAAAATGTCTCCTAATTTTTGATGGTGCTGCATGCTACTTGGATACATCTATTGTAGAGACAGCTGATACATATTTACATACACTATTTTGCCTCCCGAGTAACACGACCCACGAACTCCAGCCCATGGACAAAGCTGTTTTCAAAGCTTTCGAATATTACTGGGATGATCAAGTGCTTTTATACTGGACACGTCACAAAGAAAGAAGCACTACCAAACAGAGATTTGGTGAGATATTTTCGCTCGTTTGGGACAAAGCCGTAACACCAAAAAATGTTGCATCTGGTTTTTCTGCTACGGGGATATATCCATTTAATCCCGAAGCGATTTCCGATCTCGCTTTTGCTCCAAGTAGTTTAACATAGAATTACCAATTGAAGAAAATTGTTCCGAAGAAGAACAGCTAAAAAGAACTTCAGAACAAACAGGGTCTTTGGAAAATTATAGCAGGAGAATAATTGATAACTTTGGAGATCTTTCACCACAACCAGTGCCTTCAGGATTATGTCAGCGAAGAAACTACCAACAAGGTTTCATAGAAAATATACCTCCAAAGCAAGCAAAACCACCTGGACAACAAAAACGAAAACCTAAGAAAATGTGGACTATATCAATTAGCGATAGTGACAGTTCAAGTGATGACATATCTTTGAATAGTGACACGTTATCTGAAACTTTTACATCAGACGAAGAAAGACGACGAAAGAAGATAAGGACAAAAATACGAACAAAAATGAAGATATAACTCGGGAAGAAGATGCAGTTCTACGAGGAATCCTAGAAAAAGTGGCACAGTCGGAAAACAAACAAAGTAAGGAAGATTTTACAAAACAACAAGATGAGAATGAGAAATTACATGAAGAAAGTAGCAAAGAAACGGAAGAAAAATAGGGACATGATATAAGTTTTACACAGATGTTAGAAACGCCATATAAGGAGAAAGTGAAGAAAACAAATAGAAAAAAGACTATTAATAGCGAAGCATTAGTGGTTAAAAAAGACGTTTTCAACAAGGAAAAAATGAAAAAGCAACAGAATAGAGAAGCTGAAAAGAACCGCGATAAAAAGTCTGTACAGACCAAACAAACGCGGAAAGACAAAGATTCCTGGTACTGCAAACTTTGTCATGAAGATGAACAAAAAGATATGAGGCTGTGCACAATTTGCTTCGTCTACGTTCACGGAGAATGTACAAGTCTTGCCAAAAATGATAAAATTAAGTTTGTTTGTCCAGACTGTTCGTAATTAGATTAGGTTACAGTTTAAAAATGTGTGCATCCTTTCCTTAAAGGAACCAAAAAATGTTTAGTTTTGTATTGAAAACTTAGTTGTTTTTAGAGTTACGTGATTTTTGTTTTATTTGCGTTTCAGTTGTTACAAACCCTGTAGAATCATTTATTTTGTTAAAAAATATAAAAAATAAATAATGCTTACTCTTGATACTATAGCCAGTTGTGAAGATTTTAATTTTTTTTTAAATCTAAAAATAGATGATTTATTTGTTGCCCAAGAAAGTTATTCTATGAAGCAATAAGAGTATTTCTTGCATTAAGCAGTCGATTTTTTTTGTGTTTTATGGAGGGATCTTAACGTGGGCATATTCTCTTCACATACCTTATTTATATTCCTTTGTGAATTATGTACCTCCATTTGAGGCCATTTATTAAATTAAAAGTAAAGTATATACTGCACTCATCACTTTTCATCACTTCATTCACTTTTCTAGGAATATCCACATAGGCATATCTAGATTACGATAATATTTATCTGTTCGGTTCCATAATGAGTTTCGTTGTAAAACTCCCAAAATCCGAATAAATGAATGAAGTGTCGGTATTTGGTTTGTTTTTAAAAATTGGTCAAGCGTATAGCGTATACGCGCATACACTGATGACTATTCCTCATTGACTGTAACCGCCATCATATTATTTTTTGTTTCAGTGGTCCGATTACACACACGTGTACGTTCGACACGATGGTCGTCAGATTACTCATTCCATGTAATCGCACGCAAAAACTGGACGTTTATTTTTGAGAAAATGAAAATGTTTATCACTTGTCAATCTTTTAGTGAGGAAACATGATACTAATCATAATCTGATTTAAAAAAATATTTTTCTATAATACTAATCCAAGTATTGACCAAAAAAGTTATATAGATTGGCATTACTCATTGTTAAGATTCCAAACGTGGAATAGAAATATTCTTGCTCATTATTTTTGTATAACACTAGCGTAAATAAGGAAAACTATGATCCGAATGGAATTTCACTCACAGTCAAACGACAGATCAATTAACACTGTATCTCGTTAAAGACAAAACTTATCAGACATGATCATGCGAACTTTTCGCCTCAAAATTGAATGACAAATCGCCTGCAATAATATTTCGAATAACTTCGATATAGCTTATTTTTCACAAATGATTAAAATTTATAGCCAAATGAATGTATTAAATAACACAAGGTGAATACTAAAATATCGCCCTCACATTTTACGATAAATACACGTGGCTCACGCTCGGACTCGTGGTTTCACTTAATCAACGTAGCTGTATTTGCTGAGGCGTATTTACAAAGTTTGTGCTGAGACAAAACAAAAAAGGTAAACAACTTCAATAGCTAATAAATCTGAATGAAATAATTTAAAGGTTTCGTGAACCCCGAATAGCTAGGGAATGTCAGAGTGGAGTGAGAATTGCGTAAGAAAGTACGTCTCAATTACTGTTTTAATTGATGTTTGTATAACGTTCAAATGTCGTCACAATGTTACAGCTCAGTAATTTTACAATTTCAAGTCGGTTTCACGTCAAATTTATGTAAATCCTTTGGAAATAATTCAAATTATAGTGGAGAAGTATTTTGGGCTGATTATCTTCGATTTTAACCTTCCCCCCACTCTCTTTGGATGATGGTGACTCTGTGAAATAGTTTTTCACATCTACAAGGTGATTGATTAGTGTCATAAAGCTCGGTGGATCTGTTATGATCAAAGTTACCAAGAAAATTTAATCATGAAAATTTAAGCTCCATATTTAGAAATCAGTTACAATGTTACAGGGTGATGCAGGTTTCGCGTTGACGAGTTTTTCATCTTCCATATCATTTACAGCTAGTGCCTACTATCTGAATTTTGTGCTGAGGAGGCATTTAAAAATGAAATTGATGAGAATATTACAGTTGCAAAGTCCGCAACATCCATCATACCTAGTGTCGCTCTCAGTTCTCAATACATTTTCAATCGACGCTTCATATACTTGTGTACACTGGCTACCTGTGAAGTGGCAAATTTTTTAATTGATATTAATAAAACATTTTCGAGAAATTTGGGGTTGCTGACTTTCCCTTTTGCTTGGAAATGTAATTTATTTGTTACAGATGTTCCTTCAGACAGAAAATCTATACAATTTTATCTCTTCTTGCAACTCAAAAGAAAAGCCCTGCCTCTTCACATAAGTGAGTTAAACGAGGCATGAACATACTTTTATTTACTTGGATGTAAATTGATTTTGTCTCGTGCGCCACCGGCATTCCTCCAGAGATTTAACAATCAATTTATCTTTCTCTGTTCCGACACTGCACCATGTAGAGCAAATACATTCAAACTGTTAATTGAATCGGCTCCTTTGAGGATAGATACCAACAGGAATCTCAGATATGAGTTTTAATATTCAAATACTGTATTATATAAACGTGTTCCACTTTCGATCAGTATTGCGAATAATATATTTTTTAAATACGCCAAACTGACTAAAATGAGATACCTACTAAACCAACAGAAAAAAACTACTTATTTGAGAAATGCAATTTTTGTAGTCGTATTAAATTAATAATTGTGAACAATATTGTTTGTTCGCGGGTGCAGTTCCGAACCAGTTCAAGGACTTTTCGCATGCGCAGGATTTTTAATCATAACTTTTTGTTCTCGAATCATATCAGAATGATTTATAATCGATTCGGAATCAGTGGTAGCGGGTCTCCGTCTTTGGAAAGGATTAAAACATGGAGACTAATCTCAAGAAGGTGTAAAAAGTGTTAAAAGGTGTCAGTTGGCGCAACTGTAGAAGGTGGAGTAATTTTAAAGAAAAATTGAAAGATCTCGAAGAATTTCAATTTTTTATTTCAATATACTATTTTTCGGAATAATAGTCTATCATACAGGGTGATAAATGAAACACCCAACTTTTTTCCAATTATTGAATTACCTTTGCTAAGTTGATTGATTGATTGATTAGTTGGGCACCACCAGTCAGAGGCTAAGAGAACTTTAGGCTTTTTGTGCTCTTGGTTATAACGTTCATGTGAAGAGACCAGTAGCCCTTATGAGGCTCAACAGTCTTTTCACTAGGTCCTTCTTGGAGAAATCCTCCTTTGGATACTCTAGTCCTAGGAGTCCATATCTCCAATGAGATAGTGCTTCACACTAGAAGATAATGTGAGAGACTGTTTCCTCCTCTTCCATGCACAAGCGACAGATAGGTTTCTCCCTATTTATGCCAATTATATACATGTGCTTCCTTAGGGTACACTACCGGTGGGTAATCCCGTCACTTTCCTTGTCTGGTCCCTGCTGAGGTTTAGTATTTCGTTAGTCAGAGACTTCGAGGATTTTTTGACTAAGAGTTTACTGTGTTCCTGTTTTGGCACGTGTCTCCAGTACGTCTGATGTTTAGTTTGAACCCACCGAGATGTACAACCAAGTGCAGCAGATTTTGATATTCCAAATACTGGTTCGGGACCAGTGTGCAGTGCCTGCTTTTTCATTGCCTACAATACCCTTGTCCAGGAGTTCGTCTATGACAAGGTCGCACAGGAAAGGTTATAGAACTCCTTCCTGTCGGCATCCCTTCATCATCGATACCCTCATGGAATCTCCAAATAAGGTTGTCGTTGCTGTCCTGTTGAAAAGCATGTTTTTTATCCACCGACACTTGATTTCCTAGGACAGCTTCAATTTTCGACACCAGTTGGTGTAAGACTGTTTTACAGGATTTTCCTAATTGATAGATATATTGGTTATAATGTAGTGACCTTTCAATGCCAAATGCCTATCAATAAGTTCCTCCATTATCTTCAACATGAAAGAAGACAGAGTTATTAGCCTGAATGACTTTGCCTGGGAATAATCCTTACCTGGTACTTTCCAAGCAATTAGAATGTATCCAGTTGCTAGTGAGAGTATATTTGGCAAGGATTTTCTGGAGTCGAGCCGTTTCTGACGTTGTTTCCACCTCACCACAGAATTTCCTCCAAGACTCCCTTTTTGCCTTCTTGATCTGTTTGTTGTGAGCAGTCAGAGTGGAATAATATTCTCCCCACTCTCCTGTCCCTTTTGCACTGTTAAACAGTTTGCGAGTTCTCGATTTTAGATTGGTAAGCTCCTTGTTCCACCAGGTTTATTTCTTCCTAGAAGAACGGGTTACCTCAGAGCAGTTGTTGTGATAAGAGTGAGCTGACTCTAGAAATGTATCACAAGTTTATATAAATTGTTACAGAGTGGACAAAAATGCAAAAGTTGTTTGTTATTTTAGCATTGTATCTAAAATTACTGGTAACCGCTCGACTAAGCGGAAAAAGTTTGAAAGTATTTCTTGTCCATTTTGACGTTGAAAACTGTCAAAAATATCCAAGTACAATTTCTTATTGTCCAATTTATCATGTCCTATCTAACAAACTATTTTGTTAAATTTCCTTTAACTGAAAGTGAGATTGTCACTCCCTTTTCTCCCTTTACTGGAGTAGAGGTGACAAAAAGGGGGGTTTTCTCAAAAAAATAAAATGAATGTCGGTTTCTCAACGGAGAGGGGTCGAGGTAAAATGAAAAGACAATTATATTACGGTTTCAATTTATTATTTTACGTTTACTGAATATTTGATAGTCACTCAGTTTTATGTCCTACAACAGTTTTATAGGTGTAGAGTAGGCCTGATAGATGTTGGATCACGCACTTAATCTCAGCTGTCGCTGTCAAGTGACAATCGAGATCACGTTGTTAAATATTGAACTTACCTAATAAAACCATAAAATATAAAATGAATATGCTTAAAAGTAAAAGTGGTCTTACTTGGAATGTATCAGGTAGTGTGTTTCCGATCTGTCGCAGGAGCTGGACGAAGGGGGCTGATCCTCTACTGGTAAGTTTTCTGCCACTCGTATTTCTATTGCGTAACTTACATGGCTATGTTACAGACTAGGAAGAGGTCTATGAAGAAAACTCTCACGTAGTCAGTGAAAAAGACTGAAGATGTTGTTGAAGACTGTTAACGAGAGGGTGAATAAGATGATGTACCAGACGGTGAATAAGATGATGAATAAGAGATCTGAAATACGAAACTCCCATGATGCCTAGGTCAATAAGAGAGAAGAGTGTGTACTTACCATGGATGGAGGTTGACCTCAAAGTAATATCCTTTTTCCTGTTAAGAGGAAATCCGCTAGTTGCCTTCAGATAACCACTTAAGGTATCACTAAATTTTCCTAACAGGTTACAATTGTAGCTGGGCTAAATCCGAAAATATTTCGAAAGAGCACAAAGCAAGTGACCTCTTCAAAAGCACCAGCACAAGAATGGAGGATTATGGACCAGTCCAAGCCTCACAAGGTCAAGGTCGGTCTTCTTCTATTTGTTAACCCTTAGCATCAGGTGAGCAGGTCAAAGGTTAATCTAACAAGTAGCTGTATAGTTCATTGAACTTGACCTAATAGGTCGAAGTCCTCTTGAGAATTTATCAAAGATTCATTTTCAGAAAATGTAAACATAACCAAATAAAGTTTGGGCAATGATGTTTAACTATTAATTATTAACTATTAATTATTTTAGTTAATGGTATTAGAGCAATATATACAAGGTGAGTGGTGGATTTCCTTTACATTCATAAATACTATTTATCTTAATAACATTGTATGGTCAACGTTAAAAGATCTCCTCAATACCCAATATTGAATTGAAACCGTTACAAGATAATTGAAATCTCAATGATAATTGGTGTTGGAGCTAGAATGCGGAATAAACAAGAGGCATGCACATTATTTCACTAATTTACCCATATCGTAAAACGTATTTTTCAATGCAAATATTCAACAATAACTTCATTTTGCAGTGCTGGGATCATCTAGAGATTTTAATATTGGTATCAAATAGATTTAAAGAGGTAAAAAACCATCCTCATACATTACTTTTCATCTATAAGTTAGCTGAAGATGACTGTGATCGCAGAGATGAATTCTGTGAGTCCATGATAAATCGAAACAATAATAACTTGAAAGACAATTTCGTTGATACTGTTGAGAGGTCACCAACTCAAAGCCGGCCCTGTATCTCGACTATACCTTTTTGGCGAATTCGCTCCTTTCGAGAACATTCTGGAAATACGTTTTGCTTACGCATATGACGGGCGTAGAAGTTCAAGAATTTTCCAGTGTTGATAAAGACTATATATTCGCTGGCTTTTGAGTGAATTGATAATTATTGAAACGAAGACAAAGAGTTAGTTCACAGACAGTTTACAGAAGTTCTTAGAAATCGGACAGTGAATGAAATAGTGAAGATAAATAGTGTAATATTCAATCGGTCAAAATAAATTAGAACTATTATACCGAGTGTAAATAAATTATTAGACATTAAGAAAAGGGTGTATATAAATTGAGTTCAATAAATAAATCAATAGATAGTATTTAGCCATATTGTCTATAATTTGATCCCACAAGTAAATACTATTTAAATAAATAACAAAAACATTACAATACTGTTTTATTTTCGGATGGAGCAACGTTTTATTTTAACGGGTATGTTAACCTCCGAAACACCCGGTATTGGTCTGATGAATCCACTGCATTCTGGGGAATACAATTGTTGGTCCATATTTTTTCAATGAGAATCTAGCAGCAGAATTGTATCTGGGTTTTTTACACAGAACATTATTTCCAGGTTTGATCCAGATTCTCCCTGTTATCCAAATTTCCAACAATTAAGAGCAAAGAATATGGTTCCAACTGGATGGCGCACCATCACATTTCGCTATAACATTTCCAGATCGGTGGATCGGAAGGAAGGCAAGAATGGCCCACTATCCTATCCGATCTTACCCGATTAGACATTTTTCATTGGAGTTACTCAAATTGTTGTATCTACAAAAACAGACATGGCAATATACGTGACCTAAAAGTCCGAATATGGCAGGAAATGCAAAACGTAACACACACTATCCTACAAAATGCTACTGTAAATTTTCTTTGGTTTGATTTTAGGAGAGTGGATTCATTCTTTATTCATCACATTGTAGGATGATAATAATTATTTTTGTACGTCGTGTACCAGCTTGAATCAACCTGTGATACATTTTTGTAATCAGCTCAGCAAGGGAAATCCGCAAATTAAATTAAAGGGAGGGTTTCATTTGAAAAAACATGGTGACGTCATCACTGAAATATTATTCACCCTGTAAGTTCGGCTCCGTCGCTATTGCGCCAACGATCGATCTGACAGTCGTTTCGTTTGTTGTATAAGTAAATATCAACAAACTCCGCTCAACACTTTAAGTGGAGTGTAAGGTGAATGATCTATCTGATTAATTTTTGTTTTTAAATTATGTTCGATTCGTTCCTATCATCTCCTTCAACTTAGCTCATTTTTGATAGTGACTTTCTTCCAAAATTTAATCACTAAATATTATTACAAAATAATAAATCGGAACTAAAAACGTTTGAAGAGTTAGAACAAGAAGAATTGTTACAAGAACAAAGTCAAATTCCGAAAGATGTGCTTGAAGATGAAGAGTTTGACGAAGATTGCGGTCAAAGCGCGCTAAATAATGAAACAGATTCTGAAATGTCTGCGGATGAATCAGGTGAGCTGAATTTTACTCGTTGGTCAGAATTCCAAATTACGTGGGAAAAGATGGCCAACCTCTGTGGAAAGTTCATCGTACAGTAAAAACAAGTCGTACAAAGCGCCATAACTTCATTTACAAGTTACCTGGCGTCAAACCGTACGCAAAGAATGCTCATTCAGTCTATGAAACTTGGAATTTGCTAATAACTGATAGCATGATTGAAGACATTGTTACATACACGAATATTTATATAGAAAGTATCCGTAGTGTAATAACTACTCACGCTCTCGAAATGTTTTGAATACTGATTTTGATGAAATCAAAGCCATGTTTGGCCTAATGTATATGGCAGGAGTTCTCAAGGCAAATCATACCAACTTAGCCGATTTATGGAACGCTTTTTCAGAATGGTTCTATCTACTTTTACTAACCCTTCGATTCGATGACATAAAAAGTAGGGAAGAGAGGAAAAAATTGGATAAACACGCATCCATAAGACAAATATTCGAATTGTTCAGATTCTATCAAAGAAACAAGACATTTTAATAAATTCAGTTTAAAGTTGTTTTTAACTGAAAATTGTTTTTACTCTCTAGACGAATTTATTGGCTTGAACAATAACACTTAAATCTCGCATTTTTTATACTCTAAATTTTAACAATATTTTATCCGTCTCGTGATTTCAATTTTATTCTGTAAATATTATAAATATTTTTATTTTATTTTTTTCTTAAAATATTACTATTTATCAACTAACTGTACATTTATACTATGTTCGTGACTTGTCTTATGCCATGTAAATGATACAAAAAGACCAATCTATCTATCATATATTTAATTTTTTTGACCTGTAGATATTAGTATTCTTTGCTAATGTGTCAAGAAGGTGTGATATGCAAATGGCTTTCGTATATTTTTTTTTAAATCGATATTACTTTAAATTGGTAACTAGCTGGAAATTATGATCTAATTCGGGCTTTCTAAATCAAAATATACTCAATACGCTGTTAATAGTTAATGTTCAATTACGAAGACAAAAATCACCTCACTATAATTCGTGAAACGTTGGTTTTATTGAATTTTTATTTACAATGATTAATAATCAACTTACCCAATAGAACGCGAATCACTTGGTTCACCTGAAATATAAAAAAAATTGGTGATAATAATTGGTCAACAATATTTGTTCATGATAAATATTTTCAAATGTTCTGATGAAAAATTAGTCAAATTTGTAAAAATATTGTTTGTCAGGAAAATTGGAGAAAAATGCAGGAAAGGCAGATTTTCAGGAAAGATATTTTTTATATCAAAATATAAACATTTTTGAGCCATAAATACATACCAATGTAGTCTTTTTTAATAATAAAAAAATAGTTTGCATAATACCTATTGGCAAATCAAACTTAAAACAGGACAACGTCTATCGAATCCTCTAGTACCTTTTACAACTTGAAATATTTTCTTAAAAAAATTGAACAATACCAGCGTATCAATTTCAATTTCCAGTCACTCAACGTAAGTCGATTCCAGAAACATCTACCACTATACTAACACTTAGTACAGTTAATTTTAACAGTACAAGTTGGCAAGCGAAGTGATACACTTGGAAACTTAATGTACTTACAACAACAATAATGGACGATTCCTGTACCACATTCAGTGTTGCCGCTATAAAATTTGTCTGGTTCAAGATAATTAACAATTTTCAGACAATTTAGGTGGATATCAGAAGCAGAACAATCACAATTCTCTATTTCCAAGAAAATCATATATGTCGTTATGGGGAACAAAATTCTCTAGGGGATCTGAATTTTGCACGTTTGTTTTAGCGGATGTCTCAATAAGAATGGCTTTGGGGCACATATTTGGAACAATTCATAGTACAGCTTTAGGACAATCATTTATTTAATTAAGGTGGCCCAGATGGAAACCTGGAAATGATTTATAGATTTAAAGGTCCGCCGGTATTTATATTGCGGCAAACATAACAAAAACAGATTGTACTTTGAAATATTATATATACAAAGATCAAAACACTTCCGCGCTGGGTTGACCTATTTTTTGAAATAATTTCATCCACAACAGCTTTCGTTCATCTTGGGATGTGGATACTTATTCTAATGTCCAGTGACATCATGGATATAATAATTTTTCAGGGTCTACTTGTGAGAAAAGGAAACAAAATTCAATTCCATTTTTTTGGTGTGATAAATGTTGATAACACTGATGAATGAAATACTTGCTGGGACGCAAATGTTTCTGAGTATGTTCACTTTGAAAACTAAAATGAAAACGTAACGTTCAACAACCAGTGTCAGTCGTATACTACTTTTTTTTCGGGTCGACATGGGAAACTCATGTTCGAACAGTGTTGGACTCATCCCCAAGGGGATGCCTACCAACCAAACTCACCTCAAACTCGCCGTTATCCCCGCCTCGGAATCACTACCCTAGCACTCCTACCTTTCATGCCATATCGAGTCCTTCTTTCCCCCTAGCCATGCTTTCTACTAGGCTACTTACCTCCATCCATTTCTCTCCCCCCCTCAACATTATCTTCACCATGATCTCCCAATACACCGCCTCCCCTAGTTTCCTTTTCCAGCATCTAAACACATGCCCCACATCATCCTCCACTCCACACCTCTCGCACACTCCAGTCTCTTTTTTTCCAGTCTTGTGGAGGTACCCTACTCTCGACCCATGTCCAGTGAACACCTGTGTCAAGAAGTAGTTCACATGCCCGAATTTCCGGTCCATCCAATCTCTCCTATTCTCTGGTCGCACCCCTCCAACGTTTATTACTGACTCTAGTCATCACGTCCAATGAGTAGGTCCTTGCCAGCAACGCTGCTGCCAGTCTACCCACTGTCCTGTACCCCTGCACCACCCTCAGCAATATCCCTCTCTGCACCCGCAGGGGTAGCCTTTTGAATTATTGTGATTATATGAAAATGAAAAACTGGTACTGGAATGATCTTTTAATGTAAAAATGACAACTATATAACTGTCTTATTTGACAACATGAAAATACAAGTGAATGTTACAAACTTAAACAAAACAATACCTGCAGACAACGCTTTACTAAATTCAATACTCCCACTTTTTGTTACAAGTCAATGTCAACATTCACTTTGACAATACATTCAACATTTGACAAAAATGTTGATGTTTCAATTTTGATAATGCCTCTGTCATGATATCGGCTGCCTGGTCATCTGTTTGAACATATTGTAATTCAAAAAATTCATCTTTGAATTTCTCTCGGATAAAATGGTAACGTACGTCAATATGCTTAGTTCTCTTATGAAACTCTGGATTCATCACAAGTCGTATTGCGCTTTGATTATCCATAAATAAAACTGGTACATCCAATTTAACTTGTCGAATATCACATAAGAGATTCTTCAACCAGACAAGTTCTTTTATAGCTTGTGACGCTGCCACATACTCGGATTCTGTTGTGGATAGTGCGACGGATTTTTGTCGTTCTGATCCCCAGCTAATTACACTTCCTCCAAGCATGAAAACATAACCTGATGTTGATCTTCGTGTTTGCGTGTCTCCAGCATAGTCGGCATCACTATACCCGCAAAAGTCTAAATTGTTTCCGCTTACGAAACGTATTCCTTTGTTCATCGTACCTTTGATATATTTCATAATGTGTTTTACTGCATTCACATGTGCAGTAGCTGGTTTTTCCAAATATCGACTGACACTTCCAACTGCGAAACTAATATCTGGTCTGGTTGCAACGGCCAGATACATCAAGCTCCCGACTGCCTCTCGATAAGGAAAATCGATTTTTTTATCAGCTTCAAAATCTCCGAGGTTTTGTGAACTAGCTAATGGAGTTGTCACTGTCTTACAATATGTCATATCAAAACGATCAAGAACCTTTCTTGCATATCCTTGTTGATGAACATGAATCGATCCATCCAAAAGCTGATCAATTTCGAGTCCCAAAAAACATTTCAGCTCAAAAATTTTTATCTCAAATTCTCTCCGTAAGTGTCTAATGACCGGCTTAATGGCTTCTTGTTTTTCTGCTGCAATCAATCCATCGTCAACGTAAATTGCCAAAATTAACATTCCATCTTTTCCGTTGCTAACAAAAACGCATGGATCGGATCCACTCTCTTTGAAACCAAAACTGTTAAGGAAAGAAGTAAGCTTCTTATTCCAACAGCGCGAAGCCTGCTTCAAACCATATAAACTTTTGTATAGTTTACACACTCGGCCACTGTTGTCATTATATCCAATTGGCTGGCTCATATAAACATTTTCTTCTAAATCGCCATTTAGAAAAGCCGTTTTCACATCAAACTGTTTTAGTGTCATACGCTTTGCCGCAGCCAATGCTAGGATCGCTCTGATTGATGTAAACTTCACCATTGGACTAAATGTTTCCTGGTAATCGATTCCGTACTCTTGTGTAAAGCCTCATACTACCAATCGTGCCTTATACCGATTAACACTCCCATCCGGATTTTCTTTGACCTTGTAGACCCAGCGATTGTCAATCACTTTTTGATCAACTGGCGCATCGACCAAAATCCAAGTATGATTTTTCATAAGTGAATCGTACTATTCATCCATTGCTCGCTCCCACTGCTTGTAATCAATCGACTGAATTGCCTGCTCATACGTTCTTGGCTCATCACTGACTGCCAACATTGCAGAATGTTCACCAGTTACCAGATGTGTTAATGTGTTACGATCACGTAGACGCCTATTGACAATATTTCTGCTATCAAGATCGCAGGTCATACCACGATTTTTCTGTTGATCTAGTGACGCACATTCATTTGTGTCCTTATCTTCGTCATTTTCATTTTCTGCACCTTTGTCAATACCATAATTGTCTTCGTTTTCGTTATTTTCATTCTTACTGACTACACTAGCATTTTCTTCAACACAAATATCGAGTGTTCCCATTGAATTTTCTAACAAAAAAACGACGTCTCGTGAGATCTCGATTTTACTAGTTTTCGAATTCCAAACTCGATATCCCTTTGAATTATTGTCATAACCAACAAACATACATTTTTCTGCCTTCGCGTCGAGCTTCTGACGTTTTTCTTTTGGAATGTGAATAAATACTTCCGAACCAAAAATCCGTAAATGGTCTAGCTTCGCCTCCTTGTTATGCCATAATTCATACGGTGATTTGTTGTCAACTGTGCTTGTTCCAGTTTGATTTAGCACATGAACTGCTGTATTTACTGCTTCCGCCCAGAATTTCCTATCAATCTTCTTTGCCTCAAGCATTGTCCTTGCTGATTCAACGATAGTTCGTATTTCCCTTTCTGCACAACCATTCTGCTCTGGTGTATATGGCACAGTTCGTTGATGATGAATTCCAGCTGCTTCAAAGAAAACTTTCAGCTTTTCATTGACAAACTCTGTGCCGTTGTCAGATCTGATATTGCGAACACTGTGACCATGCTTCTTCTGAATCAGTTTAACACATTTTTCGATAATACTCGCTACTTCTGATTTTTGTTTCATGAAATATACGAAACGAAAATGAGAATAATCATCTTTGAGCAACAAAAAATATCTGGATCCACCAATTGAATTCGTCTGAAACGGACCACACACGTCAGTATGAATGATTTCGCCACACATCTTTGACTTTTCTTCGCGACTCTTGAAACTGCTTCGATGATGCTTTCCATAGACACAAGCTTCACATGCAAATTCCTCATCAATGAAATCTATCCCCCGACTTAGTAGAAACTTCTTCACGTGTGTCGAATTCTAATGTCCTAGACGTTCGTGCCATGAACGAAGTGTAGCGTTTTTGATTGCTACACTCGCTGTAGTTTCAATCTTTGATGGTTGTATTGTTCTGAACAACATTTGAAACAAACCTTTTCTGCGAATTCCCACTGCAACAATGTTTCCATCTTTCAGCAATTTGCAACCTTCGTTGTTCATGTTCAATTGATGCCCGCGATCTAACACCTTTCCCAATGAAAACAAATTTTTCTTAAGTTCCGGCACGAACAAGACTCCCATGACTCGTTTGCGAATCCATTCATCTCCATTAAAAGCAAAAATGTTGATATCGCCTTTGTCCAGAGCCATGATCTTGTCACCATTACCAACTGTAATTGGTTCAGCTATTTCCGTATAGTTTTCGAACCATTCTCGGCGATGACTCATGTGATCAGTTGCACCTGAGTCCAAAATCCAAGTATCTTGGTCTCTATTTGTTGTTTTGTAACAAATAAAAGCATCATATGAATTTTCTTCTTTTCTCCCGTTGAAGTTAGTCTTCTTTTCCGAGCATTCCCTTTTCCAGTGGCCCTTTTTTCCACATTTGAAGCATTTGCCTTTCGGTTTGTCATTTTTATCTGTCGCTTTGTTATTATTCGATGAATTTCCTTTCTTGTAATTATTGATTTGTTTCTTCGAGAAGATTCTCTTAGCCATTAGCGCCTCTACTTCTTGAACTTGACCCTGCGACTTCAAACGAAGTTCTTCTGCCATCAAACGAGCCCGCAAATTTGCCAAAGTTTGACTATCTGCGTTTGCAGATTCCCATGCACTATGGAAATGATTAAACTCGGACGGTAGTGACATTAAAATCTTCGAAATTACCATGGACTCAGAAATAATTTCTTTTTGATCACGTAATTGCTGCACTATTTCCATTAATTTTGATAAAAATGTCGCAATGTCATCTTCCGGTTGTTTTGTGTAGCCATAATATTTTTGTTGTAAAAATAAAATATTTGCCTTTGATGTTTGCTCATACGTACTTTTGAGCGTCTCCCACATCTCTTGAGCTGTTTCACAATTCATAATCTGCAGTAATGCCTGTTTCATACAAGTCGTGGAAATTGCTCGTCTGGCCATAGCATCCGCCTTCTTCCAAGTCACAATTTCCTTCGCATAATTTGTACATTCAGATGTCGGTTTGACGTTTGTTCCATCGACGTAGTCAAAAAGATCGTTAGCTTCTAAAATCTGACGCATTTGAAACTTCCATGTTAGCCAGTTGCTGCCGCTTTCCAGATTTTCAATATTAACGCGATCGCCTTCCATTTATTTTGTCTTTTAATAATTATCGGCTTCAAAACTTCAAAAATAAATTGCTTTCCAATTTTCTTTTTTTTGAGTTCACAAATAATTCTTGCACAAAATAAATAACGATATTTACGCCCCGCCCCGCCACTTCTAGTCCGCACCGCTCTATTTCCTCCACAATCTTCCTACACATTATCTTCGCCTTTCTTTCTATCTCCGCCTCTCCATTTGTCGTACATACCAGACACACATCGTCCGCATTCACCGTAATCTCACATCCCTCTTCACATATCCCAGAAACCTCATCAAACACACACTTCCATAGCGTCGGTCCAAGAACCGAGCCCTGGGGTACTCCAGCTTCCTTCTCATACCTCCTACCTCTAGTGTCTAATATCACACGTCTCGTCAGGTTAACCAAACCCTCCCCACTCCAAGCCTCAGCAACGCGCTCAACACTGCCCATTTGCTGACACTGCTGAACGCGTTCCCGACGTCGAATAGCACCAGTAGGGTCAATTTCTTGTTCCTCCAGCTGCCATCCCTAGCCTTCTCCACCAAGCCCATTACCCTGCCCAGCGCCGATATACATGATTTTCCCTTCGCAAACCCATGCTAGTTTACCGTAAAATCCCAATTCCTACCAACTTTCCCCTCAATCCTATCCTTCATTATCCCCTCCATCAATTTACCCATACCACACAGCAGGCTGATGGGTCTGTAGTCCCCCGCCCGCTTCCCCTTTCTACCAGCCTTCTTCAGCAGTATCACCCTGGCCACCTTCCATCCTTCCGGAAACTCTTCCTCCCTTAGCACCCTGTTGAATAGCTCCTAGAAGTACTCCCCATTGTCATCCAACAGCCTCTTCATCATATCACCCCTCAGGCCATCTATCCTTGGGGCTCACCTTACTTTAATGTTCCTCCGCCCCTCCTCTACTTCCCACTTCTCTACCGGCCCTATCCCCCTCATTTTCCCTACCCCCCTAGTATCCTGGACTTCTCGAATCCTGCCCCCCACTCCTCATTCTTCCCCTGTGAACAATTTCCCTATAAGTCGTATCCTACTTGCCCAATTTAAATACACAAATAAGTGCTGCAATAATACACACAATCGCATCTGAGAGATTAATCTAAACTGCCACCTCAATTCTTCCAATTATTGGAAATTTGTCGACGACAACCCCATTTCTTTGTTCTACAAGCTTCTCGATCCAGATTTTCATAAATGCGCCACTTCACCCTATACTTTAAGCCACTTCAAAACAACAAAACATGTATGTTTTCATCGTTTCCGTCAGCAGCGGCGATTTTATAAAATGTAATATTTATTTCCCACCAGGGATCATCATCAATTTAAGGTTCACCAGAACTAAAATCGCCTGAAGGACTTTTCCTGACTTCCAAACCCTAGGGTATGCCTCATCTTCATCACCGCAAACAGCGATACCTTCCCTAAAACTTCCCCATTTTTCCCTTTTCCCAAATTCAAAGCTGGTAACGGCAGATATTAGTGCAGCCTCTGGACGATCATATAAACAATGAGCTAACTACCTTTCTAAAAATGTGGCAATAAACTACGATTTATTCAGTTAGTGAGTTTTTTAATAGTCCTGTGCCTCTTCAATGAACTCTTGCCTGTTGATACAGTTCATAGGTGACGAGTAAGCAAAAGAAGTATCAAACTTTTTTAAGAGAAGAAAAATTAAATGGAGTGACGTCATCCTTAATTCTATTGTAACTGAGGCAGACCGTTGCAGCGTCGATACACATCGCATGGTATCAGATCGGGTATATTATATAATTTACGTTTACAAGCATGTAATATGTAATCTACACTTGCCAGCGCAAGCTGACCTTATTCGAATCAGTTAAATAATAATCAATTGTCGTCATATTATCTCCTCTTGATCTTTTTCCTACGACCACCATCCAAAACACTATTTTGCACATTGATTATAATACGCAAAATCAACAATTTCTTATAGCAACAAAAGTGGTGGGAAAAGTGACATAAAGCATACCCAATAGGCATATCCAAAATAAATACCTACCGCAAATTGTCATTTTGCTTATCTGTAGTATGTGGTATCTAAACAATAAACCCGCAAAACAGGCCGACTTAATAAATCTTTAAATATGATATTTAGTAATTTATTTAAATGAAAAGCAGAAATTGTACTAATTTTCACCGCCATAGGCTATGTCATGTTAGAAAAAGTACTCATAAAAAAGTACAGTGTGCAACACAGTCGTTTGTTTGATTTATGGATGGTGGTCGTTTTGGTTGGTGGTCGAAGGAAGAATACAGAGTGCAGCACGTGCCCAAATCCTACACTTGGCATCGATAATCTTTGTATTCGATGTAGCAGAAACAATCATAAAATTGGAGATTGTCGTGTCGAACAAAGTTTCCTGTCAATCCTGCAAGAAAATTGGACACGCTGCAAAAGTTTGTATTACAACATTGTCAAATGCCCATCGCAAAAGATCCGGTATAACAAACTCAAGTTCCTCATCAGTGCATGTTGTTACTGACGATCAACCAAGTTCCGATTTTGCGTATGGCGTTAACCATATGGACACATTATATAATAATTTTGAAGTGGTTGATTTATTCGAAATACGTCCTGATTCTGATTAATATTATATTACGGTAAATTTGTTTATCTTTGAATTCTGTACAAATATGTTAGATAATAGAAATATGAGAATTTGGGAACTAAACAACAGGTGAGTGAATAGTAGTATCGTTTGCAAAATTTAATAGGAAGAACAGATATTCATTTTCTCATAAGCTTTCGCCATGTTAAAATATAAATACCTATGTCGAACCATTTAAATCCAAACACATCGACCGTTTAGTTAATGTCTGTCTTTAATTAATGTAACAAAACTTACCAGAGATGAGAATTATCGTTTAAACCACTTATTGTTTGAAAAATATGATTCTTCATTATCTATGCGGCTTCAAAGGAATTTTATTTCGCCTTTTCTTAGCGAAAGATTCAGAGAGACGAGACAGCAAACTATCTTTACACTTTCCTCTCTCAGTCTTAGCGCAGAACCTCAGAAGTGCAGGTCACATGTAAAAATCAATACTTCCCTGGAAATGTCTACTACCACTCTAACGTTAATGTAATAAACAATAATTACTGTTTCAGGTTCACCTTTAGTCGTAATTCCAAAGCTGATGGAGGTGTTCGATTATGTGTCGATTACGAATGTGGGGTTAACGAAAAACTAGTTCAAGCAAATCACCCAATACGTCGCATAGACAATGCCTTGAAGAGCCTTCGAAATTCTAAATACTTCTGTGAGCTTGATCTTTATAAAGCTTATCTACATTATACAAATAAATGAAGAAAGCAGTGCAATTCAAACGATTTCAACCCACCGTGTCACTTATCGCATGGATCGTCTCAGTTTTGGAATAAAAACAGCTCCATCCGAATTTAATCGCATTCTTTCTCAGCTCCTTAAGGGTCTTACAAAAACAGAATAGTATTTTTATGAAATAATTGCACATGGATTGACCATTGAAGAATGCACTGAAAATTTAAAATCATGCTTGCAAAAACTCATGGATTATGATCTTCATCTCAACAAAAATAAATGTTTATTCTTTAAAGAACGAATTGAATATCTGGGACATATTGTAGAATTCAATAAAATTTCAAAATCTCCAGTCAGGATACGTGCTTTTCAAGATATGCCTGTCCATCTAATGTTAATGATGTTAAAAGATTCCTAGATTCCAGATTCGTTCCCGATTTTTCCAGTATTTCATATCCTCTTCGATGTTTGCTTAGAAAAAATAAACGATGGTAATGGACAGCACTGTGCGAATCAGCGTTCATGAAATTGAAGACTCTAGTTTTACGACGATTAGATTATTAGAATAGTATATTTCATTATGAGTCCAGAAAATAGGCTTTTGCCGTGTGCGCGCAACGGGTTCCCGACGGGAAAAGATCATTTTCGGTACTCTCAATAGATAGGTTTTCCAGTAACTTATAATGAAAAATCTTTTTGCAGTACATGGATCTTGGATATCCATTGGAAATAGTTTCGGACAATGCATCCATTTTCAAAAGTGAAGAATTTCAAAAATATTGCGAAATCAATGGAATATTCCAAAAATTTATAGCTCCAGGACATCCGGCGACAAATGGACTCGCAGAAAGAAACGTGCAGACTTCAGAGCATGGATTGAAAACGAGTATGCATGACAGTACGTCTATTCAAGACTAAGTTCAAAACATTTTGTTTCGGTATCGCGCGACGCCACTAGCTTATGGCCCTTCCTTACACCGGAAGATGCGAATCCTGGTTGCAATTTTTCCTTATCGACCCCAATCATCACAGACTCCATACAAACCGGTACGTTCATTTCAAGAGGGGGAGAGGATCCAGGCTAGAGTCTTCATAAATAACAAACACATATGGCAGCTCGGAAATGTCGAGAATAAACTTGGCAAACTTCATTATCTAGTCGTTTCAGACTCAGGAAGAACATTGAAAAGACATGTTAACAAATTGAAATCAACGCTAGTCTGGAAAAAGACAGTAACGTTTCAACCCAGTCAGTCATTCAATGTTCCAATGCTTCCAGCAGTACCCCTCAAATTAATCCAGATTTATTGAATCATCGTCATTTATAACCCAGTAACCTAATACATTTTACCTTGCATGAAATGGGGTAGTGGGTTTCTTTTTTTTTGTGTTTTATGTGATAGTACAGAGATGCCAAATCCAAATTTTCGACCTCGCCGACCTTCCGGATCACCGCCAAAAAGCGTAAAAATCGGCGGAATTTTACACTTTTTTTACGTTTGGCCAATTTTAACCCGGAAGCATCACTTTTTCATATAAACAACCTTAATCATTTCAAAAGTATATTCCATTACCTACAATTCAAGGCCAAAATGGTAATTATAGACCCAATAGTTTCCGAGATTTGGCTCCGCAAATAATTGTTAAAATTGCCAAATTTTGAATTTTTTTTAGGTTTGACCAATTTTGACCATGAACCTTAACTTTTTCATGGGAATCAACTATTATTATTTTGAAAGAACGTTGAATTACCTATAATTTAAGACCAAAATGGTTATTATGGGCTCAATAGTTTCCAAGATATGGCTCTTCAAAGTTCATCAGATCTTCCATCAATGGAGTAGTATTTCAAGTTTTGAGCTATACAATTGGGTCAAATCTTAAAAATAAGAATATAAAAGAATTTATTTATTAAAACAAAAGATTGTTAGTTTTATTCAAAAGGTCCATCGAAACAGTGAAAACAGAGCTATACAATTGGGTCAAATCTTAAAAATAAGAATATAAAAGAATTTATTTATTAAAACAAAAGATTGTTAGTTTTATTCAAAAGGTTCATCGAAACAGTGAAAACAGGTTTTAACTTTGCTTAAACCTCTTGGAAGGCCTATGTTGGAGATACTCTTCAGCTTCCGTGTTCATGTTCTCCCGCATTTCTGATCCCGATAAATTTTGTTATCTGGAGGGCTGTCAGTGTTTACAAGCATGCAATCTACTTCATCACCATGTAGTAGGTCATCGAGCTCGGGAGTGTCCACGTCAATGATATCTGGTCGATTCTCGCTACATTGGCCACATACAATAGAACACTTCAAACCTGATTTTCTGCAACTGCATGCATTGCCACATATCTTCTTACAATTGCAGGAGATCAACTGCATGAGGTGTGAAGGAGCCGCATCCTTTGACATCATCTTTAAGGAAAGGCTGTGTGTTGTTAGAATCCATCCCCATTCAAGAGGATCGATATCAATACCAAGCCACCTCTGTACCTGGTGGTAGGTTCTAAGTGAGAGGAACCTGGCAGCGTCTTGAGTGGGAGGCAGTCTAGCCAGGTTGAAATTTATCTTGGTTGCAGCCTTGGCAAAGAGCTGATAACGCAGGTCATTGAGGCTTCTAATTAGGCTACTTCCAACATATAGAGCAATACGAATATGCTCTCCTGCATCGGCTACGTCGTTAGGTGTGACATGCGAGTTCGAAAAAACTGCTGCTTCCTCCTGATGGTCTGGATTCTTTTGAATTACAACGAGCAGGTTGGCTTTTCCCTGACCAAAGAAGCATGCAGTAGCATCACATACACTGAAGGCATGGGCGAAGAGAATGAGATGACGGTCAGAAGAAATTGAGGTGGTTGAGTACAGGATATCTGGCGTTGTACCTCTTCCACACTTCTGAAAGTAGATGTTACTGTGTGTAGGATTAGTGAGGAGTACCAGTAAATCTATAATAGTTAAATTTTATGAAAAAGTGATGCTTCAGGGTCAAAATCAGTCTAACCTAAAAAAAGTTCAAAATTTGGCAATTTTAACAATTATTTGCGGAGCCAAATCTCGGAAACTGTTAGGCCTATAATAACCATTTTGGTTTTGAATTGTAGGTAATTTATTGTACTTTTAAAAAGATTATGATTGTTTTTATGAAAAAGTGATGCTTCAGGGTCAAAATTGGCCAAACGTAAAAAAGTGTAAAACTCCGCCGATTTTTACGTTTTTTGGCGGCGATCTGGAAGGTCGCCGAGGTCGAAAATTTGAATTTAGCATATCGGGACAATCACAAACAACATAAAAAAACCTACTAAGTACCCCTTTTCATGCAAATTAGACCCTGCGTTGGATGACAAGGTTACTGGGTTATTAGTTGAACCAACACTTGATGCGCCATTATTACGACCTCAATGAGAAAGACGCCCACCTGCTTGGTTTAAAGACTACGTAATGGCATAAAATAAGTATTCAAGTATGTGTTAACAGTATATAGGAATGTTTATATGTTTTAAGATTTGTCTATTTATATTGTGAAATAGGTTTATAATAAGGAGGGAAGAATTGTTGTGACCTTTATTAGACTTGTTGATATTAATCATAAAATAAGTAATGTAAAAGAGAAGTGTCAAAGTTTATATATAATAAAAAATGTCTATTTCTAAAAGATGGAAATATTTCAAATCCAATCATTAGTTTAGACCCTTCTCAAAATTATAATAAAAGCAAATGTCTTATTAGCATGAGTTTTCTCCAATTTGTCTATTACTTTTATTTGAATCTTTCTGTAGTAGTTCCTCCATGAACTTCAATCATATTTTACAACAACAATAGAAAAAATTATTACATTATCTTCAAAAGTGACATTTGTCCTAAAAATAAACAACCTAGATTAAATCGATTCCAAGATGAAATATTAAAGAACACCCTTCAACGAGTTTTCACTTAATTAAAAGTTCTCCCAACTAATTTAATAAAGAATCATAAAACCAAATGATGTTTTATTTAGGAGGATGAGAAAAATGTGATTAAAGTACTTTTTACCGCCATCACTTTAGAAATTAACAAAGTTCGAACGGAAAATCCAAAGTTATTAATGAATAAAAATTAATTTCCTTATGGACCTTAAAGTCTCTGAGCACTCTTTGTCACCTGATTAATATTCTTTAGTATTAAAAAGGTGTTTCTAGTTAGATTACGCCGTCTTTTCGCTAGGAATGCAATTATCCATTTTCTACTACTTCAAAGGATATGTTTAGTACTAATTTTGGGATTAACTGAAAACTGCAAAAGTGCTATTCTAATTAGCTTTTTACTCCTTCTTTAATTTAAAGTGATTTTCCCCTGACAAATTTGAATGATGTGATAAAACTTTTTCTAAGGAAAAAGAATATTCAAGTATTTATGTACGGATTTCGAAATAATAATTATTTTCACGAAAGAAATATGTAGGCAAAGATGTACCGTCCAAATATTCATTAAAAACTTTTTTTCATTTTCAATTATACAAATTGTCATCAAAATTAATACTATAAAGAGGAAATTTTGATTGTTTGTTTTGAATAGACTCCGAAGCTACTGGACTGATTTAAAAAACTCTTTCACCGTTGGGAAGCTACACTATCCCCGGGTGATATAGGATATATTATATTTTCAAACAAATTAGGGATCCTTTCTAAAATTCCAATATTGTAACCCAAAATGTAAAAAATTTACTTAAAAAATTCCTTACATCGCGTGCCCTGCTAAAACCATTGATGATAGAACAAAATAATGTACTACGACTTTGCAGAACACATCATTATCTACAAAAAGTGTCGGGACAACATCCGTCTAGCTATTATAGTTATGTATATTGTTATGTGCTCCGCGTTTGGTACCAATTTACAATGTGTATGGAATGAGTATTGAAGTAATTTTTTTATTATTAAATTGATTGTGATTTTATTATATAGTCGGGCGCCAATATTTATTTGTAAAATAAATGAATATGTAAGTATTGAATGCAGTTAATGATATTTGATTTAGTATAATTCAACCTATTGAAATTTTATTTTATTTACCTGACCTTTTTTCTCAGTACAACCCTGTAACTTACTTTGAAAGCATAACACTATCGTTCTCTCTGTCGGATTCGATAATTGTGTTGGAGACACCGTCCTGCGCACTTCTACTTATTGTCTCAAAATGGCAACTCAAATAATAGACAAGTTAGTGAATAAACGAAGAAACATCATATTTTTTTATTGAAAAACGAATTCTAACTCAGTGGCAAAACTATGTATGATGTATTACAATGCCTTCTAGACTTGAAGAAATGTAAAATAATTGCTAAATTCAGGAAATCAGTTCACAAATGAGAAATATCTACAAAACAATGGCTATCATAATATATGAAATCAATGGTGAAAATGCTTATTAAACCAACAAGGCAAGTGAAAATTGATTTTAGTGAGATATTTATTCATAAACAAAAACTAAAAACTTGCTTAGTCCATAAGCAAAGAAATAGGTAGATGTTTACAATCAAAAACATAAAAATACAAACACTCTACACTAATATCAGCCAAATTTACCAAAAAATAATCAAATCTTTTCAAATGCTTTTTCAATCTAAATGCATTTATTGTTTTTATTCATCCTTTTTATTATTATAGGCCTTTAATGTCTCTATCTAGAGTTATTTTTAACTATAGCAAAATCTTTTTATGAATATTATTATTATTTAAAAACAAAATGAAAGAACATCAAATAAGTATCGTTAACATGGAAGCTCCGACTTAATAAATTTAATGGATTTTGTTTTGTAGATAATCTTTTTACAAAAATTAGAAATAAAAACATGATATTTAAAAAGTAAAAAAAAAATAATAAAAAAATTCATTAAAATAATAATATTCAAAGTTTACTTTATAATTTTGTTCTTTTTCAACCCAACTCAAAAAGAAGGGTTTATGTGGGTGAGTGTGTGTGTTAAAATTTGTAATTGCTGAAACCACACGTTCAACAATTTGTATATTATGTTTATTTATATTTAGTCCCTTTGTATATTCATGTGTATAGTTATATTTTGATGCGTTTATTGCTATTCGAAATTTCCACCGGCACGCCACTGCCTCCAAATATTTCTACTTTCGTAAAAAAACCTGCGTTTTCGTTGTTTCTCTGGCGTCTGATCGTCGCCTCTATGTTTACAATTTTCGGCGGTTGAGGCAGGTGTTGCGTGGTTTTACTACAATTAACAGTTGTGATGGAATAAATACTCTTATCGACGTAGACAGGTAAGATTTGTGAAAAATTTTGGGGCCTGAGACATAAACAAATCAAACGCTTTACAAAATTAGAAAAATTAATTTCCAAAGAGCAGACCGTCCACTAAGAAGCAACAACTACTTCTCGGGCTATATGCCCCGACAGACATTGAATTACACTTCTAAAGTAAACGGGGTTGGTATATCTGTTAAGATAGAACCAACCATTCTGGTTTGCGACCAGAAGGAATAACATCACTTGTGGACCGGTTTCGGCGTTTTTGCGCCTCATCAGCACAAGGTAGATGCCATTCGTCCAAGAGCTCTGAGAGCATAATCCTGGACTAGAGACTACGTCGATACCACACCAACACATTAGCCTTAGTAAAGGAAATGTTAATAGTGCGATATCGGCGACATCTCTACATCTAATCACAAACCAAAATTCTATATCGACAAAAAACCATCTCGGTTTTGTAGGTATTTACTTAATTACAGTTACCTGTAAATAATTGTCATATAAGTAAGCTTTACTTATATGACAATTATTTACAGGTAACTGTAATTAAGTAAATAAACAAATCTATTGGAATATGTGATTATTGTTGAACCAATGAAGCTATAGCTTGATGGTCAAAAGCATTACAGCGATCGGCCCAAACAAAGCTCAATGACTTGAATTGATTTTGAATCTAAGACACTTTTTTAACGTTTGTATAAAGGATTGTTTTGATTCTTTTCAATTAAGAGGTTTTGAGGTTTTTTCTCAAGGTATCTGTGAACCTAGCTGTAGGTACTAACAATAAAATTGTTGTTTTATCCCTAACTACAAATTCCACAATAGAAGCTTAGCATACAGACTTTTACTCGTGGCTTCGCTCCTGTTGATGTCCACCAATACGTGTTAGATACTACAGGAAGGTGAATAATTTGAATGAATGTTGGTTCAAATAACTGAGAAACATGCTTTATTAAAATACCTCACTTCAAACCATTATTAATGTCGGTATATCGAGTTAATATGCCAGGACGACTAAATGAAACCAATGCTCCTCTTCCTCTGGATCAGTATTTTTTTCACTTGCATCATCAGGATTATGAATTATGACCTAAGAAAAGTCATATCGAGATATTTTATATATAAGATGTCTGACACATATGGTAGATATAAAATGTATATATTATGCTACCTGAAATACATCCTAACAATGACGAATGAGGAGTATCTCTCTGTTCATTCATAAGAGTAGAATTGGGGATCGAAATACCGAACCCTTATCCCAACAATAAAATAGAAACTGCTGCATGGTCAATCAATATTCCTACGACAAACAGATCTATGTTATTTCAACAAGGCAGATACACCTCACTTTTTATTCAGAAAATATTTGGCTTCTATTCTTTCACAACATTCTCATTTCTACCACATATACACAGATGTCTCAAAAACACAACTTGTTGCAGGTGCCCATACCACCACAATGACCAATTTATTACGTTTATCTCGATTACCAAATATAAGTAGTGATTTTACTGGAGAACTGTATGCCATCTTACGAACACTCATTTACATAAACACGTATGTACGTATGTCTCGAAGGCTCTCATAATAACTGATTCCTGGAGCTCCATACAAACTATAAATGAGTAATATCCTACAAATCAACTAGTTCATGAAATCAAGAATGAACTCTCTCACCTACAGTACAACTACTGCGAGCTCCTTCACAACCTGTATACGTGGAAACAAAAATAGCAGCCAAGCAAGAAATAGTGAGACCACCAGCAAAGTCACAAATCCGTACTTAAAATTAAAATTTAAAAGCAGTTTGGCAAAATTAATGGCAACATTGTGACTTGAAGTCACTATAAATCAAACCAGTTCACCACTGGTTTGATGGAATCATGGAAGCACTTATCGAATAACCATTCAAATCAAGCTCAAATGAAGAGCTTGCAGCTTGGAAATACCAATTCATTACAGAGCTATTCAATAACTGAAGAATTTTAACAAGAAGCATGAGTGCTGGTTGCAACAAAAATCCGAGTCGAAGACGAGGATTATTGCTCCTGCACGAATGCATTTTGTTAAAAAAATATTACTTTGCATTGTGTTTTTCCGATCTTTTTCACAGGAAAAATTAGATGCCCGAGTGGTATTTGACAAGACTATTTGTGATTGGAGGAAATTGAGACGAAGGAAATAGTCGCTAATAACCTAAATGGTTGATGTGACGTGTTTGTAAATAAAAAAAAATGATAAGAGTATATTGTTTTCAATTTCTAATGCTTTGATTCAATTGAGTGTTATTCATAAATTGACTTATCCGTATGTTTATTTTTTAAGGAACTATAACTTATTCGAAGATTTTATCATGTTTCACCGATATAAACTGCATAACAATGAGAATATGTCTAATCGTATATACCTATGAATTCAGTAAAAAAAAGTTCTTTTCTCCTAGGAATTTGTTAAATAAGACCCAATATTTAAGTGTCGTTTTATTTGATAAATTACTGTACTAACCTAGATAAATTAGCTATTCATCTCATGGGACTCCCTGTGTATTCTCCTGCACAACATTGCTGGGAAAAAATCCATTTCAAAACGTGACTAATGAATTTTTTTTAAAATTTTAGGTAAAACAGATATAAAAACAAGTCAATCGAACAAATAGATGCAATCAATTGAAGCATTTGAAAAGTGGAAAATAATTAAAATGATCCTCACTAAATGAAATTGTATTGATTTTCACCCTGACTGAAATGTGATGTTTGTTTTGTTACCAAAATTAAGAATATCAATAATTGAAGAATTGAATTTACTGTTTGGACCCTTATTTTGTGGAATCTACTCATATTACTTTTTAAATGAAACTAAGTGTTCCTAATTAATTCCACTATTTAATGAAAAAAATGATAATTATTTCGATATCGATATATCATCGTCAGAGTCATCATCATCGTCAGTTTCATTTAAAAAGTAAAAAGAATTCCTGATATGAATTTTAGTTGTTTTGTTGAATTATATCATAGAAAATGTGACTATTATCAATAAAAGGTTGAAACTCTTTATCATTTCATCATTCACTGAAAATGATATATTTTCAACAATCCATGAAACAATAACATGTATATAAATATTATTAACTTTTATAACATCGCCCCAAAAATTTTCGTCCAACTATCGCATGTCGCATCACAGCCGACCGCGGAGTAGGGGTATAGTGAAAGGCGCAAGGCCAATATGGCGGCTCCCATGCTCTCGCATCAGCTGACAGTGTAGTATTTATATTCTCACTCATTCGTGTGAGTGCTCCGCGTCCATCCAACGAGTACCATAAAACCCGAAATAACTACAGCACCATGTACAATATTATATTATTCAACAAGCATATAATGATGGCCACTATTCACGTAGGTGCGTTTATGTCGCGAGCCGCAGGCCAGTGACATAAACACCTAAGTGAATATTAGCCATTATATGCGAGTAGAATACTATATTTTGTCCACCACTATTAATTAACGGTAAATAAATGAAATAATTTTTTCTCTTCCCTCCAATTTAGGAAGGGATTATAGGCTTTCATAATTTTCTCAACTTTTCTGGCAATAAATTTAAATATATTATTTATTCTGCTTCTCTTATTTCTGACGGGGTAACATTTCAGTGTCTGATTCGCTTTCCATATTATATTTTCTAGTAATTTCAATTCAAATTCAGTATAATAAATTAAAAGTCTTGCAATCAGCTATAAATTATTTGAAACGTCAGTTTCTTAGTTTTGAAGTTGACATCTACATGCTCTATATTATATACAACAGCTTGATAAATTATTATAAATTTCTCCGTAGCAGGATGGTTTCAATGTCTGAGTTCTTGAGATGAAGAATTGTACGCTTAAGGCCGCCGTGCTTCAGAGGGGTGGATGAGGGAGGCTGGAAGTGATTCACCCCTAATATCTCATACATGTTTTCGGAGGAGGGGTTTTCCACCCGACACGGCGCGTCCCAATGGCCCATAGGATGTGGTCAGTCAAGGGACTCGTGCTCTTCGAGCTGTAGGGGCCTCATGACCGACTAACTCTCGGGTTACTCGGGTTATGCAATAAATAAGGATCCAGTATGGAACCCCTAATAATTGCTCACGGATCAAAAGGAATAGAGGAGTAAACCTCGATAAAAAACCAACAACATAGGGGTAGGCAGCTATGTTTTGGTGTAGTGTAGGCACCGGAAGCCACTGCGTCCGGAGGCAACCGAGAGAAAAAGCCTAGAGGAGTAAATCTCGATTAAACAATCCGTAATATACGTTGTTAGCTACCGAGGCAATGGATAAATGACTGCGCGAAAGTCAGTCAGAAACGGTGCCTCCGGGATACCCAGTGACCTCCCGGAGTAGCCAGCCTTACCACCACAAGTGGTGGTGGACATTCAATTCCTTAGCTAATCGTGTGATGGAATATGGATAAAGAAGAAAGAAAAATAGAACAGGAGGTTATGGATGAAGGAAGGCAAGGAAATGGATTTCTTGGCGAATCGATAAAGGTAGAACGAACGCCTGGTAAGGCGAGGAAGACGATCAGGTGGAGTGATACTGAAGTGAAACGAAAGCAGGTATCGCCTCTGGAAGACAATTAACAAGAGAGGAAACTGAAGGACAAAGGAAGGAAGGAGGTGGAGAATGGGAAGGAAGAAGAGTGGGAGAGTGTAGAGGTATTGAAGGAGATGGTAATGCGGCCGGAGGCGAGGGTGGAAAGGCTAGAGGAGCAGAAGGCAGCGGAAGAGGGGCGGGTCAAGGAATTCTAGAGGTTGAGGAGAGAGGACGATAAGAAGGAGATAATGCAAACACGATGAGAGGGGGGAAAGAGACTGGGAAGGATGGAAGGAGGTTAGAGGACTGGGATGGTAAAAAGGGGGAGGGGAATAGAGGTGAAGGTGGGAAATCCAATGATGGGAGATGAAGAGGTGAATGTGGTATGGGTGACCAAGGAAGACAGTGGAATGGAGAAGGGGATACAGAGGATGTTTAGGGATAGGTACTCTTTACTAGGAGGAAAAGGAGGGGAAATGGAGTGGGTAAAGGAGGTACGTATTGTGGTGAGGGTGACTATGGAAGTGTTGATCTGTCGGATGGAGGGAGATTGTAGGGATGAGAGGAAGGTGTTCGAGATGATGAGCCGACTGTTTGGGGAAGTAGGAAGAGGGGACAGCGTTGGGCTCCACAGGCTTGAGCAGGTAGAGGTGGAGATGCTGAGATAGATGGTGGCGTGGGTGAGAGGTGGCGGAGGTAACAATTTATACAGATGGGGAAAAGGATAAGGAGATCAATGTAGCGATAATCCTGAAGGATTTCGGGGAAATTGCCCAAAAAAAAAAACGCTTAAGGTTTGAACCTGGGTCGCGACGAAAATTCACGAATATTATATTGTAACATTTGTATATAAATAACCCTCAATATGGTCCCATTTATCCGTGTCATGTGACCTGTTCATTATCCACATCTATTATTCATTGGTGAATAATGTACGTCATTACACTTGAAGAAGCACACGTAAAATGTAAACATTATCAAATAGTCGTGGACAAACAGTATTTCATCAATATCGTGTCAATGTATGTGTTTGTAATTATCGCAGATGGACGAATGCATGAAATTTTAAAGTTGTAGGCTGTGAGTCGTCTTGGTGTATAGCTAAAGTATACAAAATAGAATATGTATTGAATTTACTATTTGGACCCTTACTTTGTGGAATCTACCCATATTAATGTTATAAATGAAACTAAGTGTTCCTAATTAATTCCATAATTTTTTCATTGAATAGTGCAATTAATTAGAAACAGTTAGTTTCATTTATAACATTAAAAGAATATGTATTTTTTTGACAAAACATGCTGTATTTCATTTTACCCTCGTGAAGCCCATATTTAAATGAATCTAAAGATATGCCACTTGATACTTCCAGGATAAATCGTTCTTGAATCATTAAAAAATTTCACAAGAAAAATTATATTTTTTGAAATTTATGGTTCATGTTGCTAAACTTTTAATCGAGTGGGGAAAAAATAAATACGCCATTTTTGTTGTCTACTTGTGTACTTTTTAAGATCCTTATTAGAGTTTTGAAAAACCATATACAGGGTGAAATTTTTGATATGAACAAAACGAAGTAACTTTTCAAGACCAGCCTTGTTTTTTTTTTAGTTTGAATAAATCAGTTAATTCGGTGATAGTAGTGTAACGTTTTACCAAACTATGAGACAAATCGAAATTAACGTTCAAAAGTTATGATCAAAAGAATTTTGACTGATACACTTTTTAATGGCCATTTGACATTCTCCATAGGGGTCTCCATATGAGGTAGGAGTATTTACAGTTCCTCATGACTCACCCTATATAACTTATCAAAGATGTGACCATCCCACGGTATTCACTGTTCCACTGCTTGGTCATTTTAATGCGTTTAACTACACACTGCGGATTTGCCTAGAAACCCTTCAACGGCGGGAATATAGTTTTTTTATGTAAAACTAGTAAAAACAGTACAATCTATCAAAAATGATTTATTTTTAATATATTTACAATATTTTTGGCAAAAAAGTTAGTATTTTTCAGAAAAAGTACTGTTACATATTATAAGTAACGCTAGCCGTTTGTGGTATACATAATATCTACTTTTTATGAAAAATCAAATTACACTGTAAACATAATCCCACATCACATTTGGTACACATTGTACGTGTACTAGTACTGCATCCTTCTTCGGCACAACGGCGCCTTTTATTATTGGGGATACTGGTTAGCAAATGGTCAAATCGATCATATCTTAAATTGCCCGAAACTCTATTGAGTGTTACGCTGGATTTGGCAGTTGCCTGCTTTCCAGATCCCGTGCGTGCAATGCCAAAAGCAGTTAGAGAATTTTGTGCAACTTCTCGTCGATACTCTAATTGAGTGAGCGCTGTTAAATTTTTGCACTTTTTTGGAATGGACCAAGCGTTCACTACGGCAACATCGAGGAGCCAGGAAAAAATTGGCCACCACCACTTCTTTCGTAGAATGGAAATTCTATACCTGGATATATGCTGATCCATCAGATCAGTTCCACCCATGCAGCGATTGTATTCAGAAATTAATCTGGGTTGTGGAGTTTGAACGATTTTTTTCTCAGCTCGAGAATAACGCTTTACCTGAACGGTTGGCTTTGTCCCATGACATGTGGACGCCACAATTACCATATTATTGTCCACCCAATTCGCCAGAATAATCCCATCCTCTTTATCAATCTTGGAAATCGTATCACCCCGTTTATTGGTCTTAGCAATCTGACTCTTCTGTGGCAATGTGCAGGTTTTTGGAACTCTGTTTTCCCTCATCGTTCCCGTACCGTCTGACGAAATCGGTCTCTTCTCATGGCATTACTGACCAAAGAGCTGCTCATATTTCCCTTGGAATCCCAGTAGAAATCTCGTCGTGGCAACTCATTATAGACTGTAACAATAAGAATTGCGATAGTGCATTTAATTTCCTCTTTGGAAATGTTTGGATGAGGTTGGTTACAGAAAAGGGCATACTTATTGGATTCTTCGACAAGCGGTCGGTACTTCATCATCTAAAAATGTTTCAAATATTTCCACATAATCCATATTTTCATATTTGCTCCAATCCGGTTCAGGAAAGGATCTTGTTCTTTTCTGGAAGTCACCGTTTATCCATGTTATATTTTCCAGTCCCGGACGACGAAAAACCTGATCTGTATCGGAATCATTATCAGGATGCATTAAAATTGCTTCCGATTCGTCGTTACCGTCGGAATCGGTTAGGGTAGATGGAAGCACTAACTCAGCTTTTGGCAATAATTGCCGACCACTAAGGTTATCCAGTAATCCACCACCATCTTCTCCGCCCGAATCTTCGTCCGTTAATATATTTGCAACAGGTAGTTCAATATATATTTCCTGGACATCAATATCATCTTCATAGGCCATCTGAATTGCCTCCTCTAGAGTTAATCCACGTCTAAAAACAAGTAATACACAATTTAGGAAATTTACAATTTTTTGTATACCGTAAACGGCTAGCGTTACAAAAAGGTAACACTTGTTTTTACAGCATTATACACAAAAAACTATACAACATTTTTTTTAAATCATAGTATAACATGCAAAGGTGACTCTTTTATTTGTGAAATTCCATAATATATTAGAACTTAATCTAAAAACAAGAGATAGGCATAACTTACTCTAGTCGGAAGTCAATTTCTTGGCACTTCAAATTTTAAAGTTAAGTTCAACAGCTGATTTTTGAAAATCGGTAGTACTAATTTGTAAACACACATTGCTACGCTCTTTCGTTGGCATTCGACAACAGACTGACCGCGGCTAGTTTCATTCCCTATAATAATATCGCGCTGTTGCCGCGTTTTACATTAGTTCTTTAGCGTTACATATAAGTAACGTTAGCCGTTGAAGGGTTTTAGTTACGAAAATTACTATATTTTTTCAATATTAGAGAAACAATGAATTCAGGAGCACCACAGAAACTTGTAAAAATACTAACACGATGATCGATGATAATAAACAATAAATGACATGCTAAACTTAACCTCCCCCGTAAGCAGGGAAGTATCTAAAAATGACGTCTTTTCATCGTAAATAAACCATATACAGCTTTCCATTTAATGGTTCATTTCATTATAAGTGTGTACTATGGAGGGTAGAAGGAAGGAGCACCATCTTGTATGGGTGACAAGTTGAAAAAGTGTCCACCTGTAAACAGCAAATTATAATTAGAAGATTCACCGAAATAGCGCTCGTGTAGCTAATGGAAATGATGTGAATTTAGGGTTATAAACCGAGTGAAGTGTGCTGGGTTGAAAAATGTAGTATTTTTCGTGACTTGTGCAGTTGAGAAATATGCAGTATTTAAAATCTCAATTATTTACGTAATATTTCCTTATTTAATTTTGTATCTTACTCTAATAATTCATGGCGCTGTTTTTAAAATCTTTCCACTTGCTACTATGGCGCCACCACCTTAATTTGCTTCCTTTCGATGGACACTTTTTAATACATTCAGATGGTGCTCCTTCCTTCTACCCTCCATAGTGTGTATTAGTAGAATGTCAAAAATGTGTAAAATGGGTTTTTTGGAAACCATCTTCGTGAAAAATCAACTTCTACCCGTATATATCGACATTCCCTAAATTACCTACTTTAATTTTAATTACAACTGAAATATTTAATTTGCCTCATCGCCAAACAATTTGAAAAATTCTTCTCTATACATAGAACCAGAGTAAAGGGAACGGCAGTAACAAAGAGATGAATATTTCGGATGGAACAGTTCAATTGCAAAGTGAGTTGTAGAAGTAAGGCATTGATTTCGAATAATGTGGATGGAAGGAAGTAGTAGTGGATTGTTGATAGCGTGATTACCTAGCATTTCGGTTGCAATCGGGAAGCCCCAACAGAATTAATAAAAAAACGTTGATCGATACTTGCTACCTAAAATGAAAGAACACCTGCCTGAACTACTGGAATTTCCATACAGTAAAATTGTTCTCACTCGAGAAACAAATTAAACTGCATTCTCTCCTGAGAACGACTGAGCCCAGAACGTTTATTTCAATTTATTCACAATTTATCATTTATTTGAAAGCACAATTTCAATTACAAATTTCAATTCATTAAATATATAGTTTTTCAAAATCTCACATTCCTATGAAGTATATATTGATTGATTGTGGTGCGAATCCAATGAGGAGAACTATCAAGTCCGCATCCTCCCCAACTATTTGGATGTACAGCAGCTTTATCCAACCCGCACCTCATAATAAGTCCGTCAGCATCCCCTGTAGCAACAGTTGTTTCAATCCTGGCTGCTGTCATTTTCTCTGTGATTTTTAACAATAAACATATTATTTTCAACTACAAACATTTTATTTTTAACAATAAACATTCAATTTTTAAGAATGAACTTTTTTTTTTTATTTTCAAGTTTCACCCTCCATATCTCCTTAAGCATTGATCCTAGCAAAAAACTGCATGATACCTTTTTTAAAGAGACATTTATGTAGATTAATTTGGTATATAAACATTTTCTTGCTAGAGGCAGTATTTTTAGAGTTACTAACAAAAAACTGAAAAAAGGGACCCTTAGAGACCCCCACCACCATAAGCTTCACCCCCACCCTTCATTACTTTTAGTATGCTGTTAAAGACACCTTCCCCTGAAAGTATGCCAAAATTGGCTTCTTCATGAATTATTTCCGCTATTAGGTATTTTTGGTCTTCGTTGCCTGGACTATTAATGAAAAACCAGTGAAAGCTCCAATGTATTTTTCATAATTATTTCAATATTTGCATATCATCGTCAAAATGACAGAAGTTACATTTTATGTGATGCCTACTTGATGTTTAATATTTTCGCTAGACCAAATAGTTAGTGACCTTTGTGATTGACTTAATATATATGAATAGAAAAACGAAGAAGATGTGATATTAGAAAAATTGAAGCCCTATGGAGCTTTAATATTTGTAATATCATACTTCTCATTTTTTCTATTAAGTTAATCACAAGATAGGTCACTGACTATTTGGTCTAGCCAAAATATTAAACAACAAGTGAAGTAGGCATCACATAAAATATGAACTTCTGTTATTCTGACGATGATATGCAAATATCGAAATAATTATCAATAATATTTTGGAGTTTTCATTGGTTTTTCATTAAATAGTGGAATTAATTATAAACAGTTTGTTTAATTTGAAAAAGTAACATAATATTTGTTTAAATTTTTTATTGAAGATGTTAATGTAATCTGATATCTATTTTTCTCTGTTATTTTATTGTTTCGTAATATATTTTGGAATAATTGTTATCTAATAATGAATCGTCGTTTATAACTTTTTCATTGTTATTTTCACATCTGTTTAATTTGACCTTACCAATATTCTCATGGTGAAACTGAATGAAAACTTTAAATCCACCTTTTAAAGTTCACACTATAATCAAATATCGTTCCTACATCAAGTAGATAATTATATTCGAATATTTGTTTGAATTCTTAACGGATAAATGCTCACCAAATATTCTAAAAAGCTATTTGCCCATATTTTAGTACCAACCATTAACTTTACTACGTTTATCTATCGCTGTGATGTTTAGAGCTCGTTATAACAGCAAAAGCGACTAGAATGATATGTTGAATGCTGGAAACTATGCAGTGAGGGAAACTATTACGGCTTTTTCGGATGATTTGTTGTGTGAGGTATTTTTATTGCTCTGGTATGTGAAAAACTTGATGTATTTTCCAATTTTATGCAAATTCATTTCATTTTTTAAGACGGAATGCAAATGTGGACAGCAATCTGACATAATTGAATCCTGAATTTATACAAGGCGTATGTGCTTCTAAGAGACTCTCAGCTACGACCAATGCAGATCTAGTTTGTGTGTCCCCGTGTTATGCTAGAGTTTCTTTTTTAGACTCCTTATCACTAGATTCCATAGGACGGACCTTGAATCATCTATATATTGGGACGATTGTGCTTTTTCTTCCCCTTTCCTCGAAAAGCTCAACCTAGTCAGGACATCACTGTAGCATAAGTATGTGTGCTGAATTTTCCTAGTCGTTTTGGCGAAAATTAAATATGGTTGTGTGCTAATCCGATGCTTATTGATTTTACAGTGCCCTGTCAGAAATCCCTAGAAATCCTGGTTGTACGATTATTCTGGCTTAGTAGTTATTCCGTTTATTTTGGAGGTCTTTAATGTCTCGCTTCCGGTGCCTTGTTCCAACATTCTCGAAACTGGTTTTTCATCCAAGTGTTACTATTGGTTTTTTGCAGATCGTTCACTATACCACAGACAGATTCTGGACCTAAAGCAGCACGTCGTACTCCTTTTCGGGACAGTGAATCCACCTCTACAAAGCCCTTGTAATCTGAGTGGTCTGGTACCCGGGATGAAGACAGTCTGCTATGACTGCCCAGCTCTTATAGGTTCTCCAGGCAATCCCAAACGAGCTTATAAGAGCTGATTGATTTTATGACAGCTTCGATGTCCGATGATAAGTCTCCAGATTTGCCTTAATAACTCTCCTGTACAGTTTTGTATTGATGCAACTTTTACTTGGAATGTCTACAGGTATTCGCCCAAGCACAATAAGAATTTGGTTTTTGGCTTGCTATATATAACATCGCTCCTACATCTTCCTCGGTTTTTGAACCATCCATGTAGTGGGCCATATCTGTTTATTGGAAGTCATTCATTCCTTGCTTCCCTGCTTGGTATGACCGTTTCGAAGCTTCTTCCAAATATATACCTTTTTCTATATCTCGTAATACATATTACCGTGTGCTCATGAACGCTTGCCCTCCAGTCAATATTGTGGTGACTGGTCTGGCTTTGGGTTAAGCAAGACTTCTGACGAAACTGTTGAAGTTGTCCTGATGATTCTGGTATAGAGCCATATTATCATTTTTGGTTATAGCCCCCAGTTTTTTCCGTACATCCTCCTGCACAATAAAATAGATAGTTTCAAATTTCCTATAAATATTCGATTATTGTTATAATAGAAATAAGAATATTTGATATAACGAGAACTCAAAATTGTTGATGGAAGACAATGGTAGGTACTGGAACGTTGAAGAAATTTGTCGGTTACTCGACATATATTTAGGAACTATTCATTTTTTTGTGAGTGCGACATTTGTGGAAAAAATCGATTTGATTTCAAAGTTTTTCAATTTTTCATACAAAAATTGGATGTTACAGCCATCTTCAATACTATATTGGATTATTGGACAGGAGAAAAGAGTTGCGTTTTGACAGGTTTTTGTTTCGCATAAAATTGGTTGAAGAAATAATTTCAAGAATCTTCCAGTAGAATGAAGAAATTATTTTTTTTTCTCTTGATTAATTTTATATTACTGTATAAAGTGCAAAAAATTGGTTCATAAGCCACTTGAATAATGAGAATTTCATACTTTTGTAAAGTACTACCTTTCGCTTTCTTTGATGTGTCCAAATACGTGTCAAAGATTGTTATGATATTGGACTGGTCTAAGTTTCGTCTACAGTGACTGGCCTATAAATGGACCAAACATGCGTATATGTACTTTGGTGTATGTGTGGTCAGTAAATAAAGAGTGATCGTTCCTAAATTTGTTGTTTTGACTTTTAGAAATATTATACATAATAAACATAACACGGCGCTGCGAATCACTAAAAATCAAGAGAATACAAATTAAGTGCGTTAGATACAACAATAATTAAGTGTAAAAGTTTACAAAATCCGCAGTTTCACCGATCGTGAACATTAGTTTTTTCGTAAATTGCAAAAACAGTGTATCACCAAAATGGCTACTGGAATTATTCCGCCGTGTGCTATGGATTTCAATAACCCGTCTTTGGATGAAAGTTGGACATTCTTCAAGCAAAGGTTTGGCTTGTACATCAAAGCTACCGATTTGAGCAAAAAGGCAACAGAGACAAAGTGCTTCATTTTGTTGAGTTGCGTGGGTGATGAAGCCTTAAAGCTCTACAATCAGTTTGAATGGGAAAATGAGGAAAACAAATTAGACCTAGATACTGTTGTAAAGAAATTCGAGTCTGCTTTCAAACCCATAAAAAATGTCACTTAGGAACGATCACTCTTTATTTACTGGCCACACATACACCAAAGTACATCTACGCATGTTTGGTCTATTTATAGGCCAGTCACTATAAACGAAACATAGACCAGTCCAATATCATAACATCCCCCGTTTTTCAAGCAAGAAATCAATAAAAATGATTCTAAATAATTTTACATAACATACAAAAATAACTAAAGCACTATTCATTATTCAAAATAAGATGAAGTGAAATGAAACTTTGTTTTTACATTAGATTAAATGTCCGGATGATAAAAGTTTAACAATAGAAAAAAAATTAAATCTCAAATCTAACAACTAGTTTCACAACTCTACCAAATTTTGTTCTGTAAAGACCAACATTCTTTTTTCGTTCGGTTGGCAAATTGCTAGGCCTATTGCCAAAATCCAGATTAAAATTCTCATTCTGGTCCGATCTTTGAGATTCAATTGGCGGTCTCGGATCAATTTTTAAATGATGTCTATTTCTTGTAAGAACTTTTCCCGAGCCGTGCAATTTAATCTGATAACTTCTAGGGTTTTTGTTTGTTTTTATTATTTTGCCTGAAAGAAGATCGAAGTATCCGTTGTTTTTTATTAAAACATTCTGATTTAATTTTAATGAAGGCAATTTTCTTGTTTTTCTATTATAATAAAATTGACTCGTATTTTGTTTTTGTTTTTAATTATTTCTATGGAATTTCGAACTGATTATTTTTGGTTTTAAATGCTTATCAGTAACAGATGAAATACTTTTCAAGTTTCTGTGCAGTAATAATTGAGCTGGAGAAAATTGTCATCATTTTGAAAAATGGTAAAAAATTTGGAAAAATGGTCACTAATTTGAAAAACCAGGAAAATTGTCAAAAATGGTCAATAATTGTTAAAATTTTGAAAAATGGTCAATAATTGTCAAAATTTTGAAAAATGGTCAATAATTGTCAAAATTTTGAGAAATAGTCAATAATTGTCAAAATTTTGGAAAATAGTCAATAAATAATACGAGGCGTTTCCGAAAATCGATTTGAACACGTAATTTATAAAATCTATTTACTAAAAATTGATTAATATTACTACAAAAATCGATAACTAAAAATCGATTATAAGAAAATAATAATCGATTAATATAAAAATCGATTATTTTTTAACATCCCTAGTCAGTAGATCTTTTTAAGGTTAATCATGATGAATAGCGAAAATGACGATTATTCTAACACTCCTATTATAACCTAAAGATAATATCGCGCGACAAAATTCTTTCTCAAGCGGCAAACTGTTACTTTACGCTCTAAATACACAAATGACTATTACCAAACATGCCTATAAAAACGTTGAATTTCTTAGCTGCTCCTCATATTTAAAATTGATGTGGTATATAATTCACTCTCTAATATTTATGCTACCCAATATTTTAATTTTTGAATTTTTTCCATATTATTCATTAGTTTTCCTCACAACTCCATACATTAGTCCCATTTCATTTATTAAAATATTTTCTTAGTAAGTATACATAATACATAATCCAAAGTAGCTTTAGTAATAAATCACAAATTTTATTTTGTATGTTTTCGCAGAAAAATCATTTTTTTGGACCTCTGTTATTCACGAAAATAAAAACCCATAAGTTATTTTATTTTAGAATCCTTCTCACCATGAGAAATTATTGGACAATTTAATCCGAGCTTGTAGTTCTGTATATTAGCATTTTTGGTGCATCCTCTGGATTTATATCACAATCAACTTGCGAAAAACAATAGAAATAGAAACCGTCTGGCAGGTTCGAAGAAAAGCGTCCCAGAAATTTATGCCTTGGATCAGAGCTGCTTTTGAAAAATTCTCATAGAAATTCGGAATTGTGGGCAACAGCATCCTTTATTAACCCTTTTAGAGACATCTGGAGAATATATTGCATGTTTTATAAAAAGCGCGTTCAACGAAGAATGTTATGACTACAGATATAGCAAAGTCTGCAATTTATCATGACTAAGTACCTACTTTAACTAATTAAGTATGCAAGTTTGGTAGACTAGAAATAAATGAGCTCAAATTATCAAAAGGAATGGGGAATAATCAAAGATACATTTATAATGAAAGAAATTTACATTATTCATAAGTATTATTTTCATACAGGAACGTCTCAAAAATAGGAGTTCAAAGAATTTTTACTAAATTTCCTTGCTGAATTAGAGGGTTCCAATCTAATAAGATTTCCATTCTGTGAGCTCACAAGCATATAAAATCATTCCCATGCATTAACTGAATGCTTCTAGAGTAGGTAATGGATTTGCCTTAGACATTGTAAAGCATATCCAGGTCTCAAGAAATATATATTTATTTATGCAAACACTGCCAAATTGGATTGGATTTCAGGGTATATATTTTTGTTTAAGAAGCCATGGTCCAATAAGATCTTCAGTGAGCCGTTTCATTTTTGATTTTTCAGATTTTTCATCTTACTAAAAGGTGTGAAAGAACTTTGGATAAAATAATTGCAGGAGAGTTTGGTGGGGTAGGCAATTTATTTTCAAGGAGTTCGGTTACGACCACACTGCATGCGAATCAAGCCTAGGTAATTTCATAACTTCTAAACGAAAGGTCCGATTTGAGTAATTTGAGTAATTTGTCTATTGTATTGGATTATTATTAAAATCATTACAAATATCATCATCTTTAGATCCTATCAGTGTTTCTATAGACTAATTCGAATAATAAAAACGGTTATTGTGACTTGAGAATAATAGTTAGACAAACAAAATCATGCACATAAGATACTTAAATATAGAACAACATTTGCTAAGCTTCAACTAGAGCAATAAGCATACTTTAATTATAGACCAGTCAAATGATACCAACTTGGGGCCCAGTGCCCGAAAACGGACATTTGTTTGTACAGCATTGATCTTCACAAGGTTTACACGGGATTATTTCAAATCGATTGTATTTAAGTTTGGCGTACCAGCTGAGTTATGTTAGTTTCTAAAGAACCATCGATTCAGAAGCCTATGTTTAGTTCTTATCTGGTTTACTCCATTTCGTACATTGAGAATAGTTCCCTACAAAACTTCTAGATCAATTTCGGAACTGCCACTAAAATATGAGGATAGCTGATTTGCAAATAGTCCAATTTCCTTTTTGTGATTTGGAATATTCTGCTTGCTTTTGGCCTATTGTGCACCGTATTTTCCGAGTGTAACTAGGCATTTGTGTAGATCAAGAAAACAATCGAAATTTCATGGGAGAAATATTATGATTGAGATATTGTCAGATTTATAACAGTTCCAAAACAACATGGGCATCTAACTGTTCTTAGGGACGTACTACACGAAAGAATTAACGATCAAACTGGAATAAATATGATTGAGACAATGTACAGACAGGATAGTACTGGAAAAGTTACGGAGGATAAATACCGTTACAAAATGGTTAATCGATAACCTGAAAGGGTAGAAGAACAAACAAAAGAACCAGAAAAGGTGAATTTTGCTGAACCGACAAGCGGTGAGATAAAAATTAACAATACAAGTCGCAATAGAAAATTACCTGGTCAAGATGGAATTATCAAAATATGGAGGAATTGGGCTCCAACAGAGACCTTTCCAATGTATCGAAAACATATGATTTGAAGAAAGAGTTTCTAACAAATGAAAACTGGAAATTTGGTAGGTAGGTAACTTCATCAAAAAGCGGTTCAGTAAAAATGAAGCTCATACCAAGGAATATTGGTTGAAGAAACTGTAGAAATACGATATCCACACTGTGAAGCAGATGATACATTTTAAACAAGCTCCTGACTCCATAAGGAGAAGTTGATATTGTATTATACAAAGTAAAAAACATTGGTCACAATAAGGACAAAAATGGGGAATAAAGAAGAATTTGATGTAAACCTGGATATCAGATAATGTTTTGGAGAAACATTATTTAACCTAGGTACCACTAGAATATGTGAAAAATGGGGAAAAAACAATATAAAATTGAAAAGTGATTCGTAAGAAAAATCGAAGTTTTCGTTGAGACAAAAAAATTGGGGATAATCTTTATCTGAATTTGATAATGTCAGTTCGTAAACCTATTATATATTGAGATGTTAGTTTTGAAACTGTACCGGGTGCTGACTAAGAGAGGTGACCCGCTATATTTCAGAAACTATTCAACGTACAACTTAAGGAAGAAATCCTTATTACAAACTGGCATAAAAGAAACTGTTAGAAACTTCCCACTCCACCGATAGAGGGCGTGGTTCACGATAATATCACAAAACATCATTTTTCTGTAATAAATATAACGTTATAGTAGCAAAAGATTTGAATATTCGTTGTCATTAGATCATTTTACGTATGTTTGCTTCAGTACTTTTTCCTCTATCTAGTAAAATAACTGGTAGTGGTGAGTGAGGAATCTGATTTAATAAAACTGTTATAACTTTTGTTCCGCTTCATGGATTTTGACAAACTTCAAATCATTTGAAAGGGAATTCAGTGGCTAATAAAATATTATATTGACTCCAATTTAGTCAATATTAATTTTTATACTTTTTTATTTTATTTGTCCAAGCTTCTCCTATCAGGTTGTGGCAAAAAAAATATTTTTTTTATTCTATTGACCAGAGAGATTTTTTCATATTCAATTATATTGATACAATAAAATAATTACATTACTGAGCCTTGTATACAGGGTGTTAAAACTTACAATGGGCTGTACCTCGTGAACGAAAATAGATTTCAAAAAAAATTCAAAACCGTTTCTAGGGTAGCGAGGGGGAACTAAAATGACATGAGAGAGAACACACCCCCATCAACCCCCTATGCCCCACCTAGCCCACCTATAAAAATTTAAACGGTAACCCCCTACTTCTGATACGTCATTAGAAAGCCCGTCAAAAATGATTTCTAATGGTCTCAGTCATAATTATACAGGGTGTAACAATAAAGTAGAAAAACTTATTTGACAACAAAAATAACAATTAATTGTGGAACGATACTTCGCTTTGAAAGTACAAGTACGGTCCCATTTTTAAGTGTTGAATGTTCTATTAATTGTATTTCAAAAAAAACTTGTTTGCTTTGCAGTTTTTAAACAACACATTTCGTTATTCTTTTTGCATTTCCTTTCTGTACTCAAATTATTGGTTTATTTGATATTTACCTTAATGTCATTGTCATTTGTGATAGATTAATCATTTGTACGTTTGGTCCGGAAATATTTTGGTACGTTTTGTACGTTAATTCAACTACAATAATCACGATGGTTTGCAGTATACCTGGACGTGTGGAGATAATTTTAATACTTGGTTCCCAGAACGAAAGTTATTTGCAGACAGCTAACGTGTTCAATGAAAGACATCCTGAAAAACATGTAAGTCACGTGAATATGAGTGATTTAGTCGCAAAATTTAGAGAGACGAGTTCAGCGGCAAATAGAAGAAGGGATGCCACAAGAGTACTTGATGAAGCAACTGAAATTGAAGTCCTTGGACAATTTGGAATAGTACCTACTTCATCAACTCGTCACGTCCTTGCAATAACAGGACTATCACATGAGTCGGCACGGAACGTTTTGAAGTTTCATAAATTTCACCCCTATAAAATGCAATATCTTCAAGAATTGTCCGATGACGATCCATACCGAAGAATTCAGTTTTTTCAAATTATGACTGAAAGAATTAGTGATGAGTGCACATTTTATCTAAATGGTAATGTCAATAAACAAAACTGTCATTATTGGAGTGATGAAAGTCCACATCTGTTTAGAAAAAACCACAATCAGTATCCTGAGAAACTAAATGTTTGGGCAGGGGTATTAGGATATTGGTCCCTTGTTTAAACGGTGAAATGTACCTGTATGGCGTGGAACACTATCAAGCCCTTAATTGTTCATGAATTAGAGAACCAACAGGACGGCGATGGCAATCCAGCTCTAGATGAAAATTTATTGCACTTCCAGCAAGACGGAGCACCTCTCCATTACGCAGTAGCAGTTAGGAACTGGTCAGACAATAATTATCCAAATAGATGGATTGGAATGATAGGTCCCATTGAGTGGCCACCTAGGTTACCAGACTTACCGCCACCCGATTTTTTTCTGTGGGGTCACCTTAAGTCGGTTGTTTATAAAACTAAACCAACCTCAATCGACGATAAACAACGAAGAATTAGTCAAGCATGTCATGATATTACTAAAGCAACATTTGCCAACGTTCGTATGGAGTTTTAAAATAAGTTGTACTATTGTTTACAAAACAATGGAAACCATTTTGAACATTTACTAAATTAATGAACATTTTTGTAGTCCGACATTTAACACTTTTTTATTTTGTTGTCAAATAAATTTTCCTGCTTTATTGTTACACCCTGTATAATTATGACTTAGACCGTTGGAGAGCATTTTCTACGGGCTTCCTAACGACGTATCACAAGTAGGGGGGTTGCCATTTAAATTTTTGTAGGTGGGGTAGGTGGGACATAGGGGGTTGATGGGGGTGCGTTCTCTCTCATGTCATTTTAGTTTCCCCTCTCTACCTTATAAATGGTATCGAATTTTTTTTTAATCTCTTTTCGTTCATGAGATACAGCCCATTAAAATTGACACCCTGTATATATCTATAAAGTATCTACTCAAAAAAATTTTATGAAGAATTATTATCGTTCAACTGTAATTATTATTATTTTTCATCCCTACAATAGTTATTTATTTAAATTTAAATTTAAAAAAATGTTTATTAAGCTCTGCGAATTTATAATTCTATAATATCATAATATGAATTGTTCCGGAATCAAATAATTTGAGATTCACTTCAAATATCAATTAATTAAAATTTACTTAAAGGTCTGACTGGATTTTTATCATTTTATAGTCTGCATATTACTGGTACCATATTCTTACTTATAATTTTAGTTTATGTGACAAATTTTTTTTTGTGTAAAAATAATTTTTTTGACTTCTCCAAAATATTCAAAACATTCATCAACTTCTTTATAAAGCAACACTCGTCTAATTTTCTTAGATCACCCCTCTTCTCAAATTTAAATTTTTCAATTGGTTTATCCAAAATTTGACATGCGTTAACATTATGAATTTGACTTTATCCCCTTTTTTAAATAATTGAAAAAAACCTCATTATCTGTCTCATCTAATATTAGATCAATTGCATACGTGATTTTTTAGGTACAAGTTTATATATAAAAGAAAACTTTTAAAAAGTTCTAGTTCTGGCAGTAGCTCTTTTTGGATGTTAGCGTGCAATAGGCTTATACCCTTCAAAGATTCTTCTCCTGATGGAGCTATTTGGTTTTCGGTGAACTTTTCAAGCAAATCTGTACACTTTCATGTCGATTCTATACACTTCTTTGGCGATTCTATATTATACTTTTCTGGTGCATTTTCCCCTCCTGACTACGTTATAATTAGTACCAAAGCCTTTACACTTACAGTGCTTCAACCAATTCCTCGTTGTTATATTGGCGAGCAATTTTCATTAAGTGACTTTTCCCTACCTTAGTTTGTGTTTTCCCCCTTTAAACCTCTTCTTTTCTCTTGATGATGAGATGAGATGAGATATTGATGGTATTCTCTATCCCCTTCCTTGGATTTCTGGTATAGTGGGTAGGTCCATCGGAATTGGCCTTTTCAGTGAATTTCGGGATCTCATACTTCACTTAACAATTCAACTTTCCAAGCAGGTTTAATGAATTTTCAAGACTCTATCAAACATTTTTCATATTATTATATATAAAAAACCGATGTAGACAGTAGTAAACGTACTCGACGGAAGCTAGAGCTGAATTTGATCTAATGGTAACCACAGCTTATACGAGTTACCCTTAATGAGCCAAGACAGAAATACTTTCAAAACTGGGGTTAGGCTGCTAACTAAGAAATGTAAGGTCGATAGGCACTCATAGCTAATGGAATTGGCATATGATGCCATGTGCAGACTCTGTCAATTGAAGAAATGAACGGCACAACACTTTCTATGCCGGTGCGATAGCGTGGCAAATGTGCGGTTCTTTGCACTAGGCGACGAAAAGCCGCTAGCAAAGAATTAAATGAAACATTCATTCTCAAAGCCACCACTTCGTTGAGAGAGTCGGACTGGGAAAAGTAATCTAGATAAAGAGGACCACAATAGATCTGAAAAGGACGAAGTAGAATAGGCCTGTAGTCACATCATAACCTCTAATCTTATCTAGGTGTACCAGATTTCTGTATTTAAAATCTCAGTAAAATATTTTCTTCAGATCAGCTCGATGTTTCTGCGTCCGTGGTCCGGTAGTTTTCTATCTTTCTCAAGGCAGTGCCCACCCTTTCTCTATTTGCTGCTCTTTCCTGTCCCCAATAAATTTGTCGAGTCACAGCATTTGGAAATTTTTTATTTGTATTCAAGTATATATTTATTGTTTTTGAATATGCCGAGACTCAGACTATCCTTTTTTTATCATCAGCCCTGTATAAATTAGAGGGTAGTGGTTTAGTACAAAATATAATGAGCCTTGTTCCTGACTAATTTGATCAATTATTACTACAGGAAAATACCCTCAGCTAACAGAAATTTAATATTGTACAAAAGTTCCTAGTTTTAACGTCAGAAAACACGAAACTTCCAACACCATCATTCTTAAAACAAACATTTCTGGCAGATCCGTGCAGTCCTTGATAAAATACTAACAGAAATTAGGTCTTCCTCGAAATGGGAGTAATTAGGTAGTTGAATAGTTGAGTAAATATTCCTAATAGATTGTCCTAACGTTCGGTAAGAAAATTAATTGCTCGCTAATAAAATAATAAATATAACCTCGAATTTAATTTGTGAGTTTGGACTGAAAAACCATTTAATATAATTTTAAATTTACTGAGAAAATTCATCAATGTTCTCAAGTTTTAAGTCTCTGAATAGTTGAATGAATCGTAAACTTTATCAAGATTAATCATGCAATAATTAATAAGAATTATAAAGTGAGGGAATATTCGTAAACATAATCAACTGCTCACTCAACAAAATTAAATTGATAATAATATTATACAAATCGCAATACCTCAATAGCCAATAAACTTGAATAGGCGATGGCATAATATTAGCATAATTGGCATATATTATGTTTCATAAGAAGCACTGCTTTGACTCTAGAAGCTCTATCTGTTATATTATATTTAAGAAGTTGCAAAAATTTTATCATTCATACCTCGTTGGGTTGGGAAAGACTACAAATTAGTGATCAAGAAATTTTTCCGCTGTCCATGTTTATTGGTTTCAGTCTTTCAATAAATATTTTCTAAAAAATCTTCAGGATAACAGGGAACAATGAAATGGGTATGTACGATGATATCTCATTTCGTGGCTGTTCAGGTTCAGACTTCATCACCATTCTACTCCATCGAAACCTGGATCTTATTTTGCATCAATATTTTCTTAAATTTTGGTGCATACTTCTTTTTGTGTTTATATATCTAATTTCACTGTGTATAGTTTTTCCATAGTGGAAAGAGATCGTACTAGTTGATTTTTTGAAATGTCTATAGGGATTACAGCACCTGTATGGAAATATTCAAAATGACTTCTCCAATCTCTAAGTTAACGAAGAGGTAGAACCATCCAAATTTGGTCGAAATAGCTGTGTGGTTGACTTTTGATTTGATTTAATGCACAATAGGTCGCTTTCCGCATTTCTGAGCAGCTTTTTAATGTATATTTCATGATTTTTGGACTCTGAAATGAGTGTGAACAAATTCCAGGACACAATTATTTCTGCTTTCGATAGAAAATGTCCCATCACTAGAAGAAGTTCCACCAGTAATACTCCATAGTGGGATAAAGCATTTGCCTAATGAATGAAAAAAACTGGAGAAACATTCAATACAGCCATAAAAACTGGGTGGTCGAATAATTACAAAAACACCTTGACAAGGTTTAATAAGGCCCTGAAAAAAGCGAGTAGAGACTCTTGGAGGAAGCAACGTGAGGTGATAGAGGCCACTCACAAAAATTGCTGGACTACAAATAATTATCTCTAAGGACATCACCAAAATTAAAAAAAAGGAAAAGTATTTTGAAAATAATTAAGGAGAATACACAGAAGACGGAAATATTCATCCGAAAAAACCTTTCAGTTTTTTTTTTCAAACTCACCGTTACCACCGCCTCGAAATCACTACCCTAGCAAGCTCCGAGACGGGCGGCGGTCCCTCGCATACTCTTCGCTCACACCGTCATCTTCTCTCTACTATCACTCCTATCTCTCATGCCATATCGAGTCCTTCTCTCCCCCTAACCATGCTCTCTACTACTCCACTCACCTCCATCCATTCCTCCTCCCCCCTATTATCTCCACCATGTTCTCCCAGTACACCGCCTTCCCTAGTTTCATCTCCAACTTCTTCAGCACTTCCTCGTTCCTCCAGCATCTAAACACATGCCCCACATCATCCTCCACTCTTCACACCTCTCGCACACTCCAGTCTCTCTTTTCCCAATCTTGTGGAGGTACCCTCTACTCTCGACCAGTTCCAGTGAACACCTGTGTCAAGAAGTAATTCACCTCCTCGAATTTCCGGTCCATCCAATCTCTCCCATTCCCAATCGCTATTTTAACGCGCCCTCATACTCCTCTCACCTTCTCTACATTTCCTCCTTCACCCATTCCTGTACTTCCTCTATGGTCGCACCTTTCCAGCGTTTATTCCTGGGTCCAGCTATCACGTCCAATCGGTAGGACCTTGCCAGCACCGCTGCTGCCAGTCCACCCACTATCCTGTACCCCTGCACCACCCTCAGCAGTATCCCTCTCTGCTTCCGCAGGAGTGGCATAACCCTCTCATTCACCCCCGCTGTTTCACCCCACACCTCCGCACCGTACAGTATACTTTGCTCTACCATCCTACCAATTACCCTCCTCTTCCACTCTCACATTACACATCAATTTCCCCAGCCATGCTGCCCTCACTTTACCCTTCTCTGTCGCCTTTAACATATAAGTTTTGAAGGATAATTGACTATCCAACCACAACCCTAGGTATTTCACAGACTCCTCCATACGAATTATCCTTTCCTTAACCATCACCCCCACTCACCTCGTCCTGCTTCGTCCCTTCACTAGCAACCCCTCCGTCTCATCTTCCGCCACTTCCAGTCCGCATCGCTCTATCCGCTCTACCCGCCTCCATAATCAGTATCACCCTGGCCACCTTCCATCCTTCCGGGAACTCCTCTCCCCTCAGCACCCCGTTGAATAATTCCCAGAAGTACTCCCCATTGTCATCCAACAGCCTCTTCATCATATCACCCCTCAGGCCATCTCCCCCCCCTCCTCTACTTCCCACTTCTCTAGCGGCCTTATCCCCCTCATTTTCTCTACCCCCTAGTATCCTGGATTTCTCGAATTCTCTCCCCCACTCCTCCTTCGCCCCCTGTGAACAATTCCTCTATAATCTCCTTCTCCCAATCCTCCTCTAGCACCTCGTTCCTATTTTCACCCATCCTCTTCACCGCTATCTTATACGCCTTTCCCTTTCACTGCCCTGTAACTCGAATAGCTCACGCACCAGATAACTAGGAATGGAAACTCAAAACACAGCTTCCAGGGAAAGTTAGCAGATATCCAATAAGGTAGTGAACTATTACAGAATAAAATGGGCGTAAAATCCATCCATTCAACCGTATCAATTGCTGGTAATGAACATAATTCATCCAATGAAGCTTCAGAAAAATACAACAGACTCTGCAGCATTCTTGGGAAAAGCCTGGACTTTGGGTTTATACCAAAAACTTGGAAAAATATCAGGGTAACCTTGGTGATGATAGGAGCCTTAATAGATATTGGATAATTTGGTCGCTGAGGTGGAGGTGCATCGTGAAATCATTAGTGACCTGGATTGATCCTATGTTGAGAGAAATGATGATATATATCATTGGTGGGCGTGGCTGCTCAGGTAGCTAGAGTATGTCCAAAGGAGAAGTTCTGTTTATTGTGAGATCTAGTGGTTTATGGGCGATTAGAACTTATGGAAAATAATGGACACAGAACCCTGAAATATGATAATCATGGCATAGGCAAAATACAATACCACAATTCAAGATAGAATGGAAGAGGCTCAACTTTAGGATTATCAGTTAACACTGTGACTGACTTCTAGATTGCTAAGTCGCTTCGATTATTACACTCAATTGAATTTTTAAGAAATGGGAAATGATTAGAGTGATGTCTAAATATATCACTTAATATTAAGAATCAAGCTAACATAGCGTCATCAACAATACTACCACAAACATCTAAAGAGAGATATGAAAAACAATGTACACAATATAAGCAATGGGCAGAGGACATCACCATAAATAATCATTGTGAGTGGGAGAAAAATTATATGCATAACACGCGAGTGAAGCGCCATTTTCTCCTTTGGATGTTATCCGCTTCGCGTCGGGCAGTGAACTACATCTTGTGGAAGGGAAGGTGGCAGTTTCCCCCACAGTAAAACAAATAGATATTTGCTTTTTAGTTCGATCTGCTATAAAAGCGTGTTTCATTGCTATTGCACCCGACTGAATGATGTGCGTGCTGGATTATTTAGGATGGCATTTTCATAAGCGGTTGATTTATTTGTGAAAATTTCCTTCTATCATAGGCGTACTCGGAAATTTTAATAGAGGATTAATTTATTCGTTGAAATTTCTATATCAAGGAACTGATTTCTAGAAAATTCCTCCTTTTCTAGGCATACGATAAAATATTGATTGACTTGTACAGATTTCTCACAGGCGTACGATACATTTATGAAGAGGCTCGATTGAATGTTTGAAATTTTTGAAAGGGATTAATTTGATATTTGTGGGAATTTTCATCTCCCATAGACGTACGATGAAATTTTGAAAGGATTTGTTTTGTTTGTGTCTTAACTTCTGTCGGTACTCCCTATAATAGCGAATGTTGTATTTCATATGTCTATAGTATTATATTTATTAGACAATTTATTGTAACATATACACATGGACAAGGGTTTACGGGATCTGAAAAGGGGAGTGATCTGGAATGTTCAGTATATACATAGACGTCGTATTGAAAAGAGTAGTTGTATTATTATCGAGTTTTATTATACTTCATCCTTTTTGAGTCTCACACGTATTATTATTTTTCATTTCAAATACTTGTCGAGATTAGTGGATTAAAACACGAGTAAAATCGAGAGATGACGACATTTACATTCGTATTATGGTATTTATCCTCATACATTTGAATACTTCCATAATCAAGATTGACTATGAGCATGTGAATTCATTATTAAATAATGCCAATCGTACATTTTGTTAAGAAGTAGCGACGAGTATAGAATAGATTGGGCACGATAGATCTTTCAGGTTTCAGTGAATGTCACCCCAATTTACATACAAGTGAAGTTTTTGCTAAGTTAATGTTTGATGTTCGTGACTAAAATTAAAACTTATAAACAAAGATGTGACGATATCGGTTCAAAGAATTAAATGATACATTTGACAAACTGCTGAGGTTGTATCTGCTGCGTTGAAAGCTGGATGATGTAACATACATCAGATTAGATTTGATAAGGTGGCTAATTGGCCTATTCAATTGCGACCTTTTCACAACTATTGTGGTCCTCTGAATCTAGATCACAATCTCCAGTCCCACTACTGTTATGAAGCCAATCAGCCTCGAGACTGAATCTTTCATTTCTTACCGGTGGCTTCTTGTCGCTTAGTACAAGAAACATTCGCCAGGCAGAAGCACTGACACAGGATGTGCTCTGCAGTTTCCTTTTCTGGGTGACAAAATATCAACCCTATTAGCTTTGCGTGCCTGTTAAGCTTTACGAAAGAAAAAAAGTTTTTTTTTTTTTTGGTTTTTTGTCATTAATCATGGGACTTCCTGCATAAGTTCATTATTCGAGAAAATGAGCATCAAACATAAAAATATATGTATTTTTTTATACGTGTAGTTTCAGTTACTGTGTATTTTTTTATTTGTTGCCGATTGAATTATCAACATACAACATGGTGTAGATAAACTAAATTTGGCGACACGTTAAAAAACTATTGCAAATGGAATATATTTTGCAATCAACGAAACGAACTAACTGCGAATATTCAATTTTCACCTGATACGCTTTTTCATCCTTTGTAACCGGAATATTTAAATCACAAAATTTTGGTGAAGTTTTTATTTATGTATTATTCGATATATGCTGTTATTTTTTCAATGGTCATCGTTCGTTTTGAAACAAACAATCATATATTCAAAAACAAATATGTTTAGTTTACTCTTCCATGCAATGCAGCTTCTAGTGAAATATTCATTGATCAAATTTTTGACAAAAACTAAACAATGCTATAAATAACAATATATCTATTCAATATTTTTGGATTTCAAATGATCTTGACTCTCAAATTATTCGAATAAACCTAAACTCATATCAAATGAAGTTTATATAATGTCAACGGGAACAGGGAAATATTCTTCTTCTTTATCTTCACCTTTTCATATCTTTGATTCATATAACATGTTCTTAATCAAACTTATTTCTATTATTCCAAGGTATGTCTCTGAATTTCCAAATCACTCTGATCAATAACACTGGTCTGCAACAAAATCCCCCATCAAAAAAATTATTATAGATGATGAAGATTTTGATGCTCTGAATCTGTTCCCGGTGGCCGATTTTTTCTATCACGTCTGAATTTTTCAAAATGAATTTTTTCCCAAAATATCATTCAATTCAATTCAATTCAATTTATTTTCTGTAATAAAGTACATAATGATAATAATAAAATAAAATAATATTAGTAGTTATAAACATACATAAAGACACCTAATTGAGCATTTTACCTAGGCATTTCTACCTGTTTTGTTACTACTCAATCAGGTTTTTTCAATTCGTTTTATGCGTTAACATTATAAAAAATGTATATACATACGAAGTAAGTTTTTGCTAGTCGTAAGATAAGGAAGGAAAGCGCCGAAAGTGATTTCTATGGTAGTACATGTGCGCCTGCGCAGTATTCATTGAGATTTTACAACAGCTAGTTCAAAACTTGTCTGTAGATTCTCGCATGTAGATTTATTTTCGGAAAATCTCGGTGCCGTATCAGGTGAGCATGGTGAAAGGTTTCATTAGGACATTATGCATATTGAAAGACGTTGCAATGGAAAATGGTCAGCAGCAATGCTTGCTGATTTTTGTTGGTCGATTCACCGAGAAACTTCGATGAACACGATGAAAAGAGAAAAAACTACATAATAACTTGAATTATATTACCATATTGAGATTAATATACTGATATTCCTAACTTGTGACTGTAAAATCAGCATATTTCACTGTAAAACTTGTTACTTTGATAATATCATTTTTTAATTAAATAAACATTACATTTAAAGTCTATCTGCTGTATTTATTTGCATGTTAAATTCTGGGTTTAGAGCACCGAATATGATGTTATTATGCATGGAAACATTGAGGAGAAAAACATTTTTTTTTTCAGACAAGTGTAATAAATCGGATCCTAACAATTACCGTCCGATAACCCTCTTACCCATTTTCTCCAAAGTAATGGAATCCATTGTTGCCGACCAAATGTTCGACTTTTTGTTGCGGGAAAATGTAATCCCAAACTTCCAACATGATTTCATGAAGGGTCGATCAACTTTAACCAATTTACTACACTGTACCAACGATTGGTCCAAAGAACTCGATGACAGACATCCTTTAGACATAATTTACCTCGACTTTTCTAAAGCCTTTGACAGAGTGCCAAAACGTAGGCTTCTACGAAAGCTCATCATCTTAGCATAAGAGGTACTCTTAACAAATGGTTTTCAGCCTTCCTAACAAACCGGTTATTCAAAGTCAGAGCTGAACAAAAATTCTCCGAGGAAAGATCCGTAACTAGCGTTATTCCACAAGGTTCCGTTCTTGGATCCTTACTTTTCATCGCATATTCCAGTGATCTTCGATACTGTCTGTCAATCTCAATTTCGGCTTATGCTGACGACATGAAACTTCACGGAAACCCCAACATCAGTTATCTAAGTTTGCAGAATGATCTCGATAAACTACAAGAATGGTGTTCCAATTGGTTGATGCCTCTGAACATTGATAGGTGTGTCGTGTTACATGTCGGAAACAATAACCCGCAAAATCCGTATTCCATCAGTGGACAAACATCAAGTACGGTCTCATGACATACCGACCTTGGTTTATTAGTAAACTGGAATCTTACGTGGAGTGATCATATTTCTCATATGTGTAAACGCGTGAACTCTAAATTGTTCCTAATACAAAACACTTTCTCCAAATCTTCTTTCGAAACATATTTCAAACTTTACAAGTGCTATGTCCGACCCATACTTGAATACGCCGAGCCTTCGTGGTATCCAGATTAAGTTTGAGATCGTGAAATGCTGGAAAAAGTGCGAAGACGCGCAACCAGATTGTCTTTTGGTCATGTTAGACCTACGTACGAAGAGAGATTATCCATGGCAAATCTTACAACATTCGAAAAAATACGTCACGAGGTGACCTCATTCCTTCCTTTCGAATTTTGAAATCCAACTTCGGCGACCTTCAAGCAGCTTTTCCCCTTCATTTAGACGACCGTCTCCGTGGGCACCCCTTGAAGCTGAAGAAAGAGCCTTTCAGCACTCGTTATAGGCAAAACTTCATGAGTAACAGAATTTTTGATATTTGGAATGGTCTTCCTCAGCAAATAATCAATTCAAAAAATGTTAATTGTTTCAAAAATCAAATAGACTCCTATATTTTCGATCTTTAGTTTCTTAGGCTTAGTGTCAGTTATTGTTTTATTTTTATTCTGTAAATTATTATGGGCAAAACAGAACTTGATTCTCTGCCCTTATCATGTAATAATAATAATCTGATCCATCCATGCGCTTTTTATTGTAATGTATTTGTTTGTGGTGTTTTTAAAACTAATTTACCAAAATATCAACTGTATATCATATTTTATATCTGCACAAGTATATAATCGGTACGTAACTATATTCAACAAAAGCTTAATTATCAAATTCAGATCAATAATGATCGTGGTCCCAATTACTTATCTCAACCTGGTCTATTTGGCTTACGAATCACTTTCGCATGTTAAGATTTATATGTATAAGTATGTAATACTGTCAAAGTGAAATAAAACCGCATTCTTTTCTCACTATATTCTCACTCCAACGTTATCAGGAATAAATAAATTTTCTAAACTTTTGTCCCTACCTGACACTGATCCTGAATTAGAGTAAATGTAAGTCATTAATGGAATCCTACAGTCAGCTATTACTTAATTGATACTTTTACAATATTGGATAGATATATGTATGTTTATCAACAAATATATAAAAGTAATATATTGATATGAGAAATAATACTACACATTGTATATAACCGACACGAGTTATTTCTAACCCAAAGGCATTAATGATTATAAAATGTTAAAGGAAAACTATTTAATGATTCAAATTAAAATAAATCAAACTCAATAAAGCGATTCAAACTTTATAATGTACCTCGTACATACATACAATGGATAAAGTCTGAGTTTCAATTACTTAAAGAAAACTTGAACAAATCACCTGGTATAAAATATAAGATCCACCTTTAAACGGGAATGTTTATGGTTTCTATGTATTATCTTGAATTTCTGTCATGTAACATTAAAAAAGGAAAATGCGCCGGTGGGTTTTGAAAAAGAAGAAGTTACAAGAAGCACGTTATTTTCATTCTGATAATAGAATTTGTAAATTTTAAAAAATATATAAGAAATAGTATAGAATAGGTTAAACCAACCTTTTCACACGATTCCTGAAGAAAATTAACACTGAGGGATCTTCCTAAGTAAATTAATTCAAATAAACCGTACTTCAAATTCCGTCAAGAAGCATGCTGAACTGGAGTTCTTACCAAGTTGGTTTTGAAGTACACTTTTCAGGGCCCAGAACGGTCTTAAGAAGGAAAGAAGTGATTTTTCATCTTTCGAACATTAGCGGAAGATAAAAGGTATTTTATAAACTTGCTAGAAGCAGATACCAATGTAAAAATATGAATGTATAATAAGTTGCATAATTGCATGTATTAGAAATAGTATTTCACTGGTATGAATGTTGTTGAGTGGAAGGTCATCGTAATTAAGTTTTGTTTTCTCATTTGATATGAGAAATAACGTACTTTTTGATAATTTATGTAGACAAAAAAATTGATTTTCAATTGAATAGATAGATAGTTTCATCATAAATCTTATTTCGGAGTAATTTTTTTTCATCAGTTGGTATAACTATTTCGAACACCTGTAATGCCAGGACCGTATTTAAGTTTCTTTGATCCCGATTCTATATAAATGGAAAAGGAAAGTATCTAAATTTATCAGATGTAAAAACTTTTTTTTACAAAATATTGAATCTTTTGGCGCATATAAAAAATAATAAGATTTTTCACACATTAAACCCATGAACCCTGAGAAGCTGAGTTTTCATAAAGAAAAAGGTGAGTACACTGTATAGTGTTATTTAAGTTGCACAACTTGCAATAATACCGGGAAAAACAAAAATTAAAATAAAATATAATATAAAATCATATCAATATATTTAGTTTTGATACTGATGACATAGCATTACAAAATATAATTAGTAAAAAGAAACAATTGTACATTGAACTCCGCTGAGGTCAGCTGGGTGGCCGGATCTTGAATAAATATAATATATTATGTAAAATAGTTAAAAGGTTATAAGTTATAACATACAAGTACAATTAACAAGAGTTTCTATTAGAGACAATCAAAAACTTTTTACAATTCGACAACTAGACAATTATTTTACGGCAAAACTTCGGTTGAATGATATTTCTGTCACTTTAAGTATCAAACCATTGATAATATAAACTAAGCAGTATATTAGGAGTGGTCACATCAAAGAAAAAATCCCATTACTCACTATAATGCTCATTGAAGCAGCTGTAACAGAACCAAAGCATACATCCGTGTATTTCACTAATGGAATAGTTCCTCAGCCCCTATTGTACTCAAGTTTTGACCTTCGGTGTATGAGACGAGACACAGAAATTCACTTGACAAGGAATTGAATATCTGTTTCTACTCCATACATTGGGGTCGGTTTAATGTTTGTATTGTACAATTTTATTCCAGTGTTTATTTCAGTAGGTATCTAACTTTTACTTCCATTATTTCGCGATTTAGAGTCCCATTAATTAATTAATGTGATCTCTGATAATCCTGTTGTGTTTTCTCTTGGAAATAGTGAGTTGATTGAGCAATCGGTGTATTTCCGGACTTTACAAAAGGGGATGAGAAATTAGGACGAAACGTATAGCCATGGTTTCCAAAGAGTCCTGCAAATTGGCCAGTAATTATTCCTTCAGGATGATGATTTTTCGAGTAAACTGATAAGAGTATAGGCAAACATCTATTTATGTGTCATACACCCTTCTACTCTTTTCATCATCCTAAGAAGAGTAGTTGTTTTATACGGGTTGGTTACATTTGTAACGGTAAAATGTTTTATGGAATATTATTTTTTAAGTTAAATATTTTTTAAATATTTATAATAACGTCAAAAGTGTGAAAATGAAAATGAATTTTCATTAAATAACTGAATACTTAACGACCATTGGATATAAATTCAAAAAAGATTCCTCTTTCCAATAACTAAGAATTTCTGCTTAATAATATAATATAGGTATATAAGAGAATGAATATTCAATTCTTCAGCTCATTACAAGGGTGGGTTGCTTTGTAAATTGTTGAATAACAACAAATTTTTACATACTATTTATAGTATACTAGGAAACCCAGCAACGCTTTGCTGTGGAAATTACTATTGTAGTTAATTATCCAACTCAGTCATAGCAATATTTAGTTATAGAGGAGAATAGTTATTTATGCAACAAGTGCATAAAGTGGTGCTTTTTTTCACGAATGGAAAAATTGACACATGAGCGACGTGAAGAAAAAGGAAAAGATGATTTTGACTAGTTTCCTGTAGAGTGATACATTAAAACTGTGTTTTATTGGAAATATCGGACGAATTAGTTACCACTGAAATGTTGAAAAAAAAATATTTTTTCTACAGTCGCGCGTAAAATGACTAATAACTATATTCCAATGAAATCGTAAAGTCGACAAATGCCGAGATTTGGTACTTTACGCTCTAGCAAAAAAGGAATCTTTTTCGCTCGCCTATTTAATCAAACCGCGTCCTCCGAATTAACTCAATTTATCAGATTAAAAATCAAATAAAATTATATGAAAATTGTCAAAAATTTTGAAATATGATCAATAATTGTCAAAAATGGTAAATTATTGTCAAAAATGGTCAATTATTGTCAAGGACTGTTGAAAATGGACAATTTTTGTCCAAAATTGTCAAAAATGGTCAATAATTGTCAAAAACTGTCAATAATTGGGTCAATAATTGTGAAAAATTCCGAAAAATGGTCAAAAATTTTCAAAAATTCTCAATAACTGTCAAAAATGGTCGATAATTGTCGAAATCATTAAAAAATTGTCAAAAATGGTCTATTGTCAAATTTTTTTTTTTAAATGGTCAATAATTGTCAAAAATGGTCAAAAACTGTCAAAAATGGACAATTATTATCAAAATTGGTGAATCATTCTGAAAAGTTGTTAAAATTTTTAAAAATGGTCGATGATTGTCAAAATTTATCATGGTCAATAATTTTGAAAAATTGTCAAAACTGGTCAAAAACTATCAAAAATGAACAATTATTGTCAAAATTGGTCAATAATTGTCAAAAATTGTTAAAATTTAGAAAAATGGTCGATAATTGTCACAAACTATCAAAAATGGTCAATAATTTTGAAAAATGGTCAAAAATTTTGAAAAATTGTCAAAAATGGCCAATAATTGTCAAAAACTATCAAAAATGGTCAAAAACTGACAAAAATGGACAATTATTGTCAAAATTATAAAAAATAGTTGATAATTGTCAAAAATTGTTAAAGTTTTTGAAAAATTGTCAAAAATTTTGAAATATGGTCAAAAATGATCAAAACTTCGGAAAAATGGTCCATAATTGTCAACAATTGTCAATTATAATTATCAAGAATGGTCAATAATATTGAAAAATGGTCTAAAATTTTGAAAATTTTCAAAAAATTATCAAAAATTTTGAATTATGGTCAAAATTGGTCGGTTATTGTCAAAAATGGTCAAAAATTTGGAAAAATGGTCCGTAATTGTCAACAATTGTCAATAATGATTAAAGATGGTCAATAATTTTGAAAAATGATCCAAAATTTTGGAAAATGGTCAAAAATTGTCGAAAATTGTCAAAAATGGTCAAAAATGATTAAAAATTATCAATTATTGTTAAAAACTGCTAAAAGATGACAGTTATTGTCAAAAACTGTCAAAAATGGTTAGAAATCGTCATTATTTTGGAAAATGGTCAAAAATTATGAAAAATTTGGAAAAATGGTCACTAATTTTGAAAAACAGTCAAAATGGTCAATAATTGTCAAAAACGGTCAATAATTGTTGCAATTTTGAAAAATGGTCAATAATTGTTAAAATTTTGTAAAATGGTCAATACCCAGGCAGAACACTGACGTCACAGTAACGTCGAATCACCGTCACCCGAGACGTGCATAACAACGTCGATTGAACGTTCATTATAGGTCACAATGTCAGCATCGTTTGGACGTCGATAAGAAACGTAGAATGAACGTTGAAAATAACATTGATTCGACGTCTTTGAAAATGTGCGATCGACTTCTGAACAACCATTAAATTTTAGGGTGGATTTGGTGCGAAAATAAAACATTTGTTTCAAAGGGTACATTTATTATCCCTATAACAGTTGATACATTGTAATACTATATGTACTAATACTAATATCACCGTACACCAACTAACGACAAGTAGATTCACTTGCGTCGGAACGTTTGAAATTTTTGGTACATCGTCTCTCTGGCGCCGTACTCCCCGGTATCGCCGCGCAACCCCTGGACTTCCCACTTTCTCGATTTAAACTCGCCAGAACTCAGCAGACGATAGGCGGGGTAAGGAAATTTTCGGTAACCACTGAATCGACGAAGTGAATTTACTTGTCGTTAGTTACTGTACAGTGCTAATATACAATTATGTGCTGCCAGATGCACTGTAGCCATAAATATAACCATAGAAGAAAGAAGAAAGCAACAATACAGGGTGTTTAAAAAAAAGGTGACCCCGTCTTTAGGATAGGTAGAAAACTGAAAAATAATTGGTTTTTACTAAGCAATTATTTTTCATTTTTCTACCTATCCTAGAGACGGGGTTACCTTTTTATTTTAAATTTGGGTTCTATAGAAATATTTACTAAAAAATTAATGAAAATATTTTTCTATTCAAATATTAAGAATTATGATGTTATGATTTTCATGAGCCCTTCACTTTATATATGATAATGTTTACACATAGAAGATGAAATAATAACAAAAAAAATATGAACTAGTTATAAAATAATATAAATAGTTCCAACTAACTTTAAGGGCAAATATTTACAATTATATATTTTATTTTATTTTATACATTTTTATTGCAGGAACTTTGAAGTTGAAAACTAAATTGTTTACAAATAATATAATAAAAGAAAAGGTGTATTCTAATCATAGAGATAATACAAATAGAGGCAACAAGGCAGCTCGAAAGAGAGAGAGAGATGGAAAGTCAGAGGTTCAGGCTGTCTCTTTCTCTGTCACCGGAGCTCTGACAGACATTTCCACTTACACAGCGGCCTATGGTTTGTAGCCTCTATTTGTATTATCTTTATTATTCTAATGAAGTAAAGGAAAACAGACAAATGTTTCATCTGAACTAGGAAATAACATACATTTAGTTAATATATTATTAAATGAAATAATTTCAAATTCTGTAGAAACATTAGCTATTACAGAAATATCTAATAAACAAGAGTTGATAGGATATTCATAAAAAGGTTGATAAGACTGAAAGTTATTTACAATAAACAATATGTTTTTATCGTTTTCTACCAAAATATTGCAGATTTGTAAGACTTTGCCATTTTTAGCCAAACAATAAGAGTTTTTAGTCGAAAATGATTTTTATTGTATATAGTAATCCATTATAAAATAGCTTGTTATATTGTCTACAATTAAAGTAGTTTTCTATAAGTGGTCCATCAAAATGCTCATTTAGATATGACAATGTAAGCTTCATAGGAGGTTTTACAGATACATAGTTAGATTCTTTAAGGCGTCTATATAATTGATCAAGAGGTTTATTAGGTGATCTTATTAATTTCTTAATTTCTCCTAAATAATTTTCGAAGTGAAAAGCTGATATTTCATCAAGTGGGCCAAAAATCTTAGCCTCGTCACTCAAGTGAGTTAAAGTATGTACATTATAGATCAGATATTCTAACCCATAAAGAATTTTGCAATATTTAACAAATTTATTCATTAATTTTTGTACATAATCACAGCCAATATTTTCTAGGTGTCTTTTTGATAAAAGAATAGTTGCAGCAACATGTAACAACAAAAAATGATCATATAAAGTTGGATCTATATTTTTGTTCATAACACAGGGTCCTACATATAAAAGAAAAGTTCGAAATTCGGTGGCTTTAAACCTTGGAAGCTCCTTAAGACTTCGAGGTTTTCTATTAAATTCATATGTAATAAATGACCTAACATCTTTAAGCTCTGATGATATATTGTCAACTAATCTACTATTTAAACGGACTTTAATAGAATACCCACCTACCCAAGAATTTAAAAGTTTTTTCATTACTCCCAAACATAGTGAGTGCATATAGTCTATTGGAAATAACGTTACCATTCCAATATTCAAACGAATCAATGGTGAAATCCCAGTATGATGATCTTCATCATTTTGTGCTAAAAACGAATCATCTGTCCTTTTAGGAGCTGAAGTACTGTCTAAAATCACTCTATTATTTACATAGTTTCCTCCCACTGTGCATTTATCACAACTATTGTAGCCACCATGTGATTTCACACATTTTATAAATGCACGTGCAGGGGAATCACAAACAAAGCTGTGAACTTGGAATCCATAATGTTTATTATCAATAATTAAACCACTTCTTAACAATACTGAAAGTTCTAAAATAAAATCTTCCAAGAAACTTGACAGTGGAGTAGGTTTACTACTTCCACAATATACTCCAACAGCGAATGGTTTGGGTTTTATATTTTCAATGCCTACAATTTTTCCGAGAATGGGCCAAAAAACTACAGAAGAACTCTTAAATAAAGGAATACCGTCAATATTGAAGGACATTTTTACTACATTTATATCGAATATATTTTCCACAAGAAATAATTTTAAATAATTTGTTATTCCAAAATGAATGTATTCACCATTATATAACTGTTTTTTAAAAGCAGTTGTACTGGGAGTTTTTAATAAGGTTTTAGCATTTAGAGGTAGTTCTGGATGTAAAGGGCGAAGAACATGTAATAAATCTGTCATTCTTGAATGTGGTACTTTATTCTCTAAGGTTAGTTGCTAACCCATACTTTTCACAATTATTTTTGAGGGAGATTGCTGAACTCATATCTACTGTAGAATCCTTTATTATGTAGCCATCATCATCAGTTACACTATTTTCAAAAGACTCAATAACTTCTTGATTAATGTCTGAAGAACTATTATAATTTAAACTTATTTGTGAATTATTATTATTACCTGAATCATCAGCAATAAAACTGTGATCAGTATTATTTAATGCCGAGTTTGACACATCTAAGCAATTGTTCACTGTTGAATTAGTTTCAGCATTATTTAAACTATGTAAAAGTTCACCCATTTCATGAACAATCCTGCGATACATTTGTCTCTCACCTATTACTTCTTTATAATACTTTGGCATTTTAATAACAGAAAAATATTACTTACTATACTAAAATTAACTTGAGTTTTATTTATTTAGATTTGTTTTGTTTTCTCTGGGGGGCATGTTTTAGCCAGGATTTAATACCTACTTCAATTTCATCTGTAGTGAAAGTGGAATTGTGTTTTACTGCACCTAAAATTTTTAGATGTTCTAGTAATGATGATAAAACTTTTCAAATACAAATGCACATGCACTTACCAATAACCACTGAATTTAAATGCAATTTCTTAAAAGGGTATTTATGAATCTCCTTGTCTTTTCTCAATTTTCCATGATAATTATAGTTGCTTGCCAGTTCATCAGTCATTAAATTTCTCAATATAGAATTAGTCTTTGTCCTCAGATCTTTTCCTCCACGTGTGCTAAAATATAGTACCTAAAAAAAACAAGTTATTTCTGTAGATATTTCCTGTCTGGTTAATATCAATAGAAAAACATTCGGAATAATAATATTTAACACTTACTAAATGCTCTACTAATGAAGGGTCATTTAAAATATTTTCTACTTTCTCTACATCAACTAAATTCTTCAATGGTAAGGTACAAGGGAAATTTTCTGGAAATTCTGTGTTTGTATTTCCAGCAAGAGTTCTATTTGCAAGTATTGCCAGAATTTGTTGATTCTGTTGCTTGATTTTTATAATTTCCTTAAGAATATTTTCATATCCTGTAAATAAATTTTATCTAGTGATTGTTTCTCCACCAACTTACAGTATCTAAAGATTGGACACTACTTGCATGATTTTTATGAAAATTGGTATAATATATGGATCACAAGTTATGATATTAATGATAATTATGATAAAAATTAATATTTTGAAAAGCTTACACTTTAGGTACATATTCTACACAAAGTGGCTTTAAAAGTTAAAATATTTTCCATGAAATCGCCATAACTTGTAATTCATATATACCAATTTTTATAAAAAATCGTTTACTTTCCAAGTGCGAGCTATCAGCCTTAATACACCGCAATTAATAGGAAAAATACATGTATTACTTACCATGTCTGTCTTGATGATGAACAGTTTTTGCTGGAGTTGAGGTGGAAGGGTATACTAAAACAATCAAAATATTATAATGAACCCAAAAATGATATTTTCACTACTTTACATAATTGTTGAGATAATCCTTGGTTTGATGTTGTTGGTGTTGCTAAAAAATACAATACTAAATGAACATTCTATGAAAAATGTTTTTTCATTTATTTACCTGGTATATTTTCCCTAGGTTTTAAATTAATATCAGCTGGAAGTTTAACAGGTGATAACAATCTTTTTTTCACTTCAAACTGTTCATCTTCATCAGATGATGTCTCCATTAATCTAACTGGTCTTTTTATGGGTCTTTTTCTTTGTGTTAGCTCAGTACAAGAAGAATACACATCCGATTCTTGTTCTGCTCTTTTTAATTTTTTATTTGCTAATTCCAAATCATCTATAACAAATTCAGTTGAAAAAAAATCTGAATAACATCTAAATTTATAGATATTCTCACCACATTCATAATAAATTTTTCTTATTTTGTATAACATCCAAGTTTCGGTATTCACTGATTCAGTCTTTAAACATCTATTGAATTTTGTTTGCTCATTAACTGGTGGCCAAAACACTTGCTTTTTGCGAGGCGTCAACCAACTAGAATTTACTACTGCTAAACCACCACCATCGTCCTCTGTAAACTCAATCACTGAAAACATCATTTTAATGAAGAAAACACCGGATTTGTTTAAAGAATGCACGTGTATTCTTTTCTTATAAATCTAACCTCAATGTTTTGGACAGGTTTGGTGCTCGATATTTGTCTGCTTCCAGTTCTTCACTTGCTCAAAGCATGTAATTGAAGAATATTTTTACATATATAGCAAAATAATGTTCGATAAACAACTAAATATAACGGAGATCAGTCTCTCTGGGTTCGTTATTATCGTGAATATTATCTCTTGAAATGTGACATTTTAGTTGTAGTGCCTAGTGCTGCCAACACAAAAAGATCAGTGTAGGCAACTTAATAAAAGAAACTAGAATATTTTTGTCTTTAAAATCCACGTTACAAAATTTGTTGTTGGGCTTAGTTTGGTTACTAAGTTAAAACAATAAGCATATTTGTTTTTTAGAGAATGTCGAACATGTGACTTAAAATCGACGTTTAAACGACGTCAATTATATGACGTCGATTTGACGAACATGCAACAACGTTCCATGAACGTCGATTTGAAGTCAATCGACGTCGTAGGTCCCAAATGCCTTAAAATCGACCTCATTTCGACGTCACCGTTCTGCCTGGGTAGTTGTCAAAATTTTGAGAAATGGTCCATAATAGTCAAAAGTTGTGAAAATTTTGAAAAATAGTCAATAAATAATACGAACCGTTTACTAAAATCGATTTAAACACGTAGTTTATAAAATTGATTTACTAAAAATCGATAAGTATTACTATAAAAATCGATTATAAGAAAATATTAATCGATTTATATAAAAATCGATTATTCTTCAACATCCCTAGTCAGTAGATCTTTTTAAGGTTAATCATGGTGAATGGCGAAAATGACGATTATTTTAGCACTCCTATTAAAACCTAAGATAATATAAAAAACTGTTTTAATTATTAAAAGGGCGACTGTAGAAAAAATGATGTGTGTTTTTTGAGCATAAAGTAAAATTGCCGCTTTCGAAATATCACCGCGATCCGCTCCGCGTCGCGCGGCAACATTCTTTCTCAATCGACAATATGTTACTTTACGCTCTAAATACACAAATAACTATTTTGAAGCTTGCTTCTTATTGCACTTTTGGGATGGCTAGTGAACTCGTGAAACCTGTAATGTTACGAAAAAGCGTTCGTCACGCGATGACTCATTACAGCGAAAGAGAGAGAGAAAGAGACGCAGGCTATAGTGTACGTTCAGTGCAGAGATATGAAGAGAGAGACAAATTTTGACAAATGGTTAAAATTTTTAAAAAATTGTCAAAAATGGTCAATAATTGTCAGAATATGTCAAAAATTGTCAAAAACTGTCACAAATGGTGAAAAATTGTCAAAAATTGTTAAATATTTTGAAAAATGTACAATAATTTCAGAAACTGTCAAAAATGGTCAATAATTGTTAAAGTTTTGAAAAATGGTCAAAAATTGTTAAAATTTCGAAAGACTGTCAAAAATGTTCAATAATTGTTGAAAATTGTCAACATTTTTGAAAATGATCAAAAATCGTTGAATATTTTGAAAAATGTACAATAATTGTCAGAATTTATGAAAGTTGTCAAAAATAATTGTCAGAAACTGTCAAAAATTGTCAATAATTGTTGAAATTTTGAAAAATGGTCGAAAATTTTGAAAAATTGTTGAAATTTTGAAAAAATAGTCAATAATTATAAAAAACTGTCAAAATTGACCAATAATTGTTGAAAATTGTCAAAATTTCGAAAAATGGTCAACATTTTTGAAAAATTGTCAAAAATGGTGAATAATTGTTAAAATTTTGGAAAATGGTCAATAATTATAAAAAAATGTCAAAATGGTCAAAATTTTTGACACATTGTCAAAAATGGTCACTAATTGTCAGAACCTGTTAAAAATTTGGAAAAATGGTCAAAATTTTTGGAAAATTGTCAAAAATAATCAATAATGGTCAAAATTTGTCAATAATTGTTAAAATTTGAAAAAATAGTTAAAAATTGTCAAAAATTTTGAAAAAATGGTCAATAATTGTCAAAAATGGTCAGTAATTTTTAAAATTGGAAAAAAGGTCAAAAATTGTTAAAATTTCAAAAGACTGTCAAAAATGTTCAATAATTGTTGAAAATTGTCAAAATTTTTGAAAATGATCAAAAATCGTTGAATATTTTGAAAAAATGTACAATAATTGTCAAAATTTTTGAAAGTTGTCAAAAATAATTGTCAGAAACTGTCAAAAATTGTCAATAATTGTTAAAATTCTGAAAAATGCTCGAAAATTTTAAAAAATCGTCAAAAATTGTTGAAATTTTGAAAAAATAGTCAATAATTATAAAAAACTGTCAAAATTGACCAATAATTGTTGAAAATTGTCAAAATTTCGAAAAATGGTGAATAATTGTTAAAATTTTGGAAAATGGTCAATAACTATAAAAAACTGTCAAAATGGTCAAAATTTTTGACACATTGTCAAAAATGGTCAATAATTGTCAGAACCTGTCAAAAATTTGGAAAAATGGTCAAAATTTTTGGAAAATTGTCAAAAATAATCAATAATGGTCAAAATTTGTCAATAATTGTTAAAATTTGAGAAAATAGTTAAAAATTGTCAAAAATTTTGAAAAAATGGTCAATAATTGTCAAAAATTGTCAAAAATTGTCAAAAATGGTCAGTAATTTTCAAGATCTTTCAAAAATTGTCAAAAACTGTCAAAAGTTGTTGAATATTTCAAAAAATGGTCAAAAAAAGGCAATAATTGTTAAAATTTTTAAAAATTATCAAAAATTGTTAAATATTTTGAAAAATTTACAATAATTGTCAAAATTTTTGAAAGTTGTCGTAAATGGTCAATAATTGTTAAAATTTTGAAAAATATCAATAATTGTTAGAATTTTGAAAAATGGTCAAAAATTGTCAAAATTTTGAAAAAATGGTCAATAATTATAAAAGACTGTCAAAAATGTTCAATAATTGTTGAAAATTGTCAAAATTTTTGAAAATGATCAAAAATCGTTGAATATTTTGAAAAATGTACAATAATTGTCAAAATTTTTGAAAGTTGTCAAAAATAATTGTCACAAACTGTCAAAAATTGTCAATAATTGTTAAAATTTTGAAAAATGGTCGAAAATTTTAAAAAATTGTCAAAAATTGTTGAAATTTTGAAAAAATAGTCAATAATTATAAAAAACTGTCAAAATTGACCAATAATTGTTGAAAAATGTCAAAATTTTGAAAAATGGTCAACATTTTTGAAAAATTGTCAAAAATGGTAAATAATTGTTAAAATTTTGGAAAATGGTCAATAATTATAAAAAACTGTCAAAAATGGTCAATAATTGTCAGAACCTGTCAAAAATTCGGAAAAATCCCTAATAGCACAATTATAACCAATGGACGTCCTTCGGACGTCCTACTGGGACATTCAGAACGTCCATAGGACGTTCAAATTTGGTACCGTGTACGTCCATAGGACGTCTCTGGGACGCACAAATGTCCCACTTGTGGACTAATTAAGGACGTCCTTTCAGGATGTCCCTAGTACGTCATTCAAGGACCTAAATCCTTGAGCAGCAAGAACATCTATTAGAAGGGCATTGGAGGTCCTTAACTATATGATCCGAACGTCCTTATGAATGCTACTGGACGTCCATCGATCGTCCCGATGGACGTCCATCGATAGACCCGAGGGATGTCCATCGAACGTCCTGACGGACATACATCGATAGACCCGAGGGATGTCCATCGAACGTCCCGACGGAAGTCCATCAAACGTCCATTTTTGTCGACGAAAATATATATTTCACGTTCCCAATATCTATCAAATTTAATTCAAGGAAGTAGTTGTTTTCTGAAGGATGTTACAAAAATAACCCCAATTTTATCATGGATTTCTCCAATTTTCAGAAAATCTTTTCATTTAACATTTATTCTAGAATGTTCCCCTTTTCATGCAGGATATTTTTTTCCTAAAAAGAAAAAGAAATTGCGTTAAAATAAAATTTATTGCAACAAAAACAACAGATCTCTAAAACAAAATAATGTTAAAATTAATCTCAATCTCTGAATGGAATATTTCATTATAAAAAGACATTCACTGTCTTTTCTTCGGCTACGGCCCTTTCAGCTGCTCTCCTTAAAAAATTTTTTATGCCATCTTCCATTCTTTTATGGATGATGAGGAAGTTTTTACATTTTGTTGACCTGATCCTGCAACATATAGTTTTTTTTAGTTCTACAGTTGAATGCCAAAACAAACAATAAATTAATATATATTCCTATTTTATATTCATATTAACTATGTATAGTTTTTTTTATTGAAACTTTCCTTGAAATTCAACAACTGAAAAATGAAAAAGAGTGGCACATACTTAATGGAACAAATAGATCAGTTACTGGTACATTTTCTAAATTCAGGGCTTGAGAATACCTTTTAACTATTCTATTTCTATGGAGTTTTGATATGTTCAGTTCTCTTTTGTTATTCATACTATTATATAATTAAATCAATTTAAAATTAAAGTAGAATGAAATTATACACTATAATTCACAAAATCGTAATCACTTATAACAACTAACCTAACCTTACTTTTAACAAAATGATATAAAACATGTACAAACCTTCGAACGTGAACTATTTTTATCATCCAGCATCTAAGAGAGTTGGATCACTGCACAATTTTCACAAAGTTACAAATATTACTGCAAAATGCTGCAATAAATAATATTGGGGGCACGATACACTCAACGTACATACCTTTATAACACTCAATTGGCGGTTGGCGTTGGCGCGATACGACACGTCAGCGATAGTAAAAACAGCACTGCCAACCAAACTTTCAGGAAATCCTAAGTACCAACCCAAAACAAATCTCACAATCTATTATATAATCTGTTATAATTTTTTTATGTATCAACATATATTAATTGAAAATGTATAATAGTGCAGAAACTGACAAATAATGTTACATATATAATTGTTGACGATTTCATTGAATTACATTCGGAATCGTTGGTGAAAACATGATCACGACAAAACAACCCTAAGCAGCGCCACAGTTGAGTAAGATAAGATAAGATATTTGGTTGTTACAGCTTTCCTCCCGAGGGTTAACTGTGTAAGGATTGTCTAGCCTTAATGGAGATAAAATTGCAGGGATCAAAGCAGTAAAAGAAATATGAATAACTCATAGAACCAAACCTAACGCTTAAGCTATTTTTTTCAGTGTTTTTTCTTTCAGAATATGTTTTTCTACTCCCATTCGTTTATTCGACATTTCCTACTTGTACCTATAAGGGACATTCCATGGACGTCCTCCCTTGGGAAGTATACAAAATGTTTCATTTGGGACGTCTATAGGATGTTGTTCTTAGGCTTTTTTTCAAATCTATTATTTGGGACGTGTTATGAACATCCTCAATGGGACATCATATGAGATGTACCAATTGGGACGTCCATAGGAGGTTGTTATTGGGACTTTTAAAAATATATACTATTCGGGACATGCCATGAACATCCTCGCAGAGACAGCATATGAGATGTACCAATAGGGACGTCCATAGGATGTTGTTATTAGGACTTTTTTTAAATGTACTATTCGGGATATGCCATGAACATCCTCAAGGGGACCTCATATGAAAAGTACCAATTAGGACGTCCATAGGATGTTGCTATTAGGACTTTGAAAAATATGTACTATTGCAGGCATTCCATGGACGTCTTCACTGGGACATTATATGAGATGTACCGATTAGGACGTCCTATGTACATCTCTGACGAGACATTCTCTTTTGAATCTCCCTCGGGACATCCATAGGAAATCCATAGGAATGACATTCGTGGAAATGATGAAAAGTGTACTGGATGGGACGTCCTATGGACAACGATTTCAGGTCCGGGACGTTCGGCCATGAATAGTACCAAATAGGGACGTCCCTAGTACAATGTGTGCTATTAGGGATGGTCAAAATTTTTGGAAAATTGTCAAAAATAATCAATAATGGTCAAAATTTGTCAATAATTGTTAAAATTTGAAAAAATAGTTAAAAATTGTCAAAAATTTTGAAAAAATGGTCAATAATTGTCAAAAATTGTCAAAAATTGTCAAAAATTGTCAAAAATTGTCAAAAATTGTCAAAAATTGTCAAAAATTGTCAAAAATGGTCAGTAATTTTTAAAATTGGAAAAAAGGTCAAAACTTGTCAAAAACTTTGAAAAAAATGGTCAATAATTGTTAAAATTGGTCAAAACTTTTGCGCGTATTTTTATTGTTGGTTTTCCCAACCTCGCATTCCATTGTGCATAAGAAGCACAGAAAATCGTGGGTAAAGGTGAATCATCTAAAGTGCAAATTGTTGAATCAGTAACAATGGCGGAGCATAAAATTTCAAACTTATCTAGACTTTTTTCATCGTCTGGAACTGTCATAAAAAATTGTAAAAACTTTACTTTTAATTTTCATTCATCAAATTAAGTAAATAAATTTTTGGAAATATGTGAACTCCTCGATTGTAGAAAAAATCTTGTATGTAATTCGAGCGTGATATCATTGTCGACTTCAATCGACAATATATCATTTTGTGCTCTTAATAATTATTTTGAATTTTTCGGGGGTAATACCACGAGTGCTTGAAAATTACCGATAATTTCCATGAAAGCTTGTTGTTAATAGTTCCACGAGTTCGAAGAACGTTCTTCGAACTCGTGGAACTATTAACAACAAGCTTGAATGGAAATTATCCGGTTGATTTTTAAGCACAAGCGGTATTTGGGGAGAATATTTCTCGAATAAAAATACAAATTACTGTATATCTCCACTATATTGAATTTGTCCTTTTTTTCGCCGCAAAATAACATAAATTGTCTCCATACACTATTCTTACTCTTTTCCGTGTTTTTGGGTACACTTATAATGACATTTTTGTCAATTTGCCGTTCTGTTATATCTCCGAATCGATTCAGAACCTCTAATTTTAATGTTGTCAGTCAACCGTTGTCATGGCAACGTGGAATTATCGCTGGGTTGTCATGGCAACGTGGTATTTCCACTGTAATTTTTAAATTTCCATTTGATAATTTAGCATTTGCTGCATTGATACAACATGAATGAGTGGAATATTACCTGGAATATCTGAATTATCCGCAAATTTTTCGACGGATAATCTTCAAAATATGAGATTCTTTTTTTTTACTATCGATTTTTTGCAAAATCAGTCAAAAACACGTGGATCCGTATAGTTTACGGGTCCCTATAAAATCATCAAGTAGGTACTCATCCTAACAAAAATTTAATATTTCGATTTACATGTTTTGAATCATATATGTATAAAATTATGTAATCCATTTTAGTACAGTCCCGGTAAATTGTTTGAATAAAATTCAAAAAATATTTCTATTTTGTCAAATTAACAACCTATAATAATATGTTTCTTAAAAACCTCAATTCTTAAAGCTATTTTAAAGAAAAATGCTTTTTTCCACATCAACTTGGACGAGTCCATTACAAATTAAGCTAAAGTAAACTCGTAGAAAATCTCAACAATTATACAAAATTAACACACTTACCATATTAATACCAGCATAAAAAAGGTATTAAATTCCTCAACACCTAAACCACATTTTTTATTTTTGAAACAAAGTTTTTCACACGAAAATTAATCGAATTTAAACAATCTCAAACCGTACCGCATAATTCACTTTCGCGTACTTCGTTCTTCCAAATCTTTTGTTACAAATAATAAGTTTTTGACAGTAATGATACTACGGCTAAGTACGATGTTTGTGGAGTCACACTGAAGTAACTGGTTCTTATCGAAAATATTTTCAAATAAAAAATTGTTTCCCTATATTTGGATTGAATTCTACCAAAGAAATTAAATTATTATATTAGTGCAGAACGTACGCAAAATGTTCACATAGGGGGTTTATATAAAATGTATAAGACTATTTGAAAAATAAAATATGATTTTTTGTATATATTTTAATTGATTCAAATGACATGTTTCCAAAGAAAATATAGAACTATTATACAGGGTCTCCCGTAAATAACGAGAAAGAATAGAAACGGTTTGCAGTGAGTTGTCTCTTAATAGATTTTTTCTGAGGAAGATAACCAACCAAATGAAAAAACGTATGCAAAAATAAAATATCAGCGTTTGTTAATGTTAACTACTACATACAAAATAGTTTCAATAATAATTTTATTCGTGAGGTTATTTCAAATTACTCTTTTTAATTGAAAAACTATCAATTACAAACCCATAAGAAACGTTTGTGTTTAAATTATTTGGAAATGATCTGCAAGTGGTTAGGTACTTCACATTTTTGAAGCTTGCTTCTTATTGCACGACATAGGACTTTTGGGAAGGCTAGAGAACTATTTTTAACAATAATTATTTTCTTTTTCAAAATTTTAACAACTATTGACCATTTTTGACAGTTTCTGACAATTATTGACCATTTTTGACATTTTTTTATAATTATTGACAATTTTTTCAAAATTTTAACAATTTTTGACCATTTTTCAAAATTTTAACAATTATTTACCATTTTTTAAAGTTTTTGTCAATTACGGACCATTTTTGTCAACTTTCAAAAATTTTTAAAATTATTGTAAATTTTTCAAAATATTTAACTATTTTTGATCATTTTTCAAAATGTTAACAATTATTGACTATTTTTGACAGTCTTTTATAATCATTTACCATTTTTCAAAATATTTAACCATTTTTGACCATATTTCAAAAATTTTGACAATTTTTCAAAAATTTTAACATATTTGGCAATTAGAGAGAGAAACGCGCGATACTCTCTCTCTCTCTCTCTCTCTTCCGACCGTTTGGAAATCCCTCGTGCCGGCGAGAGAGAGAGGGAGAGAGACGTGCCGCTGTGTAGGCTACGGAAGAGAGATGAAGAAGGCGGCTGAGGAAGAGAGGGGAGAGAGTTAGTACAGCGGCCGAAAAAGAGACGGAGAATGAGTGCATGACGAACGCTTTTTCGTAACATCACACGTTTCACGAGTTCACTAGCCTTCCCAAAAGTCCTATGTCGTGCAATAAGAAGCCAGCTTCAAAAGCGTTCAAAAGCGATGACTCATTCTTCGTCTCTTCTACCAAATATGTTAAAATTTTTGAAAAATCGTCAAGAATTGTCAAAAATTTGGGAAAATTGTCAATAATTGTCAAAAAACGGTTAATAGTTGCCAAATATTTTCAAAAATTGTCAAAACAATTTTGAAAAATGGTCAATAATTGTCAAAATTTTGAAAAAATGGTCAATAATTATAAAAGACTGTCAAAAATGGTCAATAATTATAAAAGACTGTCAAAAATGGTCAATAATTATAAAAGACTGTCAAAAATGGTCAATAATTGTTAAAAGTTTTTGAAAAATTGTCAAAAATGGTCAATAATTTCCAAGATCTGTCAAAAATTGTCAAAAACTGTCAAAAAATGTTAAATATTCAAAAAAATGGTCAAAAATAGGCAATAATTGTTGAAATTTTGAAAAATTATCAAAAATTGTTAAATATTTTGAAAAATTTACAATAATTGTCAAAATTTTTGAAAGTTGTCGTAAATGGTCAATAATTGTTAAAATTTTGAAAAATAGTCAATAATTGTTAGAATTTTGAAAAATGGTCAAAAGTTGTCAAAATTTTGAAAAAATGGTCAATAATTATGAAAGACTGTCAAAAATGGTCAATAATTGTTAAAAATTGTCAAAATTTTTGAAATATTTTCAAAAATGGTCAATAATTGTCAAGATCTGTCAAAAATTGTCAAAAACTGTCAAAAATTGTTAAATATTTTGAAAAATTTACAATAATCGTCAAAAATTTTGAAAGTTGTCATAAATGGTCAATAAATGTTAAAATTTTGAAAAATAAACAATAATTGTTAGAATTTTTAAAAATGGTCAAAAATTGTTGAAATTTTGAAAAAATTGTTGAAATTTTGAAAAAATGGTCAATAATTATAAAAAAATGTCAAAAATGGTCAATAATTATAAAAAAAAGCTCAAAAATGGTCAATAATTGTTGAAAATTGTCGAAATTTTTGAAAAATGGCCAAAATTTCTGAAAAATTGTCAAAAATGGTCAATAATTGTTAAAATTTTGAAACAATGGTCGATACATTTCAAAAACGGTCAATAATTGTTAAAAATTGTCAAAAATGGTCAATAATAATTACAATTATTGTCAGAACCGGTCAAAAATGCTCGAAAATTGTCAAAAATGATCAATAATTGTCAAAACTCTCAAAATTGGTCAATAACTGTTAAAATTTGAAAAAATAGTCAAAAACTGTCAAAAATTTTGAAAAAGTGGTCAAAATTTGTCAAAATTTTTAAAAAACGGTCAAAAATTTACGGAAAAAGGTCAAAAATGGTCATTCTATTGTGCATAAGAAGCAAGTTTCTGTCGGTGTCTTACTGCAATAAATAGTTAAAAATCTTGAAAATGGAGTATTGTATCGAGTTCAACAAGGAGTACCTTTTATGTAGGAAATTTAATAAAGAATTGCTGTCAAAAGTCTTGAGCTCTGAATACGGGGTGTTCCAAAAATATGGTACAATAAATGTTTACGAACCCCTCGTACCACACCACTGGTTCATTAGAATTTGACAGAAATAATACTGTTTTGAAAAGACAATTACCTTAAAAAAATTTTAAATTTGTACTTCCATTCCCCGAGAAGATATGCAATAAAATGTGTATTCCTTCTCCACCCTTTAACAGCCTGTATCTCACAAACTAAGAAGGTTAGAGAAAAGTTTTATTTGGGTATTTTGAATATTTATTAACGATATATCATGCCTCTTATTCACGGTACTTATTTACGGGATACAGAATGTAACACTTGAATATATACAATCGTTTTAATATTAAAAAGACAATTGTTTAGAGAAAATGGCTGTAGATCTAACACTTCTTTCACATTACACGGTTTTAATAGTGCGTTTAAAAACCGTCCGAGTTTTTGCCGCGAATATTGTTGTTTTCACATTGGCACGGATTTTTACCGCATTATTTTTATTTCATTTGTTTAATACGACAATACCTACGCATTTTTAACTTTTTCCTCCATTAGATCAAAATCTTCGTTAATTGCTAAGCAAACTTCCCGCCAACCATTTATCGTCGCCACTCTGTCTTTATAAACATCTAGACTTTTGTCCCATAGGAGAGGTCTTGCTTCGACCAAGTTTATTGAAACTTCAGCATCAAAATCATGCATTCTTAACTCCACTTGATACAATAAACACAAACTGAACTGCAAATACGCTGTTAATGCCGTTCGTCAAAAAACCGTTCTGCATTTAGTCACGTAAGCCACTTCAGCAAACACGCCCGTGCGGCTTTCAACTGGGCAGGGCTGTTGCACGACACGGCACCGGCATTTAATTGTAGCCGTTAATGTGAAAGATCCCATGCCCTTCTCCATTTCAACAGCCGTGCAGTTTTTAACCGTACCATTAAAACCGTGTAATATGAAAGAGGCGTTAGGTTTGTTCATAGAGCGATCACAAACGGTTGGAAACTGGACGACTCACGCGCAGTGAATAAAAACCGTTCACAGAGAGGACCTGCGCATGAGCAGTCCAGTTTTTAACCGATTGTGATCGCTCTAAAATCCTAATATTCCTAAAATAAAAAGTTGGGCGTGCGGGATCGTACTTGTGATAGAAGTGAAACTTTTTAGAAAATTCACATCAATGATACCGAAAATTTCAAATTTTGCAATTTTGAACACATTTGTGTTGCAATAATTACTTTTATTTGATTCAGTATACTGGGTGATCCAACAAATTGATCTAAAGTTTAAATTTATTGAAAACTAAATTAGGATTTGGGTGAGATAGGACAAATTAGGAACAAAACAAAAATTCATCAATTTTTATTGATACAGATATAAGTGGTTGATAAAATTTGGAATTTTTACAATTTGAAATTAATTTTGGACATAAGGAGAATGAGAGTCGGGCACAAACTGTACCTAAATAGAAGTTTCAGTTAACTGGCCTAATCAAAAATCAAAGGTATAATAAAAGATTTCAAAAATTTGTTGAAATTAAGTAGTTCTAGAAAACGTTTTTACAGATTTGAAAAGCTACGGGATTGGGAATGGAACAATATGTCAAAATTTGAAAGAGATCGGTGAATAGTTTTTAAAGATTTGCAAATTGTGTACATTTCCTCCGTGTTTTTCTGCAAAACTTTTACCATTGTAGAGTAGCTCAGTTGAACAGCATATAACTTTCTTACGTTTGGTCATATTATAAACATTTAGTTTTGGTGTATGGTTGCCCATACCAAAACCATTCATTCCTACTAGTAGTTAGATTAACAAATATCTTGGGTTGAGTGTCATCTGCCACATGTTCCGTGACATCTGTTAGGTTGGTGCCTAAATATCTTAGGTTAAGTATTACCTATCAATTGTCACGTGTCAACCAATCACATGCTAATGAGGTGCAGGGTCAACAAATTGGTGGATGAAACGGCCAGAGAATGCTCATCAATGCCATTTATTGGACCGGAACCCTTCTGCGGCGTCGCAAGGTCGACAATAAATATGGCAACAAGGAAGTCGGTGGCACTAAGATCTCTAGAATGGTTGGTAATCCCACCAGAACCAAGACAGGCAAAACAGTTCATTAGAGGACATTCGCCAACATTCACAGCAGTCCTAATAAGCAGAGATAGGAAAACTGTCAAAGCCGTAGTAGGTATGTCAACAAGGCACTGTAAGCTCAACAGGCACGCCAAGCTAATGAGGTTGACAGACGAAGCCATGTGCAGATTCTGTCACCCAGAGGAGGAAACTGCAGAGCACATCCAATACCAGTGCGACTGCCTGGCGAATGTGCGGTTTCTTGTACTAGGCGATGAGAAGCCACCGGCAAGAAACTACATGAAAGATTCAGTCTTGAAGCTGATTAGCTACTTAAAATGAGTCGGACAGGAGAATGTAATCGAGATTCAGAGGACCAAAATAGATCTGGAAAGGTTGCAGTAGAATAGTGTCTAAATATCTAAGGTTCCGTGTCAACTGTCAGGTGTCTTCTATCAACTGTCAGATGCCAGTGTCGAGAGTGGTGGGGGTGGCTGAAAGTGGCTTGCAGGATGCGCTACTCCTGCACAGCAGGTACTTGAATACATTTAAAAGTATATGAATAGTTGGATATGAAAATAGTCTGAATGAAGACGATGGACCTATTGGTCATAGTCCACTTCGGGCTCTGAAACGCGCGTCAGATAATGTGAAGTGTAAAGTATCAGTATTGATGTAGTGGTAGTTATTGTGTTTGGTAGGGAATATCGCCAACGGTTCTAGAATTGCCAACTCAGTATCAAAATTAAGTTGAATTATTATCATATATTTTCTGTAATCAATTCGTGTTTTCAATAAGTTCTATTAAATGAACTGTCGCAGGCACTTAATTTGCTCAACGAGATCAATTACTCATCCCCTTATTGATGTGGAGAGTATGAAGTTAATCGAAAACATCGATTTGCGTTCAGGGTTGTTTAATCTTAATATATAGGTACAAATCAGGTAATATGAGAACTTTAGGCATCAAACTACCTAACAAGTGGTTAAGATGTGTAAATAGTAATTTACTGACATTGCAATAACGGCGTTAATCCAAACAGAATAAACTTGACTGAGCAATACCAAGATAGTGCTCAATCTCCTGAAGGTGAAATGGAGCCGCATTATCAGATCTCTTTGTACAGGGTAGTGCGTAGTTTGAGTTTAACTGCAGATATAATATCGGAGAACGTAAAAGATTCGATATAGATGGAAAGGAATAAATTACAATTTGATGAATTAAGAAACACGCTTTCTTGACGAATCTTATTGAGAAGTGAATAATTTTGCAACGATTTTTTTTATTAGAGATCCCTATTTCTATAGAACATTTTAATAGAAAAACATTCTTGAATCATGCACTTTTGAAAGAGAAAATTGCAATTAAAAGTACCTTAAAATCCGCCATTTTTTTCAAAATTTTTGACAATTATGTCTAGATACCAGATGGTCACAAATTTTAGATAGAGCGGTGGATGGACAATGTTGCCAGTTCTCATTTCCATAACTCGTGACGGCTTGAAAATACTTTACGCAAGATTTTAGATCTTTTTACTAAAAAATGTGAAATACATTCAGAATTTCTAGAGAATAGTCCAAGAAACAATATTTTTTCACCACGACTACTATTTGGACAGATATTTTATTTAAAAAATAGTTAAATACTCTTTATTCAACATGAATTTTTTCGAGAAGAGGACATATGTATATATGGATATAGGTATAAATGTAGACATAAATATCAAATAATTTGTATTCCACATGAAGTTTTCCAAAAAGGGGAAGGGTTACCCTTTTTCGAGAAGGGGAAGGGAATATATAAGTATGTATATAGATAGTCATAAACTTCCAAAACTTCATGTGGAATACAAATTATTTTATGTTTTTTCAAGAAGGGGGAGGGGATTAACCAAGATTCACATAATTCCTTCCACCCGTCGAACCAATTATTAACCGACTAACTGTCACAAATGTTTGTAATGAAATTATAATGGAATTTCTTATTGTCGAATTAGCATAATTAGGAATAACATATCTTTTACAAATAATAATGATAACAATTAATAGTTTTCATAACTCAATCCATCATCGCTGCTCGAACAACGGACAGAGATCAAAGTGTATCAATTTTTTCAAAATTTTAACAATTTTTAAAAATTTCAACAATTTTTCAAAATTTCAACAATTATTTACCATTTTCTGTTTCTGTCAATTACTGACCATTTTTGACTACTTTCAAAAATTTTGACAATTATTGTAAATTTTTCAAAATATTTAACAATTTTTGATCATTGTTTAATTTCAACAATTATTGCCTATTTTTGACCATTTTTTGAAATATTTGACAATTTTTGACAGTCTTCTATAATTATTGACCATTTTTCGAGAAGGGGAAGGGAATATATAAGTATATATATAGATAGTCATAAACTTCCAAAACTTCAAGTGAAATACAAATTATTTTATGTTTTTTTCGAGAAGGGGAAGGGAATATACCAAGATTCACATATTTCCTCTCACCCTTCGAACCAATTATCACCCGACTAACAGTCACAAATGTTTGTAATGGACTTATAATGGAATTTCTTATTGTCGAATCAGCATAATTAGGAATAACATATCTTTTACAAATAATAATGATAACAATAGTTTTCATAATTCAATTCAACATCGCATCCCGAACAACGGACACAGATCAAAGTGTAACTAGAACCAAAACCTAACCCAACTTACATTAACCAAATGAAACTCAACAATGTATTAAAGTAGAGAGGTTAAGCTCCGAAGTATCATTTCATTTATTTCAAAGTATTAATATATATGAAGAAAACTATGTGGTCCCGCAGTAAGTTTGTTATAAACTCTTATTTTTATTGTAAGGTATAAAGCAAATCTATGAAAAACATTATATTATAAAGATGTTTATTATTTCAATTTTTATAATTATAAATGCAAATTATTGAATATTTTTATATATTCATGTAATCTATTACAATGCAAAATTAATTCAACTGATAGAAAATAAACACCATTTGACAACGGCGCTAAAATTATCACCTGATCACACAACAATCTTAATTTGTGAACATAGGGTACCTAGACATATGATTTTAGTGTATGATTTTATAACCTATAAGTGTCAAGTGAAAATAATTATGCTTGAATATATTTCTAAAAATTGGCAAAATTCAAGTATTTTCTTCCGGTTTTTTTTGTGAAACTTTCTCACATTTAGTTTAAGATAATAATCTTTACAAATAGCATTAAATAATTTTAAAAAAGTATCATTTTCTGAACTAAACTCGTGATTTTTAAAGTAACTACTGAATAATCCTGCGAAAATTTTGTTCGAATCTGATTTATTTGAGGTAAGCTATCAAACAAATTTGAAATTAACATAAAATTCCGGGGGTCGCGAAGTCTACCAGAACCTTTTGTTTCAACAAGATGGCTGCTCTGGTCACAATTACGCTTCTGTTACTGAGTAATTGAATAATGCTGTTTCAGGTCGTTGAATAACTTGCAGATATACTATCACGATCACCAGGTTTGCCTCCGTTGATTTTCTTTTTTGGGGATACTGAGAATCCAGTATTTTGATAAATTTCTATATTGAAATTACTATTTTAAATCAAACCAACTGTTTCTAACAGAAGTTACATTTGATGTAATCCCTACCTGCTGTTTAATATTTTGGCTAGACCTAATTTCTAATTCTTCAAGAAAATTTAGTTCCTGTTTCTTATCACGAATATGTAGTACTTCTAGCTCTGTCTAGGTGTAAATGAATGTTTGGTGTCAAGTATATGTGTAATGGGATTTATCTGGCTCTTTTAATATGTATGCGCGTAAGTGTTCATTGTTTCTATATTGGTCAAAATAGTTGAAATTTTGAAATTAGACACAATGAACACTAACGAGCATACAGATTGAAACAGCCAGATAAATCCCATTACGCAAAACATCTACTTGGCACCAAACATTCATTAACACCTAACACATAACTAGAAGTACTGCATATTTGTGATAAGAAACAAGAACTAGATTTCCTTGAAGAACTAGAAATAAGAAGACACTTAAGAGACCCACAATATGAAGTCGTCAATGGACAAATAAATCTAGGGAGCTCTCCACTATTAAACTTCTCTTCTTAAGTAACAATTATTGTAGAGATGTTAAATATCGTAATAATTATCAATATCTTAAAATTTTCATATTTTTTCACTAAATAGTGGAATCAATTAAAAACAGTTAGCTTAATTTATAACAGTAATATGAGTAGATTTCACAAAGTAAGGGACCAAACAGGAAATTCCTGTATTGAAATCTTTAAAATTACCAAAACATGTTGCTAGAGAGGTCAATTGAGGGGCTGGTTAACAGATTCTTTAGTTCTGTCACCGGATGACGCCACCTTCGCTGAAAATCCGAGTTGAGGGCTTGTTCGCTCGAGCCACGCGCTTTCTCCCGACTACCAAACGTCTTTCTCGTCCATCTCACGGTCAGTTCGAAACCTCTCGGTCTTACATATTGGCCTGCTCTTCTATAAGCGTTCTGTACATTCTCACTTTTAGCTCATAATGCTTACAACAATAGCACATTACTGTACTCGTTTTTTCAAAAAGCGAAAAGATAATGCCTAATAGTATAATTATTTCACAACTGAAATGTTTGGCCGGTGAAATAATATTCAAGACAAATTTCTTACTACACCTACCTACTTTATTTCCAATGCCCTTTTTATATTCACATTCAATGGGATTAGAATATTTATAGATAGAATAAAAAGTGGGGATTTTGCGATAATTATTTTTAATATTGTTTCAGAATTTTAGCTTGTAATAAACATTTCACTCCGAAAATATTGTTGTGTTTAAAAATAAGTATGTGGCGTCCTAAATGAATCAAAGCGTATACGGTGGGGGTATCTTTCAACAATTTAATTTGTTCAATTCCAATTAATAAATGAAAAATTAATTGGTTTTCCAAACGACAGTGATTTTTTTCATAAAATAAATTTAATTTATGTTCTAGAATCTGAATTTCACCGAATACGGATCTGTTAATTTATAAACTTCCATTAATAAATACTTAAGGCAAGGCAAGAGTCAACGGAATATTGTGAAACGGTATTTAAGTACGTACTATTTGTGTTATCCGGCTTGGTCGCTAATGCTGGGTTTTGAATTCAGTTCCACCATTGCGTAGCTGTTTCTCTAGTTGTTCCACTAAAGTTAGGTGATTTTAATAACAATAAACTTGTATGTTGTGAAAGTAATTTTCTACTAATAAGTTGCTTTCTCGGAGGAAAAAAGTTCATACGAAAAAAATAATTATAGATGTATTGTAGTTGCATCGTTGTGTTATTTATCCTTTGTTCTCCGTCTTCATTTTCTGAGTTCCACCTTAGCTGCTTCGGCGGAAATCGGCAATTATATTGCAAACCGCATTATCATTGACATGAGACTGGAGTGTGTTTTCCAAATGAGCAAGACTCAAAACGTATCGGAAAGGGAAGGATCAACAATCCACTCAAAGTATTTGAACCAGCCAAATATCGCCAATGCGAAATCCCTTCTAGTTCAAGTACTTCAGCGCATCTATCTGTTTTTTTGTCTGTTTGCCTGTTTGACTGTTTTTCTGTAAAAATGACGAAACTAAAATAAGAAATATCAATTTGTGACAAAAATTAGCATTTTGATGTTTTTCCTGTAATTTAAACGCGAGAGTTCTTTTCTGGTAAATAATCGTAGCTTCGCAAAATTCCGAATAAATGAAAGTGTATGTATACTGTAATGTTTTTGTTATTTATTTAGGCTTTCACTTGTGTGATAAAAATCATACACACTATGGCTAATTACTACCTAATGATTTATTCATTAAACTTAATTTATATACACACTCTACTCAATGTCTACTAATTTATTTACACTCGGTATAATGGTTTTAATTTATTTTTACCACTTGAATATTACACTATTTATCTTCACTATTTAATTCACTGTCCGATTACTAAGAAGTTCTGTGAACTAACTTTTAACTGACCGTTTCACTAATTAATTAACCACGCACTCAAAAACCCGCGTATTGATCAATTCTGGAAAGTTCTTGAACTTCTACGCCCGTCATATGCATGATACAACGATATACTAGAATGTTCTCGAGAGGGGCGCAAATTTACAGTCGAGGGACAGGGCCGGCTTTGAGTTGGTGACCTCGCAACAATACTTTATATTTCTTTGGCTCTTTTTATCGAAAATAATAACATTTCAAAGCATTTTAGGCATATTTAACTGAAGTTAGCCACTAGAACTTTCAGCAAAGCAGATCCTGGATAGTTCTCCATAGAATCCTTCTTGCATTATTATACCGGTTTCCTGTCCATACAAGAAAGGATAGTTGGGTGTTTACTTTAAAGGGAACTCTGGGATTCATGATCAATGTAAATACAATTTCAAAGAATGTTATTTATTCGGGGAACAAATTGGTAGGACTAGACATAATTTCGTGGGGTGCACCTGAACTGCGCCAAATTTATCTTGAGGATATAATCCCTCACCCGAACTGCGCCATTTTTTTTACCTGCTTACTTGGTTTAATCCTAGTCCGAACTGCGCCAAAATATTGCCATTTTTATATTCACTAGTCAGTCCTAAATTTTGAATTTGGTTTGGTTTGGTTTGGTTTGGTTTGGTTTGGTTTGGTTTGGTTTGGTTTGGTTTGGTTTGGTTTGGTTTGGTTTGGTTTGGTTTGGTTTGGTTTGGTTTGGTTTGGTTTGGTTTGGTTTGGTTTGGTTTGGTTTGGTTTGGTCCATTTTTATACTTAATTGATTTTAAACTTTACCACCTTACTCAAACGCAAACGTAAAACTAAAAATAAAATTGATATAATTTGCTACCCTTCCTCCTGTTAGAAGACAATTAGGAGTTATCATAATATTTTCAGAAATGTTTACTTTTAAATAAGATTTGTTAATTCCTAATAAAACGATAATCCCTATAACCGGCGCAATTCAGGCAAGAGATTAAGACCTTCCATAACTGCAATTCTACCTGAGGATTACTTTGGCGCTATTCGTGTGCGTCCATTTCGTGTACCTATAGAATCTTGAAAATAAAAAATGTATTTTGTATTAAACCCCACAAACAGGAAATGCTCCATTGTTGATATAATATCATTAATAATGCCCTAGATAATTTTCTGTACGAAATCTTAATGAAGCTAATGTTCTGCACGTGCATTCGCCAATCCCCAAAAATGATTTTGTTCTAAAATGGGATAAACCATTTCTTCCCTAAATACGCGAATATTGCAACGTTCAAATAGCGAGAACATTTAATGAGAATGTTATATTTAGAACAAATGTATTGTTGGAATCTAACAATCCAAAACAGGAGTGAGTATCTGAAAAATTTATCCAGACAACTCGTTACTCCACATATGCAAAAAGAGCCTCCCAAAATCTACCAATACAAAAATATCTGAATATTTTTTTGACACTGTGAAAAAGAATAGCAAAATATCCTCAATCTGCTTATCTTTGGTCTTTGCCTTTGGTCCTTTGGCCACTTCTCTAGTTACGAAATTTGTTAGAAAATTTTCTCAGTTCATTGTACTGACAAATAAACTAGAGAAAAAAGTGCAATTCCACTTAACTAATTAATTGTAGAGTAGATCAATTGCCGGTATTAACTTGGGAAACATTGACAAGTTTAACACAGTGTGCTATTGAGCGCCCTAAGGGAAATTAAGATCAAAGGGTAGGTATTTATGGGAGTCTAGCGATGTTCTGAGTCCAATGCTATCACGTGAAATTCAATGAAAATGATGTTTGGACGTATACAGGTTCGGTAAATATTCCTCTCCCATATGTAGAATCTCATATAGGGGCAACAGTGAGCACTATGAATTAAATTATATATGTCCGTATTCTGAGGGACTGAGGGAGTGAAGCTTCACGAGAGAACAGATATTCAACATAACGACGGAGGATATCCATGGTACTTTAGACAACCAGGAAAGTATAGTATGTACATTCTTCGACACAAAACTTTTGATAATATTCCACATGCGGCTGCCAATGCAGATTTGAATAAAAGAGCTTTGGACAGCACAATATTCAAATGAACGTTGGAACTGCTCACCACAAGTGTAGCAGAGACATCGTCTACATCTGCACAATCAGAAGATAACCTCAAGAGGGAGTGGCATCCCTATTAAAAGTCTGTCGGTAGACTAATGACATTTTAGTTATAAACATAGGAAGATTTGGGAAAACCTTTTGTGACATCATACAAAGGAAACTGAACTATAACCATCTTAATAGCTGGAACAAAAAACCTCGGGTATATACCGAAAGCGCCGATTTTACCTATACTAAACTAGATGCCCCAAAAGGGTCATTAATCCGGGGATGGGCGATTTGGTCCCCGCTACCTGTGTTAATCCGTTAGAACCCAAACATTTCGATAATCCGACTGGTAATTTCGCCCCCAAATTAAAATATTATAATTAATTCTGCTTCTTAGAAATTTTTAGGAAAAAGAGGTAGTTCAGATGGAAATAAAACTCTTGAATTATTATAATTTGCTATCATTTTGCTTTTTACTTAGTTTGACAAAGCAAATTATGGAGGTGAAAATTATCAAAAGTATTCGTGGCAAGGATTTACTTGTGGTTAACGGTTACAAGTTTAATTTCCACAAAAAACTGGAAACTTCTAAAGAATCTTGTTGGAAATGTACCAACAGAAAATTTAAGGCCTGTGTCTATACACTAGGTGCATCAAGTGCAATATTCGTGACTAAAACTTCAACCGAACACTGCCATGTTGCGGACATTTCAACGTTAAATAGGCAAACAGTTTCTGTAGTTTGCAAAAGAAAAGCTGTTGAGGATATTTCGGAAAAACCGTCAAAAATTATACGTATGGCTTTGAAAGAAAACCTACCAGCGACACTAACAACCAGGGACGTCGAGTACATTAGGAAGAATAAGTACAATAGTCGACGTAAGTTTATACCAGCGCTTCCGAAAAATACATGAAATTTTGAATTCGATTGACGTAAAAACTTCGCGTGATGAACAATTCCTTTTTATCAATTGTGTGTTAAATAATATCATTGTGTTTACGTGTCTTCCAAATCTTGAAGCTCTGGGGAAAACGCAGCGAATCTACGTCGACGGGACATTTGATTATTGTTCCAAATATTTCACACAAATGTTTACAATTCACGGTTTTTTAAACGGACATTACATACCTTTAATGGTATGCCTTCTACCCAATAAAAAATCGGAAACTTACGAAAGACTGTTTCTCTTGGTTCAAGATAAGTGCTCTGAACTGCATATTAACTTCGATTTTAAGGAAATAGTGTGTGATTTTGAAATAGACATACATAAAGCTGTTCGAAAAATATGGCCTTCCGCCCAAATCATCGGATGCAGATTTCATCTCGCCCAGGCATGGTTCCGGAAAATCAAATCTCTCGGTCTAGTTTTGGAATATAACGATGATATCGGTCGGTGGTTGCACTTGACTTCTGGTCTTACTTATTTAGATCCTAATGAGGTGGGTGATTGCGTTGCGTTCGAACTATTCGAAAATAGACCAAACGACACTAGATTGGAGAAGTATGTACTCTGATTATCTAATCGAGAATTATGTTGATGGAGAATCTCTTTTTCCACCGACGATTTGGGCCAAAAATTCCTCTGATCTCACACGAACAACAAACGCTTGCGAAGCTTTTCACAGAACTTTTAACGATTCGTTTTACAAAGAACATCCAAATATAATAACATTTCTTGAGAAATTAAATGAATTCCAAATAGAAACTTATATCAAGTGGCAAAGTCTTCATTTGAAACATAATGTAAGGGACCCTAAAGTTAGAAATCGTCAGACATTTATTGAAAACCTTATAGAAAAATACAAAAACTCTGAAATAGATAGAACTAATGTTTTAACATGTATTTCATTCAAGTATATGAAATTTTGAAATCTCCATTTTTGTAAAAATTATTTATAAGTGCATGTTATAGAGTTGAAATTAAAACCTTTAAACTATTTTCATGTTTTGATTTGATTTCTTCTTTGAACCGAAAGCATATACCTACTTGATTGCGGGGACGAAATTACTTGTAGGGAATTTATACCTGTCAGCCATGGGGACCAAATTACCTTTTGAAATTTCGTGACCTCATCTTTGGGGGCCAAATTACCAACTCCGATTAATCCGACCGTCCACTTGCGCCGGCTATCGGTCTGATGATCCACAGCGGGGTGTCATCCGAATTAAAGGATTAAGAAGAAAGATTCTTGAAAATAATTATATTTGAGAATTTTAAATTTCGTTCGTGTGGTTTAACAAAGCAGGGGTTAAGGTGGAGATGTGCGAATAAAAATTGTACAGCTAAACTCTACACCGATGAAAATGGTTTGGTTAGGTTAGGTTCAGGTTAGGTTAGGTTATATTTATATAAAAATAAACAGTGTGTGTATACCTACAAAAATAACTAACCAAAAATATAAACAAAGATTGCAATTTTTATCAGAAAAAGTCGAATTATTTAAAGCAGGACATTTCCAAAGATTTGAATTTTTAAAATATGTATCATACCATTACGGCCCCCTGTAGAGGCAATTGGCGCAAGTCGACCCTGGGATTATGGTTACCTAAGATTGCTCCAGCGCAAAAGGACTATGAGATTATTAAAATCGGCGCACTCGGCCTATGCCCGAAACCTCAACCTCGAATCCGTTAAATTTTATGGAAGCGAGATTGAATGGGAATAGTGAGTTGAATATCTAGATCTGACCCTAGGTAGCAAACTCTTGTGGAACAAGAAACCTGGCAAAGGAAAATTGGGGTTGTAACCCAAGTATCCTGAGCTGAATGTACACAGCAATAGTGAAACCAATCATTTCTCAGGGAGTCATTGCGTGGAGTAGTAGGACCAGCCTATTGACGACGACAGGCAACATTTACAGAACTCAAGGACTAGTCTATATTACAAATGTAATGAAAACATGTCTCGCCGCAAACGTGTAAGTGGTCTTAACTTCACACCACTACACATATGAAGGTAAATTGAATTCGAGATGAACCGAAACTGTTAAATGCCAATGGAAAGCTATATCACCAATTTTAGCAAACATTTTTATGGACAGTTTAGAAAGATGAATCTTTGAATGTAACATTTCAAAAAATATATTATTTTGGTGTAGGTATGTAGATGACATATTAGCTTGTTTTGTGGGTAGTGAACGACAATTAGATATATTGTTCAATCGTATTAATAATTTACATCCAAAAATTAAATTTACATTAGAAGTTGAAGAAAATAACTCAATCAATGTTCTTGATATTAAAATTCAAAGAGTTAATAATATACTTGATTTTTCAATTTACAGAAAACCAACTCATACTGATGTGACTATACCATATAATTCAAATCATCCCATGTCACATAAATTAGCAGCATATAATTCAATGGTACATAGAGCATTTTCAGTTCCTATGAACAAATATAATTTTGATAGAGAAATTAATATAATTAAACAAATAGCCAAATCCAACGGTTATCCATTACATGTAATAAATAAATTAATTGATAAAAAAGAGGAAAAGTGGCCTTACAAATGATATTTCCTGAAAAAACTGGGGAAATACAAAATTACAAAACCATCACATATGCTGGTAATATTTCAAAGATAATATCTTGTTCAACAAATACAGCAATTTCTTTTAAAATAGAAAACAATGTGAGTAAAAAATTCTTGAATGTAAAAACAAAGATAACCCCCCATTAAAAAAGTCTGGAATATATAAAATTAAATGTCCAGAATGTAATGCTGTCTATATTGGTCAAACAATTCGAAATTTTGAAATTAGATACAATGAACACTCACGAGCATACAGATTAAACCAGCCAGATAAATCACATTACGCAAAACATCTTCTTGACACAAAACATTCATTAACACCTAACACAGAACTAGAAGTACTGCATATTTGTGATAAGAAACAAGAACTAGATTTCCTTGAAGAACTAGAAATAAGAAGACACTTAAGAGACCCACAATATGAAGTTGTCAATGAACAGATAAATCTAGGGAGCTCTCCACTAATAAATTGTCTTCTTAAGTAACTATTGTAAAGATCAGCAGATATAGTTTTCCTTGGTTTCCTATATCATTGCACAGTTATACTGATCTCAAATGGGGAAAAAGATATCCAGGATATCCCATAGGGCTAATAATACCTAAGCTTTAATATTTGTAAAATCATATCTTCTTCTTTTTTCTATTCATATATATTAAGTCAATCACAAGATAGGTCACTTACTATTTGGTCTAGCCAATATATTAAACATCAAACAGGCATCACATAAAATGTAACTTCTGTCATTCTGACGATGATATGTCAATATCGAAATAATTATCAATATCTTAGAGTTTTCATAATTTTTTCAATCAATAGTGGAATTAATTAGAAACACTTAGTTTCATTTAAAAAAGTAATATGAGTAGATTCCATAAAGTAAGGAGTAAATTCATTTAAATGGGGATACTGATCAGTGGTTGAAAATTGATTCTTGCGACTTTTGATTGACTCCCCACCTAAAAATTCCTCACAAATAAGTTGAAGATGATGATAAAATCTTAGACTTTAACCCAAAGCTTAAAACGAAATATTTCTCCTGCTAAAATATTACAATAATTAGGAAATTTGGTAACTTTTCTCAATTTTGGTTCTCAGCTCTCGAGCTGCTAAATTACAATAGCAGCCATTATTAAATAAAATGACTTTTCCAGCAGCACTCAGACCTCAAAAGTCAATATATAACCCTTTTATTCCACCTTGTAGTTGCTGGGGCAATTTATTGATAGTTCTGTACACCAAGAAGCAGTATGAATTTATTAGTAAACCTCGAGAGCACGTGTTGAACAAGGATTCATAATACATTATGATAAAATTTATTTGGAGCGATTATCAAGTAACGGTGTTGTACTCCATGTGTGTGTATTTAGAATTCCTTCGCGGTTTGCATTGCTCTGGCTAGCCTTCAGTTTAATCATGTTTCGTTTCGTACGTAGAGACTTCCACAACAGGTAATCTCCACAAAATACACTCAAATGAATGTTTTATGCAATAGTAATAGGATTTATGCAAATTCTTCATATAAGATGATATGATATGATATGATATATGATATATGATAATATGATACTGTATTCATATTAGAACAATCCACACTAAATAATAGTAAGACTATCTACAACAAACATGTAATACACGTATACTATGGTATACAGTATACACTAATTAACATTCCATCCAATGGGAGATAAGTCCAGCTGGCTGAATAAGTTTAATTTGAAAAATGTAATTGATCGAATAAAATATTTTCAAAGCGATCTGAGTCGAAAATTTTTGAAACTTTATCAAAATATCAAGATGTAAATATGTATTCCAAATTCTGGATCATTAGCTAGTTGTTATTGAAGTTAATAGGGAAAATAAATGGGAAACTTGTGATTGGATCAGGTTATATTACAAGTGGGTCACACTGCGACCTTTAAGATATTTTGCGTTTACCCTGCATGTATATTCCAGTCCAAGAAATCAAGGCTTCTTGGAAAGCCTATTATTTGTTCAAGAGTTGTTACCTGATCAGACCTGTTTCCAACTATTTAAGGCGTTGGTGGACCATCTTACAGAGATGGTATCTGTGTGAGCATTGCCTGATGAGAGTTCTTAGGACATCAGATTTTTGGCACCAAAAGAAATTTAGCGTAGTGAGCAGAAGGACGTGATAACTTTTTTATCTGTATCTGGTTTATTAATAATTCTCCATACAAGAAAGCTCGAACATGAAAGAAAGCGAGTTAAATAAAACGTGGTAAAAATAAATTAACTTACCAAGAGCCTTTTTCCGTTCCCTATAAGCACTATCTCCCTCGGCGGTATGTCTCTTAGGGCGTAAAATTAATTAATTCATTTACAAATACCGCGGAGCACTTACAAGAATGAGTGAGAATATAACTATTTCATTCATTTACTTTTTAGTTCGATTTACTATAAGTTGTGTTGACTGATTAATAGGAATTATGTCACAATATAACAAATGAAAAAAATTGAAAAAACTACACCCATGCCTACAATTCATAATTTTAGGCATCCAAACTTTTATACCGCTAGGCTACTAAGACATAATCTTTTTATGATGTATATATACCATTATGATGTATGTCAAACGCGACATGCGATAGATGGACGAAAAATTTTGGAGCGATGTAAAAAAGTTTCACTTCAAAAATTGAACAAATTGTTGTTTATTTTGAAAACTATATAAATTTTGCGGCTCTTTCAACTCAAAAACTCCGAATGTTTGTGGTTATGCTGGATTTGTGGTGGTCATTAAGGCGTTCCACTGCGACTTCCACTGATTTCATTTATTAACATTAGTAATAATGTCTATTTAAGCCCTATCTTTAAAGTACCTAGTATTTCACCAGTTTGTAGCGCTTAAAACGACTATTCATGGTGAGAGTGAAAAAGGTGAAAAGTCGTTAAAAAAAGTGCCATATTGTTTACTTCATTTCACGCTTTCCATAAGCCAATACAGTTGATTAGTACAATTCGTCCACACCTTTACCAGGAAAAAAATATCAAATTACCTTTGACTTTGACAGCATATATTATGAACTGATTTGACGTTAGTTTTTATCCATAATTCGATTTGTTTTACATAATTTAGTAGTTGTTTCTATTTCTTTTATGGATAGTGCAGATTTGGAGTGAAATAATATGTAAATGTAAATGTATGTAATGTATGTAAATGTGGACAAATTTAATTTGCTGCCGGAGAAATCCAAATAAAATTATGTACCTAAAAGAATATAACACTTTTATGAAATGGCGAAACCAGAACAATATTCATAGCTTTACAAAGCGGGTGCTAGAACGGTCTAGAAAATTCAATCAAGTCTTCTTCATTATGGTCCAGCTATTCTAAGCTGAAAGCAACCTTAATTATTAATTATTATAACAGATATAGGGAGTTTAATTAAAATATTCCAAATTACTATTTGGATTTTATTATTTGTATAGGGCTGAAGAAAAAGTGTTATATGCAACACATGCATAAAGTGTCTTTTTTCCACTAATGCAATTTCCATTAGTTGAAAAAAGGTGGTACCACTTTATGCACTTGTTGCATAAATTACTATTGAACCTCATTCTTTATATGAACTTTTCTACATTTTTCCGGTAATAAATTTAAACTGGCAATTTTATAGGCTTCTTGTATATCTAGATGTGTACAGGAAGTCTCATTTTTATGTTTCTATTTTTCACGTTCTTATTCCTAATGAAATACTTCGAATCTGTGGATCTTAAATAAACCGAAAAACGTTCAGACGTTTCAACTTAAAATCAACAGTAACAGCGCAGGCAGCACGCTGACTTGACGATTCATATCCATATGTAGTTTTTAGCATTAGAATAGAAATGTTTTACTTTACAAAAAGTTAAAAGCATAAGTTAATTAATCTTAATTATAACTTTTACATCATAATTGAAAAATTATTAACAAATGAAGTATCGCCGCAAAAAGTATGCCACTAATGTTTTTAACATCTTCTAAGATACTAAATTCTAAACTTCCTTCGATCGGGGTCGAGCTGTCTTCCAAACCAGACGGTATTAACTGTTTTCGTGGAAGGTCATGTCTGAGCTGTCTCCTATTCAATGCAGGTATACTTTCTTCAAGAACAAGTTAATATTCAATTGTGAGTGCAAGGAACATTACACATTAACATGGAGCAAAATCATTTTGGAATTTAATAATGTAAGGAGGGAAAAACTTGACTTGAGGAGAATGAGTGATTTGTAAAGATTGATATATTTAATTAGAATTTTAACTTTTAATCACTTACTGTGTACTTACATTATATTGTTTATAATATAGATAATAAAACAAATCTAAATGTTGGAAATAACTATTTACAAGACACTGGAGGTGATGCCTGGATTTAATTGAACAGTCCATGTGGACATGGTCCAAGTAGGTAGAACAACCGAGATGACGTACCTGGAATTAGATAGAAAAACACTCCAAGTATTCAATTTGCCATAAATAATGATTAATTATTTAACTAACGATTAGTATTTATAGTTGAAATCCCCAAAATTAATGAAAGTATTAATAATATAGAAGGTGCATCTTATGTGTTTGAACTGTGATTATGCATATCAGTACTAAAGTAAAGTTAAAACTTCACTTGATCAAAAATAAATGCCTAATTGCAAATATTTAGGGTTATTAGGAAAGGTGCAAGGGACGCAAACTCTCCCCAGTGCATGTAAGGAATATGTGGCACAAACTCTCCACAAACAATATTATAACTACTGCAAGTGGCTCAAACTCTCCACAGTGCAGCAAAATAATATTACACTGCAAGTGGCACAAACTCTTCACAGTACAGCAAAATAAGGTTACACTGCAAGTAGCTCAAACTCTCCACAATACAGGGGGGTGAAAGGAGATATGGGTGACGTGAGAACTTACCCAGTATCAGGAATGAACAAACCGCAAGTGGCGCAAACTCTCCACAATACAGTATAGGTATGTGAGTTAAACTGCAAGTGGCACAAACTCTCCACAGTACAGCAAAATATTAATACACTGCAAGTGGCACAAACTCTCCACAGTACAGCAAAATAATAATACACTGCAAGTGGCACAAACTCTCCACAGTACAGCAAAATAAGGTTACACTGCAAGTGGCTCAAACTCTCCACAATACACGGGGGTGGAAGGAGATATGGGTGACGTGAGAAGTCACCCAGTATCAGGAATGGACAAACCGCAAGTGGCGCAAACTCTCCACAATACAGTATAGGTATGTGAGTTAAACTGCAAGTGGCACAAACTCTCCACAGTACAGCTAAATAAGGTTACACTGCAAGTGGCTCAAGCTCTCCACAATACAGGGGGGGTGGAAGGAGATATGGGTGACGTGAGAAGTCACCCAGTATCAGGAATGGACAAACCGCAAGTGACGCAAACTCTCCACAATACAGTATAGGTATGTGAGTTAAACTGCAAGTGACACAAACTCTCCACAGTACAGTAGGATTGGATGAATAGGAAATGCAACAACAAATTAATGTTCTTAATAACTTTAAACAAAGTAATTATTAAAAATAATTAGCAAATATATATACTCTATGTGATAAAATGTCTTTTAAAATCAAATATCAGGCAGAAATGAATTACTCTGTGAGATAGACTCACCTATTTAACTCCTGATATGCACCACAATACACACTATATTTTAATAGATTTATTTGGCTCAAGTGAACACTTTAGTTATTTACTAGAAACTAAAACTCAAATCGTTCTTAAAATTTTCTTTCCCCTTTCGTGGCCTCGAAGACTATGTTATCGCCTACGTGACATTATGATACTTTACTTATCTGTTTCAGACAATTGGTTGTTTTGTCGAGAAATGCATTTCTGAAATATTGGGGTATACCCATAATTTAATTCATTTTACTTGAAATGAAAACTATTTTAAGAATAACAGGGTGAGAAAAAAAATTGTCTTACAATAATAAATTACAATATTATTATAATGGTAGAATATCAATGAATGTCAATAACGAGAGACAACTTAACCCTCTTCCGGAGTCAACTCGACTCCCCCCTTTCATCGGTATACATGGGTTGATGGTTTTTCACCTTTTTATCAATTTTACCTTAGAATTAAGATTCTAAAAACATATTTTTTGCAGCAGATATGGCACGTGGTAACAGAAGAGAGTTGGGGGCGCGCCATTACAAAAATTACACAGAAGAAACACTGTTACAAGCTGTTAATGCTGCGAAGACTGGAGCTATGAGCTCTAGGAAAGCCAACAATCAATTTTACATTCCCCGCAAAACCATTCTTAACAAGGTTAAAGAAAAACACTGCGAAAATTTTGGCCATCCAACAGCACTTACAAACATCGAAGAGCGCCACGTTGTAGACGTTATTATAACATGTGCAGAATTTGGTTCACCATTGACGATGATAGAGATTAGGACGCTAATTATAGAGTATTTGGATAGTAAAGGACTAAGGAACTAAATCTTTACAAATAATATTCCTGGGAAAGTTTAGCTGGACAGTTTTACTCGCAGATACAAAAACATTTGACTAAAAGACACTGCCAAAATTTAAAACGCTCTAGGGTTGAGAAGACTGAAGAAGAAATGTAAGATTACTTCAACCGCCTCGGAATTACAGTAGATGGAGTTAAGCCTGAATATATAATCAACTACGATGAAACAAACTTAAGCGACAATCCTGGCACTCAAAAATGCATTTTTCGTAGAGGAACCAAATATCCTGAGAGGCATATGAATTCCACCAGAAGTGTCGTTTCTCTTATGTTTGCTGCAACAGCCACCGGTGAACTTTTACCTTTATACGTTGTGTATAAGTCAGAGCGTCTTTACGATAGGTGGATATCCGGAGGACCACCACAAACAGTTCACAATAGAAGCAAGTCTGACTCAGGCACTTTCGAAGACTGGTTCCAGAAAAAAATTGTCCCTTGGGCAAAAAATAAAATAATTGTCCAAAAGTGGTAATTGGAGACAATAAGGAAAATAAAACCTGGAAAATCGGTCAGATTTGAGTATCTAGGTAATAAAGAAAATGAAATAGACGAAAATGGAATTGAAGAAGAAAACATTGGAATGTTTGAAGAGGAGTCAGAAGCGCATACATCAACCAAAGCCAATATTCAAGACGATGATGAAGAAGACACTATGGAAGTAATCGAAGAAGAGGCAGAAGCAGGCAAATGTGTACCTGAACCTAATAACGAATTTAGCCCATATTATCTAGAAGAAGGAACATATGTTGTTGTTCGTTTTGCAAAAAAAACACCATGAAGAACTTCATTGGCAAAGTTGCTGACGACACTTACACCATAAAATTTGTAAGAAATAAACGAAAGTTACTATATTTACCGCAGTGAAACTGTAACCTAGTTTTAAGTTTTTCTATGAAAAAGCCTTTTAATGTATTAAGTTTTCATGACATTTTTTCATTTTTGTAATGAAAAATTTATTTTAAAACATATTCGTCTGTTTTTTCAACTCCCATACATGCAGAAACCTTTTTTAAAATATTATCTGTTGGCAAAGTTGACTATTAACGCGGTTAACATTGCTTTTTGGTAATTTTAAGTCAGTGGGCAAAGTTGTAAATATTGCTTACAACTTTGCCCACCCCCATTTTATTTTTGTTTCGGGTTAGTTAGCCAAACAACAATGTAGCTAACGATTTGTGAAGCTAAAATAAAACTTTTGGCATAAACGCAATTTGAAAATAAAAATCTCCCAAAACGATATTAGTCAAAAACAAGAATTTCCTGGGCAAAGTTGTGAAGTTTTACGGTACCACTTCGATTTGTAGCCATGTTTCTTCGGGTGATGAAGTAGTACCCATCGAATACATTCATGTACACGGCAACCATAAGTTAATTGTTCGAAAATTCTAAGATTTTCAATGTCCACTGTGGCGTCGATTACCCAGCTTGGGTCTTGGGGAATAGCCTTTTTCTACTTTTTTTTCACATAAAACTCAATGGTGACCACGGTATCCATTCGAAATAATGAAGCTTACATGTGTCATGGGCTACCGGTCTATAAAGATTACTTGGTTATCGAAACGCGCGTAGGATAGTGTAAACAGTGTTCAGGGTCTCAAATACAGACGTATAGTCATCATATGAAAAATGTTCCAGGGAGGTAAAAGAAAATTTGCGCAACCATTTTGCTTCGAATGATTTTTCTAATGTTCACTGTAGGTGTTGTAATCTCAAATATATTCCATACTGTTTACAGCCAACTTTCGCTCTTTGAACATGTTTATTATTTGAAAATTTCCACCGCAAAAACTGCAAATCCCATACACGAACAACCCAAAATAGTGGGACTATCAATTTCTGCTAAATCACGTTCTATCGTTGAATTCACATCCTACATCATTTGAACTTTAAAGGTGTCTTCTATAAAATATATTCTGTTGTAATTTTGATAAAGAGTTGGTTTTTTTAATCCGAACTGTAACGATCGTTTCCTGCTATTTATTTTCCATTTGTAGAATTTAAGCTGCTGTAATTGATGGTTTGGAAATGATGTAGTACGCCACTGTAGTGAGCGGTGGATTTATTGTTATCTGTGACAATATATTGTCTGTTTATAATATTCTCCTCAGTAAATATTATTTTGTTTGTTTTTCATTATGAGACGCATCCACTGGAATTATCTGGATGGATAGGTACTTGTTTATTTCTAATATATAAATTTTCAATTGCAAAATCAATTGGCAGCTATTATACCTTCACAGTTTCAACGATGCCTCAGGAAATATTCACTCAATTAAAATTCTTATATTTATCAACTCATTGGATAAAGCAATTGGAAATAAACTCTATAATGCCAAATTTCAGCCTTCGATAAGGAAACACGAAAAATCCAATAACTATGTCTATTTTTTTATTAACTGTGTGCCTATGCGACAGTTTAGATCCGGAGAAAGACCGCTAGATGTACGAGAACCCACTATAAGTGATATCTTGTCTGTCAAAGATGCTTTTCAATGGAAATCAATTGCTTCATCCCGTAGAAATTAAGCCATACAACGCTCGTTGACCATATGGTATAATCCCAGCGCATCTGCAACAGGGGCAAATTCATCTACCCCCAGTACTTTGTAAACTCTTCAGAGCATCACTGGCATCTGGATACATTTTAACTGCTTGGAAAAGAGCCCGAATTGTTTTTATTGCCAAACCAGGAAAGGATTATTCACAGGCAAAGTAATTTAAGCCAATAACTCTGTCTTCTTTTATGTCAAAGATAATGGAGAAACTTATTGATTGGCATGTTAGGGTAAACTTCCTCATTGAAACGCACTCACATTATAACCAACATGCCTATCAATCAGGAAGATCCGGTGAAACAGCCAAATGGTGACGATAATTGAGCTTGTCTAGGTGATCAGGAAATAGATCTCGGAGCATTTATTTACATTGAAGAAGCGTTCGACCATACCTGCTTTGACTCCATGAAAGCTGTTGCTGCAAGGCGTGGAGCAGACGACACCACATGTCGGTAGATAAAAAACATTCTACATAACAGGACAGCAGTGACAACCTCATTTGGAGATTCCATGAAGGTCTGGATAATGAAGGGGTGCTCACATGGAGGAATCATCACAGCGGATTACTCACCGGTCATTGTACCTATCTGATGGTTGTGCATGGAGGAAGAGGAAACATCCTAAAACATAATCTTCGAGTATGAAGCACTGTCTCATTGGAGATATAGGTCTCCTAGGACAAGAGTACCCAAGGAAGCATTTCTCTAAGAAGACTTCAATGGAAAGACTATTGAGCCTGATAAGTCTTTTCACATAAACGGTACAACCAAGACCACAAAAAGGCTGAGGTGCTGAGGTCTCGAAACCTCTGTCTGGTGGTGCCGAATCGATCAATCAATCCCTTCGAGAAAACACTTTACTAAAATCCTGAAAATCATAGCAGGTGTCGTTCAGAACAGGAAAAATATATGGTGTGGCATGTCTATAAAAAAGACACGAAGCTTCTGGAATGGAAGTAGGTAACATAGGGAATGGTACAAACATTCAGTTCAAGTGTCTGGGCTGTTAAGTACAACCCAAACGAATGGATGAATGTTTTTCCATAAAATATCAGACATCAACAGTTCAAAATTATTTTGGGCAATGTACTAAATTTTGGAAGTTCATTAAAAACTAGATCTAGTGACTCTCCAGTACTTATTCTATATGGTATAATAATAAATGTCATATACTCAGATCCTATACATACTAAGAGTGATCTCATAGATCATTAACTATAAATAATGGTGGATATGGGTGAGATCCACAAGGCAAAGAAAATTATGATAGTTAATATTGGGTAACGAAGATGCAAATATACAGTGGAAAATATTAACTAAAAAAAAACAACTCGTGGAGGGAGGAAAACGTTTGGAATCCTATTGGTTTAATAATTGAAAATCAAATACTTTGTAAGGAAGGGTTGCAAATATGATCCAAATCGGAGTCAACAAAGACAAGTCCAATCTACAAGACCAAATCAGACTGCATATGATTGAAGAAAAATACCGTTGGTTGAATGATTGGAGTGTAATTACCCTGACGACTCCAAGTAACACAAATCTACATTTTTTCAAGTAACATAAGAAATCAAATCTGCATTTTTTGGAGCCTGTCTGACAAAGTCCTGTGTTTACATACAGCACTCAGCACCTTTGTCCCACGCACCAGATTTGACAAGTTCTTAGCTTTCACGATCAAGTGTAAGTATATGTTTCTCTGCATTCGCTTCCCTACCGTATAATCTGCAGATAAGTTCTCCGTTGCGTATTATAGTTTGAATTTGTTGACCAAACATGAAACTTGTTATAATTATCTGATTCTTGTACAATGAGCACAGTTCCGCCGCTGTACGCTTCAGGATGGTTCTTTTATGTAGGTTTTCCCATGCATTTCACTTGGTATGTTCACCCTGTAATTTATACGCTGCTTCCTGATTCAGTTCTTCAGAGATCCCCGTAATATCGTTTCTATTCTGTTACAGGCTGTGTGTCCTCTGATTCTCTTATCGCAAGTTTGTCCGCTTTTTCATTGCCCTAGATATCCTGGCGTCCTTGTATTCAGGTCAGCCTGACGTTATCCCGTTTAACTAATATCTTCAGCCCTTCGATGCAATCCCTTAGTAGTCTAGACGTCACTTTCGGGCTAGAGATTGCGTTTTTACCGCCTTACTGTTCGACATGATATGGATCTGCTCGCCCTGAACCCGATACCTCCGCCTAAAATATACAGAGGTGTGATTTTTCAGTGCGTTGCTATAAACGCCACCTGGTTTTTGTTGTATACCCCTGCCCCAGTTCCATTTGTAGTCTTAGACTAGAGTGTTTCGGTAGTTTATTCCTTTCTGTCTGACATCGTCACCTCCAATGATATTTTAAAGGCATATTATATGGTTGTGTAGTCTCCTCTCACACTTAACACGTCCTTTGACACAACTATTACAATATCCATATGCCTCAATCCAGCATGTTTCTGTCTATGGAGACCTAAGAGGGAGGTAAGTCTAATAGTACTTAAATTGCTGCTGCATTTAAGAGAGGAGCAGTTGAATGACAGACAACTAGAAAAAACAGCAACATCTATAAATTAAGCGAAGTGAATAGAAGCAACAGAAGACACAACAATGGAAGACCATGAAAATGTCATTACAGAAAATACTCACTTTCAAAACGAACGGAAACATCCCGGAAACCTTGGGGTTCAGAAATATCGATAATCAAGTCAGTCAACAATTGAAGTGTGTTGTTTTAATCATGTAAGACGTTATGTTTTTGTTTGGTGATGGTAAGAATATATCATACGTTCAGAGGTGAAGTGAACTCGAAAATTCTCTAACGGTAAGAACTACCTTTACTATGAAAAAGACATTTTGTGGAGTCTCATTGAAATGTAAACAACAATAAATTATTTCTGCCGTGTTATCAGATAAATGTTTCTTTTCCACTCTTTTTCCATGTATGTTGAAAATATACATATATATATTCCTTTACAGTTTGTAGATCACGCGTGCAGTCGTAACGTTTGAACTCCATTTTCTGTTCTCATTTAAATATATCACATAAACCTGTTACTTACTGAAGCAGAAAAAAGTATTTCAATTTCAAGTCTTTAATATGCAAGTGGAATTTATATGTGTGATATTTGTGGAAATGCAATTCTGGGTGAATATTAAAGTCGCACTTATTTATTGGTTATATTAATTGTTAAACAACCAACCAATATGCATGCAATTATGATATTGATATACCATCTAGACGAATAAGCTTACAAATAATCAGTTAAAAAGTATGGCCATCAAAAGTACAAAAACAAAACAAAAAACGGAAGACCAAGACAAACATGGGATGGAGTAATGATAGGCATACTGCAGGAAAAAAAAACATGGACGGATGCAAAAACAACGGCAAGATATAAAAAGCAATGGGCAAAGGTTGTACACGAATAAAATTGTAGCTTGATCGTAAAAGCATGGATGGAAAATCCAACGAAAACTTAACCCACACAAAAACTCAGAAACCAAGAGTTTCTTCAAAATGTAAAAAAACGCGTCTAATTTTATTGGGGGAGGAACGAATTTGTAACTTTTTTTTATTTGTGAAAAAGCTCCGAAGATATTTTGGATTCAACTAATTTATTTGTTCAAAATATCCGTAATAACTTCATAAATTTTATCGAATTAACGAAATAAATGTTGGAAAGGTCTCTGCACACTTCCATACAATACTACAATCTATTTTTTCATATTTGCAAATACCTCCGCTGTCACAATTCTCTATCGCAGCCCTACGAGATCTGCAGGTGGAGTGGCGTATATTTTTGATTTTAGGTGTCATCACAAAAAGAAATCTAAAGGCGAGAGATTCGGTAATCTGGCCGGCCACTCTATTGGACCCCTTCTACCAATCCAACGCCCTGAAAATCGTTGGATCAAAAACTATCTAACGCGTTAGTTGGTCCTCGAAAAGATTATTATCATCTTGCAATGTGTCAGTAATCATTGGGTCAATAACGTCATAAACTTCACATATGCTACGATGAATTTTAGCAGCTTTCACGTATGGGTATATGTTGATGGAGGGGATAATAAAGGATAGGATTGAGGAGGATTTTGGTAGGAATGGAGGTTTTAGGGTAAACCAGCAAGGGTTTACGAAGAGCGCGTTGCTGAGGCTTGGAGTGGGGCAGGGGTTGGTTAACCTGGTGGAGGACTACCTGACGGGGCGGGTGATAGTAGACTCTAGAGGGAGAAGGTTTGAGACGAAGGCTGGAGTGCAACAGGGCTCGGTTCTTGGACCGACGCTATGGAAGTGTGTGTTTGATGAGGTTTGTGGGATGTGAAGAGGGATGTGAGATTACGGTATATGCTGACGATGTGTGTCTGGTATGAACGGCAAAGGGAGAGGCGGAGATAGAAAGAAAGGCGGAGAGAATGTGTATAAAGATTGAGGAAGAGGATTGAGCGGTGCGGACTGGAAGTGGCAGAAGATAAGACGGTGCGGTTTCTGGGGAAGGGACGGAGAACGACGAGGGAAGTGGGGGTGATATTGAAGGGAAGGAGAATTTGTATGGAGGAGTCTGTGAAATACCTAGGGGTTGGATAGCCAATTATCATCCAAAACTCATATGTTAAAGGCGGCAGAGAAGGGGAAAGTGAGGGCAGCATGGCTGGGGATATTGATGTGTAATGTGAAAGGGCCGGAAGAGTGGAAGATGAGGTTAATTGGTAGGACGGTAGAGCAGAGTATGCTGTACAGTGCGGAGGTGTGGGGTGAAAGAGCGTGGGTGAATGCGACGGTTAGGCCACTACTGAGGGTGCAGAAAGGGATACTGCTGAGAGTGGTACAGAAGTACAGGACAGTGGGTGGACTGGCAGCAGCAGTGCGCTAGTGAGGTCTTATTCATTGGACGTGATAGCTAGAGCCAGGAAAAAACGCTGAAGGGGTGCGACCAGAGGGGTAGTACAGGAATGGATGGAGGAAGAAATGGAGAGAAGGTGGGAGGAGTATGAGGGCGCGCTAAAAGGAGCGATTGGGAATAGGAGAAATTGGATGGACCGGAAACACGGGGAGGTGAACTACTTCTTGACGCAGGTGTTCACTGGACATGGGTCGAGAGTAGGGACCTCCACAAGATTGGGAAAAGAGAGACTGGAGTGTGCGAGAGGTGTGAAGTGGAGGATGATGTGGGGCATATGTTTAGATGCTGGGGGAACAAGTTGGAGAGGAAACTAAGGGAGGCGGTAGACTGGGAGAACATGGTGGGGATAATGTTGAGGGGTGAGGAGAAATGGATGGAGATGGGTTGATTAGTAGAGAGCATGGTTAGGGGGAGAAAAGGACTCGATATGGCATGAGAGGTAGGAGTGATAGTAGGAAGATGACGACCGTGTGAGCGAAGAGTGTGCGAGGGACCGCCGCCCGTCTTGAAGTATGCTAGGGTTGTAATTCCGAGGCAGGGGTAACGGCGAGTTTGAGGTGGGTTTGGTTGGTAGGTATCCCCTTGAGGATGAGTCTAACACTGTTTGGGTCCTGGACCCATTCGAACATGAGTTTCCTATCTCGACCCAAAAAAAAAAACAAAAAAGCTCTCACGTCTTGACCACTAAAAAAGAGGATAACAACGTGTACTTTACAGTCAACGGGATTCTCAATCGACTGGGGAGTTTTAAATACACACAAAACAGTGGAAATACGGTCAAGTACTGTTATAATGTCGTCTAGTGGCTAGTCGAGCTAAAATGGAATCACCAAATCAAATGTCTCAAATCCAATGATTGAACGAAATTATGTGTACACCAATTAACTGAAATAATATTCCATTATTAAGTATGTACCGAAATTATGATAACTTGTATACAGATTAACTTCACATCTGCAGTGTGCTTCTGCTTTCTTACTTTCACAATCTTGAAATAGGCATAGATTTATGGTGTGTCAAGAACTCACACCCACACACCTTAGTAGGTACCCACCAGTTTTATTACTAAAGTTATTAAATCAGTTCATCCGATGATAAAATTAAAAAATATTTATACCTGGGGCGAAGTTGAGGTACCTATCTTCCTCATGTCCACCTTCTTTCTTTTTACTTTCATGTGCACGAACACATCAACGTTATTTTAACGGATTGAACCAGGTATATCACAACAACAAATGAATATTTATTCATTGATATTTGGGTGAATTATATTATCTCTGACTTGGACTTACTGTTTAATAGCGAATTATTCAACCTCTTTTTTATGCAATGCCATCAGATATAGGTTATTTTAACTAAATTTTCACTACTTCCTTTGATTAAAGCCTGAATGTTTTGAAGTAATCTCACAATGCTTTCTACATTGTACTCATCCCGTCATCATCTCAAGATGATGTATTGTCATATTCATTGTTGATTTCACACTGCATCCACCAAATGGAATCGAAAACTTACAACTTACGATACTATAAAACATAATACCACGATCATAATATTATTGATAGTAGAGACTGTAGAAGCTTAGCTAGTATCCGACAGACAGGCTTGCGTTCACAATTAATTTCAATATAATTTCATTGTATTTTCATGTTGTTGCTATAAATTGATACGAGTATAGACTGTAATACCGTCAAGCTCTGGTATAAATTCAGCCATAAACCATAGCAGTACATTTGAATTATGCCTTTTATAACAAACCTCATTTTATATGAAATGAAGAAACTAAGTATTTCATTGTGAATATAAACTGAAGGTATTTAAATTGTTTTTGGAAGGAAAACCTGTAAATATACATTGTGAATAAACGTATCTGAAGAAACCAGAGTTATTAGTTTTCCAAACATTTCAATTATAAACGTTTTCAATGATGCAACTGTTGCGTTAACATGGAAAAATAATATCGATAAATAACGAAGTCACTTGCTTCCGCTGAAATAAAAAAAATTGTAGGTTATATATTAGAATTAGAACGGATGATAGAATTAAGAAAGGAAACAGCGTTGTCCTGTGGATGGCGCCAGATATATCGTCGGGAAGTCTGATAAAGAGACACATTGGCCGGTGCCTGAATTCTATGTACTTTCACTTTTTATATGTCAATTTCAAGTGTCGATTCTCAAATGTAGAATCAATGACCGATTTGGTCAAAGTGATGTAGCTGCAGATGTCCCATAAAAGACAAAACATTATTCAAAAGTATTGTTTTTTGCATCTCTCATGGTTTTATCGTGATATTATACTTTTGATAGTTAATGATTATTACAAGCAAAAAACAGTTTATTAATTTTCTTATTTTCCAGTCATCAACACATTTCGTATAAAATTGATGTGGATCATATTGTTATTACAAATTGACATTTAATATCAAAAAATTATATACCTTCTCATAAACGAATAGATAATATGAATGGGACAGAATCTACTTCACGCCACATCGAAGACACTTTGATATGACTCAGAAAAATTATTCTTCAAATATTCACCTTCGAGGTACATTCAAATAGCCATTACGCATGTTAGATACGATAAGATTAGATTTGATAAAGCGGCTAATCAGCCTGTTCCACTGCGAATTTTTCAGATCTACTTTCATGTAGCCAATCAGCCTAGGGATTGAACCTTTGATATTTTTCTGCCACTGGCATAGGATGGGTTCTGCAGTTTCCTGCTCTATGTGACAAAATCTGCATATGGCTTTGTCTGTCAATCCCATCAGCTTTGGGTGTCTATGAAGCCCACAGTAAACTGTTAGAATTCCTACTACGGCTTTGACAAATTCACTATCTTTGCTGACGTGAATTTTGGCAAATATCCTCGAATGAACTGTTTCACTTACTTCTGTCCAGGTGAGATTCCTCTTAATCCTAGAAATATCTGTCCCATATTATGTTGGTCATGTTTATTCGGTTGCAGTCCAACGAATGACATTGATGAGCCTTGCCTCGACATTCTATTTTTCCCACGCAGTGATGGATCACCGTTACTTTTGATTGGAGAGTTGTCATTAAATATACTGATCTAAATATCTGTCTCTTATCCTAGCCCGGCTCCCATACCTACATGTACCTTCTAATCGTCCGTATAACAGATTACATCAGCCATTATGGCCGGTCTATCTATAATTATTTGGAACTTCATGTTGGTGCCTTTACGTGAATGAGTTGCTGCTTTAACCCGGCCTCAGTGTGGTGGAATTTTGTAGCATGTTTGGTGTTGTGGGGTGAAAGTAACCCCACTTTTTTTTAGATGTAAATCTTTTTTTATTATTTTTTTAAGTGAGACAATAAAAAAGTTGTCTTTATCATCACTTTTAGGTTTAAAACCAAGATATATTATTCTACAATATTTTTTAAACGTTGGTAACCCTATTTTCCGAGAAAATTAACAATTTTCATAAAAAATGTAACCTTAAAAAGAAGGGGTAGAAAAATGAAACTTGACCCAATACAACTAATTTATGATTTATTCTACGAAATCAAAGATACATTTGAACAGTTAAAATCAAAAAAGTGTTTAAAATATGAAAACTAAATAAAAAAAGGTGAGCGGTCGTCGGACCGCCGACAGAAGTTTGCTCCTTATGCACAATAGAATGACTATTTTTCGTGAATTTTTCACCATCTTGCAAAAATTTAGACAATTTTTGACCATTTTTGATGGATTTTGACAATTATTGGCCAATTTTGACAGTTTTGAAAATGACAATTTTCCAAAAATGTCGACTATTTTAGACCATTTCTCCAAATTTTAACAATAATTTTTTGATCATTTTTGACAATTTTTCAAAAATATTGACCAATTTAGACCATTTCTCTAAATTTTTACAATTATTGGCCATTTTTGACAATTTTTTAACATTTTTGCCAGGTTCTGACAATTATTGACCAATATTGACCATTTTTGACAATTTTTCAAAAATTTTGACAAATTTTCAATAATTTTTGACCATTTCTGACAGTTTTTTATAATTATTGACCATTTTTCCAAAATTTTGACAATTTTTGACCATTTTTGACAATTTTAGAAAAAATTTACCATTTTTCGAAAATTTTGACAATTTTTGACAATTTTTGAAAATATTTGGCAATGATTGACCATTTTTGACAGTTTTTGACGAATTTTGACAGTGATTGACCGTCTTTGACAATTATTGACCATTTTTGATAATTTTCCAAAAAATTCAACATATTTGGCAATTATTGACCATTTTTTCAAAATTTTCAAAATTTTTGACATTTTTCAAAATTTTAACATTTATTGATCCTTTTGGGCCATTTTTGACAATTTTTGACGAATTTTAATTGGTTTTGACAATTATTGACTGTCTTTGACAATTATTGACCATTTTTGACAATTTTTCAAAAATTTTGACCATTATTGACCATTAATGACAATTTTTGACAATTTTTTAAAATATTTGGCAAATATTAACCATTTTTTCAAAATTTTGACAATTTTTGACGAATTTTGACAATTTTTCACACCTATAGGTGTGCGAGCTCATTGCGGCAAGAGAGATTGCGCACAGTCGCTTGAATGAGTTATCGCGTGACGAACGCTTTTTCGTAACATCACACGTTTCTCGAGTTCACTCAATGGCCATCTCCTACTATTTCGGGAAACATCATACAAAGCTGACATTTCATCAACCATGTCAACTCCACATTGTATCTGCGACAAATTCATCATCATGATGAAGTGTAGAAGCCAACAAAACAATTTTGTTTTTTTTTAGGTACAAATGAAACTAATGATATATCTTTTTGAAGCCAAAAATAGCATTTCCATCATCTCGGTTTCTAGTCGATAATAAAGTCGGTGGTATTTTTGGCTTATTTTTGCGAATTGTTCCAACAGATGTCAATTTATGTTCACTAAGCAAATGCATCATAAGAAGAATGCTTGTAAACCAATTGTCAAATGTTATGTTACGATTTGTTCTTACAAGCCTGTTAACAAAATCAAAAGGTTTGTTACTAAGTTTAAAGGGTCCTTCGGGCTGAGATCCGAGGTATACTTCTAAATTTAATACATAAAATGTTTTGGCAACACGTGCAAATATTTTAATGCCGTATTTTGCTGGCTTCTCCGGCATGTATTGTCTGAAGCTACATCGGCCGCGAAAAGACTCTAACTTCTCATCGATGGTAAGATATTCACTAGGAGTATAGTATACCTGGAAGTTCGGAACAAATTTTTCAAATATACCCCGTATTGCTGCAAGTTTGTATAATTTTTTCCTCTCTGCTCTATTTTCTATGTTATCGAATCGTAGACAATCCAATAATATGACAAATCTCTGCTTGGACATTGTAAGCCGAAAAATGTCTATGCCTGTACCACCTGTTGACCGTAACACGTCTAAATTTAACCTGCTAGCTTTTTAGACTACTGCTAAGTACAGTAAGCCAAAGAGGGCTCTCACCTCATTTACATCTGTTGGTTTAACAAGATACTTGTGTACATCGTTAAAAATTTTCATTTTGATTAGTGTATTCGACAATATCTGAAATCATTATGTTTTCTATAAATAAGTCCTAGCATTCAATGGTTGCTTACAATGTTTCGCATAGTTACGAACACCAGGAAACAGTTCAACCAAATTTTCTCTTCGAGTTCTGACAGATTTATTAGGACTTTTTTTGTACCATTTATTTTTACCATCCCGACCTAAAAAGAACTTACTTTTACTGATGATGTCTTCATTCTCTGGCTGTTCTTGTGATGTTGTGGCCACTTGCTCATCACTTATTTGGGTCGGGGTTGCAGTAGCTTGCGGTGGTTTATCCTGTTTCTGTTCAGATCAGGTTCCGCCTCTAGTTCCGAGTCGGTTATGTGGTCTGACTCTATGACATTATCTTCATCGGATTCACTTTCGTTTCCCAAATCCTCCGTATCTGAGACTTCGCCCCAGAGTTTTGAAAGTTTCTCCTGATCTTTTTCCCAGAAGCCCATATTGTTGAACCTAAAAAACGCAGATAATATACACTCAGCCCCGCCTACCAGAGAACTCTATGTCATGAAACAAACTATAAAAAACCAGTTAAAACTTTAATTTTCAATAAAAAAATAGGTACTTACCTTAGAAAATTAAGTTCTGTGTGGTGGGGTGTTTATCACCCAAATTGAGTTGTTTTTCTAACGTTAGCAGAGTGCTGGGGTTAAAATCACCACAGGCGGCATAAACGTCGATGCTGCTCCAACTAGATAAACCAGCATACTGAGGTCGTGTGTGCTAAGCACAGGTGTTAACGTGTCAGGAAGGTAGAAGGAGTGGGGATGCTCGAATATAAATTTAGGTGGTATTTTTAACGCACAAAAGAATTCCTCGAGCGATTTTCACACTAACGCCGGGTTAAGTAATTCACTATTAGCTCCTCGATAAGCTTTCGATAGTCAAGTATGTGTTGTTAACTCTGGATTAGGTTGTGTATCGCAGATCTGGCATGGTTTTGTATAAGAAAGTGTGGTGGTGGTGGATTCAGCAGGACTTACATCGCACTCGTGGAAGTTGTTGCTCGACTACTGAATTCTGTTGTAACACTACGATGAGCACTATTTTTGTTATCATCAATATGAATCAATCAATTTTAATATAATCCATTCTACATAAAATTAGCTCTAAGCGACTTTTAAGACAAAAACTCCAAACCTTTTGAACACTGTAATCAAATAATCTCTACGTAAATTGAAATTTTCTGTTTTTCAAGAAATGGTTTTGATCTAACTTGAAATATAAGGCTTCTAATATTTTCCCTAAATTTATATGATGTCTGCAAAGCATAAAGAATGAACACTAAACAAATAAAGTTTCCAGTTCATCTTCATAACATTCGAAAAATACATTACATGCTTTAGTCGCCTAGTTATCAAGTTGTTCCGGGGAAGATATTTATCAAAACAGACAATGGGACGTGATAAAGCTTCTCAACGTTGATTCTAGATTTTGGCCCTTCAACCTTTAGAGCAATATATAAACGTTACCGGAAAGTGGCCCAGAAGTCCGTAGGCAGATGTTCCTTGGAAACAGATATCTCCACTCTATACGAGGGTCAACTAAATTTATTGAGCATAAAAAAAGAAATTCTATTTTCAGAGAGTGAACTTTGTTATTTCCACCTTATCGTTTTATAAAGAGTTTTTTTTTCTCTAGGGAGAACGCACATGTACTCATCATATATGAAAGCGTAATACAATTTGTTCACGGGATGTGTTAAAAATAAAGAATCAACAAGAGAAAGAATTGTACAGTAAGGGTGGAATTTCTTCTTAAAAACTCACATTTCAATAAGTAGTAGGTATATTTAAATTTTCACATTAAGTACCTCGAGATTGTTTAAACTACAAGTTACCGAGTTATATACAGACGGTTCTAAAAGCTCGTATGGTATGGACTTGTGGTTTATATTCCCAAACTAAGTTATTCACATCTTATTAAAATTCACGAGTTGTGCATTACCTTCACACAGGCAGTGGTTATCAAAGAAACTTCAAACTGGTGCACCCAAAACAACATTACGAAGTGACTTAAAATCGGTTTTACAGAACATAAACAGTGATTTATGAAGTAGGTATTTCAATTTAATTTAATATAGCATTGCTTAAAACAAACAAACATTTAGATATAACTGGAAAAGGAAAAACCAAAACAATATACCTAATTGTATCAAAGACATTTAAATTTGAATCGAACCCAAAACAAAAGTATGTGAGCCTGAATGACTGAATTAAGCAACTATATTTCTACATACATACATTCTACATTCGAGTTCCAGTAACTAGATTAGTGATGATTATCAAGTCTCTTCTGCAGACTTAATATATTTATATGTTCGTCCTAGCAAGGTCCATGCGCCTTTTTGGATATAGAAGAAGCTTTTGACAATACTCCCCATGAGGCTGTCATTACATAGAAGAGATGTAGACAGTACAACATCCAAATGGATGTCGGAACTGCTTACCACTAGAGTAGCAGAGACGAGGACGAGGAAAGACATTGTCTCCATCTGTACAACCAGAGGATATCCAAAGGGAGGAGTAGCATCCCCATTTATGTGGAGCCTGACGGTTGACGAACTCCTGTGTGGTTGACTGACCTCGGAATATCCTGCCAAGGATGTGCCGATAATATTGTCATAACAGCCAGGGGAAAATTCGAAAATACCCTTTGTGACATCATACCAAAGGATCTGAACTATACAAATAGCTGGAGTAGGCAAGTGGGACTTAACATCAACCCCACCAAAACCATCTTGATAGCCCTCACTAAGAAAAGAAAAATCAACCTCAAAACCATTAAACTTGATGGGAGCGAGGTTGAATGGTGATAAGAAGTCAAGTATCAGACTTGGAAAGAATGCCATTCAATGGATTATCATAATGTCGGATAGTCAAGCAGCCATTAAGCACTGAGCTCTTGTGTTATCAGTTCCAAAATAGTGTGGGAATGCCTAGACAAACAAAATAAACTAGGCGAGAACAATATAGTCACCTTACTGTGGATTCCAGGACACACAGGGATAGAAGGAGATGAAATAGCAGATGAACTAGCAAAGAGGGGGACTGGAACACCCTTTTGGGGGCCGGAACCCTTTTGCGGTATCAGCTGCAATGTAATATTGGAGATAATAGGCAAAGTCAAATAAAAGAGAAGATCTGACCATTGGAAAGATCTAGTAGATCTTGTGATTACAACCTGTTGAGATCAAATGAATACATAAGTCAAAGTAAAACTGCACTAAGAGTTTTAACAGGCATGTTTACGGAAAATTGTCGCCTGAATGGGCACCTGAAAAAGCTCAAAATAGTGGAGGAAGAAGAATGTAGATTCTGTGGCATGGAAGAAGAAACCTCCATCCACATACTTGCGAACTGCACAGCAATTAGGGCACAACACCTTGGAAACTACTGGATAGAAGAGGTTTTTAATCTTTCTAGTTTTTATTATTCAATATTTACTATGTATGTAATGTTTGTTTACTGTTTACTTCAGAACTTTAGTATTGTCAAACAAGAAGTAAGGTTAACATTCAATCTGCATTCCACAGCCTGTGGTAAAATATTACGTTCCATGGTCGCAAGTCGTGTGGAAAATACAAAAGCGATACCACTTTAGGTGTTGTCTTTGTTTCCAGGCGGGGAAAGGGGTGAGTCGTGTAGAGAACGGTACACGGAGTACGAAATATCGAAAGCGACATGTCGTTATGGAATTCCATAGTACACGGGATCCCAGTCAATGTTTCAACTGCTCCCTTCACGTTGAGATGAACTCAGGAAACATCAGGGCCCGTATTCTTAAGGGACTAGTGAGAATCTCACCATGAGATTGGTGTATTACGGGTTGCGTGAAACGAGAGAGATTCAATCTCTCATGGTTCGGACCGATAGAGAACCGCCTAAATCGGTGAGATGCCAAGAAGCATGGGTATTGGATAAGGCCGACGTAATTAACAGGTTTTTAAATATTTATTACTTCATTTTGCATCAGAGTTTCTAGTACTTCTTCCATTGTTTTTGTTAGTTTTTTTATTTCATTCAATGGTTTGGAGTTTGTGTGTTGTTGATATTTTCGTTTTGAGTTTAATTTTTGTTAAGAAAAATTTATATTTATTCCATTAGCAATGAGTGATTAGCAATACCCAACGGATGAGCAAAAACTCATTCTGGTTGAATTTATGACTGAACGTCCTGAATTAATTAACTGGGTATATACGGAAGAGTTTACCAGGCAGTGTGTCAAAAAATTTTGGCAACAAGTTGCTGAGCAATTAAACTCGGTAGTTGGAGGGGCTAAAAAAGACTGGTTGAAGGTATACACACCGATAATAAATCTGAAATTTTGTAACATTTCAACATATTCTAGACCTGGCGTGATTCTAAAAAAATTCGGTAGCCAAAGAAGGGTAAAGCAGAAAAGGAATGACAGGTACTGGTGGTGGAGCCTCTCACCTAGTGGGAACATAAAATTTTTAATAAACAAAAAAAGTATGGTCAAGTTTGTTTAGCGACGTTGCCAGTTGGGCGGCTGAATTTTCCTTTTTATTCTTACACATCAACTAACTTGAATGCTTGAATCATGATATGTATAACTATAAAACTAGTATTAACTATTTGAGAACAATTAATGTTTTTCAATTTGTGTAGAAGTCTGAAAACAATGCAGATCTCACTATTTCTTTTTAAAAATACTACAAATATGGAACTCTCATGTTTTAGGCACTCCTGCCATACACCAATCTCATGGTGAGATTCTCACTATTCCCTTAAGAATACGGGCCCAGTTCAGTCACCGGTTCAGTTCTATTCACATTTAAAACAAAAATGGTGCCGCCTGCCATGTCTGTACTTGTAGCAGTGGAAGTTGCATTATCAGACGGTTCGAAGAAGAAAAAAGATAAAAAAGAATATGGACAAAGAAATGGTTACGTGAGAGAAACAAATATAAGTGGTTAATTTACTGCAAGGTCGACAAACCAAATGATTTCAAAAACAATTTACGAATGAATGACATGTTATTTAATAAGTTATTGAATATAGTAAAACCAATAATTGAAAAATTGAGAAAATCCTCCCAAAACACATGATCTTCCATGTTGGAAACAACACTGTTTATGTTTTAGTAGCGCTATACATAATAAACGTCAACATACACGTTGCAACAAGTATCGGTTGCATGCGTTCGGTATCGAGGTTTCGCTACAGTGATACAGACGGCGATACCATCCGATACCGTTACAACGATACTGAGTCAGACAAATACACTGTGAGATTTGTATCAAAATACTGATACTTGAAACATGTATCGATACCGATCTCAAAGTGAATGGGGCCCTTAAGTGATGAAACGTTTTGCGCCTTACTCGTATTATACAACTGTTAACTGAATTTACATGGCACTCGCCCAAGGTCACAATCGAAACACTGCGCACAAGGTAAAATATAAAGTGCACGTGGGTTTTCTAGACCCCAGAGTGCAGTAGCAGGGTTAAATATTATTTTTAAAACATATTTAGGAAGTACTTGTAGTTTATCCAAATACAGATTTACAGCTCCACCCCATGCTAAAATACCATAGGACAACCGAGATTTTATCAAAGAATAATAGAGAATTTTCAGATGGGATGAGTCAATAACTTTCGATGAATATTTGAATCATCCCAGAAAGGATCTTAAGGTTCAGGTGACGCTATTTATTCGATGCTCCCATCTCGAATGACAATTTACCGCTACTCCAAGATATTTTATATTATTAGTAATTTTAATGTTCATGATATGTTTTGTATGATCGTTATAAATTTCCCATTCACTGTAAACTGGCATCCCATTTCTATAACTACAAACAGGGAGAAACATGTTTTTTTCATAATTTATTGTTAATAAAATAATTTTTTCCATGTCGTCTTCTATTTTAGTTTTTAAATCTGTATCCCCTGTATAAAATAATACCGTATCATCAGCAAAACTGTATATGGTTCCAGTAATGCTCAAGGTGAGTGAATTTGTTCAAATATAAAATAAAGGGAATGGGTCCAAGCACAGTACCTTGCGGAACACCACAATGCATAACTTGCTCTGAGCTTACACAATCATCTATTCTGACATGTTGTGTACGATTATGGAGGTATGATTTGAAAAGTTTCAGAACTGATCTACGTATTCCTGAATCCTCCAAAACGTCTAGCACCTGTTTATGATCTACATTATCGAACGCCTTGCAAGATCCAAGAATACACGCAATTGCCGGTTTCGTATGTTCAACAGCTTCATACATTTTTGAAATAAATACAGATACAGCATCTCCTGTTGATTTGCCCATCTGAAAACCGAACTGGTTTGATGATAAAATGTTTTCTCCAATTAGAAATTACTCTAATCTGACTTTTAAGATTTTCTCAAATAATTTTGCAAAACTATTAATTGAAGAGATTGGCGTATAGCTTGAAGGTACACTTTTATCAACTTTTTTATGAAGAGGCTTCATAATAGCTACTTTAAATTCAGAGTGGAAAATTCCTTTTGAGAGTAATTGTTGATTAGATAACAAAGTTAATTCATTACAAGTTTCTTTGAGTAATTCTGTTTTTATTTCATCACTACCAGGAGCTTTATTATTTTTTAAAGAATTTACCAACCGAAGAATTTCTGATTCAATTACTGGTTCCAGGAAAATCGAATTATTGTTAATATGTCTCTTTAGATAAAAAAGCGGAGGTTTTTGAATTTTTTTGCAAGATTTGGCCCAATGTTTGTAAAAAATTTGTTTAATGTCTCGGCAATCTCTAGTTTGTTTTTAGATTTAGTATTATTTAGCAATGTTACTTCTTCGATATTAGAATGTTTAGGATTAGAATTTGTAATGTTGTTTATCCCTTCCAATACTGTCAATACTTTCAATACATATAGATCCTAAAAATAATTCTAAAAATAGTATATCGCTTAACGCGGCTTGAAAATGTATTGGTATGGGATATTTCAGTAGTGCACGGTCTTCGCTTGTGGATAAGCTAAAAAAATATGATTTATTTTGTCTCAGTCCCCTGCATGTTTACGTTGTTTTTATAAGTTTATTTCGCGTGTTCTGTGGAGTATTAGTGCTAGCGAGATTAGTATAATAGGAAAAGGTTAGACAATGTAAATTTTTTTTCCATGTTTTTTGTACATGCGTGAAAAATGCCTTCTGGGACATCTAAGACTTAATTAATTATACGACCCAGCAGTAATAAAGAGGGGGATATATTTATCCCAGCAGTGTTTTGTAAGCTAACATTATTAATTTCATTTCAGGATGAATCGCGCTCTTTCGGATAAGGAATTGCTGGATGTAGCCGAAAACTTATCTTATTTAGATGAATCACCAGATCCTTTTTATGACAGTGATGACAGCGCCGATTCAGACTATGTATTCTCTGACTCTATAGAAAACTTCTCAGTAGAAGTATCTGAAGCTAAAGAACTTAACGAATCATCTAGAGAGGAACTGGACTGTCAAATAGAAGGTGAAGATAGTAGTCATTCAACTGACGACGCACACCAGCAACCGCAGATTCCAGATACAATTTTCGACTGGACCAGAAATGTTAACAACTTCGTTCCAGAGGTATGTTATCACCTCGTAAGAAAAGCCAGTGCTCACAGGTAAAATAAATAAAAATTCTATTGTGATTGACTGTTTCTACGCAATGTTTCTGTAAAGTCTTATCATGCAAATAAGTCACTATACAAATCTACATTTGAAGCTACTGAGAGAACTGAAAAAGAAAAAGATACAGGAAACATCTCCAGGTGAAATCAAAGTTGTTTTAGGATGTGCCCTCATTATGTCCTATAATCGTTTGCCGGCAATACACATGTACTGGTCTAAACACAAGTCTTTAGGCAATACTTACTAGTTATGTCTAAGTTATATTTCAATGAACCCAATAAACCAAATGATGCATCAAATAGTTATTTTTGTATCTAGTCTGATCTAGTGCGCGAAATGCTACTTTGGTGATCGAGAATTGAATCTTTTAACGAGGCGAAGCCGAGTTAAAAAATTATTCGAGACCACCAAAGTAGTTCGCGCACGAGATGCAAGCAATATTTTTTCTACAAACGTCAAAATATATCTGTTAAAAATATTATAAATAGGTAAAATGCCTGATTTATCATAGAAAATAGTGTTGAGCTGGCTTAAAATGTCTTTCTCAATCAAATTTTCACTGTTTCTATGGATTGATGTTAATATTGTAAATAATAACTGAAGTTATTGTAAAATTCTATCAATATTTTTATAGCTATTTGTATAACAAGGGAGGAAAGTGCTACTTTTCCTCCCGAGGATGAAGTTTAGTAATCATCCAAGGCAGGAAAAGGCACTTTACTCCCATGCTATACATATGATTTTTCCGCCTCCCTCAAATAACAAGACATTTCAAAATAATTTATTTATGAAAGAATAAAAAATAAATAAAAATTGTCCTGGTCGGAATTCGATCCAACACCTACAGGCCTATCACGAACAGTGAGCTGTGCTCCAACGCGTTGCGCTACCGAGACTCGTAGGCATGAACATAACGTATTGCTGAAGTCAAATTATTAAAGTGAAAATCGTTGAATTAAAATAACAATTTACTAATTTCTACAATTTTGCAAAATACAGGGTGTTCTTTAATTAAACGGTAAAATTCATACTTATATATTAGAATATTGTTTAGGTTGTCAATGCCGTATACATTATTTCATTGATGACGTACCATAACCTCACTTTTACTTTTCCTCCTTAGTACGACTTCAAGGGGAGGTCTTCTCTAAAACAATACCTCCCCTTGAAACCGGTAAAAAGGGGGATGAAGTTATGGACCAGATGCGACTCCAACACAGGCTATGTGTATGTTACAAATATCTACTGTGGAAAAGAAACAAAACCCTCAAAAGGCACACTTGATCAGCGAGTTGTACTAAAATTAGATGAGAGAATAAAAAGCCCTAATGTAGTATTATGTTTCGACCGCTTTTTTACAACTACTTCACTGCTAGATACAATAAAATTTCCATATGTTGGAACATTCATGATACACAGGAAAAATACACCACTTAAAAAGAGGTGAATGTGAAATGGTTGTATGCAAGGAGAGTATACTAGCTACTAGATGGAAAGACACCAAATATGTACTCGTCATGAGCAGCTGACACGATAGCACGATTGGATCGATAAAACGAAAAATGAAAGATGGGAGTCAAAAAAAAATTGATTGTTCAGAGGCGATTATTTTTTATAACCAATACATGGGCTGCGTGGATCACGCTGACCAAATGATCACTCTATATGACTTAGACAGAAGAAGTAACGAATGGTGGGAAAAGGTGTTTTTGACTTCTGATGACGGCAGTCTACAACAGCTTCATCATTTACAGTGAATCTTCAAATAAAAAAGTGCCATTCATTAACTTTGTTATTGAGTTGGCAGAATCGCTGATAAGTGACTGAATAATCGCACGAAAGAACAAGAAAACAAGGCCACTTGTCAAAGAGAGTAAAGCTTTGCACTAATATTGGTGATCATTTTCCATTTGAGAATCGAAAAAAGAACAAAACTTATATGTCGTCAGTGTCAAGTACCACTTCGTATTAGATGTTTTACAGCCTAGGTATACATAGAATGTTTTCAGTTTCATCAGAATAAATATTTTTCTTTCATAATATATTGTGTCTTTATTACTGTTGGGACATGTTTGTCCCATCATTCGCTATCGCTGGGATCAATCTGTCCCTGGACTTTTTTTTCAAAAACTAGTTTACGAAAAAATTCCAAATTCGAAACTTACATTTTCTAACTTCATATGACCACACCTATATACGTAAAATGAAAGGCATAATGAAATCTAAAAGTCGTATTGAAAGGGTTATATTTTCCCAGAGATTTTTTTTAATTATGTTTATTTCTTTCAATTTGTAGTTTATGGTATTTTAATTTTGTTAAACTAATCCAGTTAGGTAATTTGTTTCTGTATCTTATGAATTCTTGTTTCAGATTTTTATGTATATGTTTACGTATAAAGTAATTTACTGTGTTAAAAAAATAGGACGCACTTTCGATTTCAAATTACTTTTTATTTTTGGTGTGCCAATTTTTTTTGTAATTACATTTTATAAATATTTCCCTTTTTTTAAATACATTCCAATTAAAATTAGTTGCTCTATGATCAAACACTAAAGTATCAAGAGCATAGCCAAATCAATTATCCAAGATGTTTCCTGTACTAAGTCTAACAAATATGTGATCCAGACAAAATTTTAAATTCCCTTGAATACGGGTGTATGTATTGATTACAGAAGTGAAGTTGAATTAATTCATCACGTTAAGGTAGTCATTAACCAGTTTTACTTTCGAAAGAAGGTTTATGTTAATGTCTCCAACAATAATGTTGAAATTACTGCTACTTTGCTTCGATGAGAAGTCATATTATAAGTAATTCATCTACATAGTAATTATCGTTTGTAGACGGAGCTTTACAGTTATTAATTTCAGTAATTTTTAATGCATAATTGAGGTTTTCTCTTAGATCAATAGCTGTTCTATCGCATTTATTTATATCACCGAAATTAAAAATCTTTCCGTAACCATCTAAGTTACAGAGGTAGGCAACTGAAAAAGCTCAAAATAGTGGAGGAAGAAGAATGTAGATTCTGTGGCATGGAAGAAGAAACCTCCATCCACATACTTGCGAACTGCACAGCAATTCAGAATCCTAGAGCACAACACCTAGGAGACTACTGGATAGAAGAGGGACATTTACCTAAGTTAAAGCCTGCAGATATTTCCTAAAATTCCTCCGGGAAATAGGACTAAAGGAGCTACTAGTCGCTGAGACTTTCCTCATGAACTAAGTAGAAGTAAGGGGGCACAATAGATCTTTTAGGTCTCAGTGAATGTCACCCCAATTTACATACATACATTCATACAGGTTATCGAAGTCATTTCTTGTTTTAGTGAGAACGGTACAATCAAAATAAGTGGTGATAGTATTAACGGTAGTCTCCAGGTTATCTAAATTTTAGGAGATACTTCTGTTGTTTTGATGAAAAAGTGTAAAAGCATTTCGTGTTTTGTTGTGATAATTGTACTCTGCTCTATTAGTTAACACCACAGTAGGAAAATCATTATATAGTCTATAGTCTTTTATGGATGGATCCATTGATAATAAATACCAATAACCTCCAATATGGATCAAAGTATATATCGAAAAACTACTTATATTTTTGGAATCATAGTGAAAGGTACAATCATCATTCGATACATATAAAGAAGAGATAAAAGATATCTATTTTTTGGATGTGGAGTCTTTGGTTTGTTGAAAGTGTGATTTTTAGTTTCGGCCTCAGTGACTTGTTCGTTTTAATTAATCCTAGTTGATTTGGGAGTATGCAGATGATGTGGTATTTATAGCAAATACCAGAAATAAGAAGCTACTGAATATATGGACCGAAGAAATAGTGAACATGAAAATGGAGGTGAATTCAAATAAAACTAAAATGATGATCATGAATTGTAAACAACAGGATCAAATTACTAATGAGAAAAAAATGTAAAAAACGAGACATTGGAAAGAGTAACGAAGTATGGATATCTGGGAACTATATTGACAGAAGATGGGAAGATAGCAGCAGAAATAACAAATAGGGAGAATAAATCAACGAGTCTGTACTACACACTGAATAATACAATACCTACTGGGACATAGATATATTGATATGGAAGTGAAAATGAAAATCCACAATACAATAACGATACCAATAATAGCATATGCAAGTGAAAATTGGACACTGAGAGAGAAGGATGAAGTCAAGATGAACACAGTTGAGATGGAGCACCCAAGAAGAATAGCAGGGAGAACAAAGTGGGAAAAATGTAGGAATGAAGAGATAAGACAAATAACAAAACAAGAATCAATAATAAGAAAAATGATGGGAAAACAATTAAATTGGTATGGACATATTGTCAGAATGAAAACAGATAGGATTACAAGAAATGTGATGGAAGCTGGAAGTGCTATTCACAGAAGAAGGGGTTAGACCGAAAAGAGAGTGGAAATGTGTACCAAATAAAGGAGATAGGGAATGAGAAAGGAATAACTCTAGATGAAATGAAAAGATTAGCAAGAGACAGGAAAGAGTGGAAGCATTGGTTACAAGAGGAGCTGGAATCCTCGTTCGACACCTGAAAAGGTAGAATGAGAAGAGAATGAGAAGATATGGGAGTAGCTGGAGCGCTGTTTGGATTAGTGGCTTCTAAGCCGTAGAAGATGTTGTCCAACACTTATCTGTTATTTGTAATATAACATTTCGAATATTCTTCCAGTTTACGAAAAACGAAAATCAAGTAGGGTTTTAGGGTTTGGTTTTAGATTTTCTTTGATGTGTAGTTAAATCATCAGTCGATGAAATCTCTGACCCTTTCAGCGAATTGATGTTTTTGAAAATAGATTTCTTTTTTAAGTTCGATACGAACTCAATTTTAATAGGAGCAGAGTCAGCTTTGCCTAGAGAATAGAATTTTTTGTCGCGCTCTTCAATATCTGCCCTAGGTACCTTGTTGATTCCACTACAGAGTTCTTGGACATCCAGTTCTCGATTTTTCTTCTTTATGCCAAAAACCACTACGTTATTGGCTCTGCTTTTTATATCCAATTCTTCAATTTTCTCGTTTAAAATTACTTTTCTGCTCTAAGTTTTTTCACTTATTGAGTCTTTGAGACTGCTCTTCGATTCTTAGTAATAAATTTGTCTTAGTTTAATCAATTACTCTTTTCAATTCTTGCTTTGTGCTGTTCAATCCATTCAATATTTTTGTAGTTGCTTCACCTAATAATTCCTTGATTGCTGCTTCATTCATTCTAATGATATTCCGATGCTATTTAGTTGAATATTTTACGCGTGTGGTCCGCTTTAGTCAAATTCTCTAAATGATTTCATTAATTAGTATGTAAAAGAACTATTTTGTGTTTTTGTAAATTCAAAATAATTCAGTTTTATTTTAGATATTACGAGCCATAACCACACACGTTTTAACGAAGAATGATTTTATATCTTAGATAACAAATATATTGCTTCAAAATGAATTTTCTAATTAAAATTCAATGTAAGGTGGTCTTACTCACAGTTTCTGTCACTTTAATTGGAGACAGTCGATTCAAGATATTAACAGTTCATGTCGCCACACACTATTTTGAATTGCATATACAGATACATTCAAACACAAACGGAACATACTGATTTTAAGCATCGTATCAGAACTACTTTTGAACTAGTCGACCAACATCCAGCTTCACCAGATTAAAAACACGATTATTACAATCGTTTATTTGGACACCTATAACATTTCGTACAATTCCCACCACTCCGTATTCTCAACTGTGGGCGGTCCTTAATTACCAGTCAGTGAACAGCAGTCGGTAGGTAGAGTACAATTTAAGGAAGCTTATTTTGTTTTATTTACGAATTTATTTTTATTTTGAAAGCCGTTATTGCCAAAAGAAATCAAAACATATTATCTTAACTCGAAACATTAATTGTTAAAGAGAATTTAACAATTAATTTTCGATTTTAACAACATAAAACGTAAGCATATTGTTTCAATATGTAGCGACGTTTACTACCCCCATCAAATAATTATTCAATACTTAATGGCAGTTCGCACATAACTAACAAATTTTTGAAGGAGAATGGGCGGGCGGGGTTTCTTACATTGGTCTGAATCCAGCTGTCCAGATCAATACTTCATATTCATTGAAGTGAACTTATAGAAATGTTTTGTTGGTGGACTATTTAGATCGGACAATACATTAAATCCCTATGTTCCGTTCGTGTTTGAATGTATCTGTATATGGAAATAAACCATTCATCAGGAGTTTCGAAATAATTATTTTTGAATTCACTTGAGTGCTACAACAATTTTCAACACTTAATAACTCGCCCCTGTGGGTAAAACAAATCGACATGGTAATAAACGTGTATTTTCTAGAAACATGAAACTCAGTTACTCCCTAGTTTCGCTATATTACATCAGCGTATTGATTGCACGGACAACTGCCTCCTGTTCTACGTCCTTTAACTGAAATTTATAACTTCGATTTGGTGGTTCGTAACTGAAAAATTGATTTCCTCCCGAGGCAACTAAACATTAACGTTTTTTGTACAAACTTTTAAGCTAGCTACACTTGCATATAGAGATATCATTAGACCCGTGAGAGTATTTCAGAAAGTTTGTTTGCCACGTCTACAACATACCAAGTTTTAAAAAAGGGCGAGAGAGTGAAGATTTATAGAGAAACTTTAAAGTCGGTTTAAATGAATGACTGACATTAAAATACAGTGTGTCACAGAATTGACATAATTTTGAATTACTATTAAAATTTCATAACTTTTTTCGAAATATACTTTCTAGTAACCACAGTATAGAAATGTAACTAGTAGGATAACTCGGTACTGCTTCTCTGAAGTTTTGTCGGACGGATCGGATGACCTTGACTGCATATAACGTGCTGCCGACATACCTAACATTGCTATAACTCGCCCAGTGTAAGTTGGCACTTGGACTTTGGACTTCTGAGATGTGCGGTAGAACATCCAATCGCTCGAGGCTCACTGAAATGGAGGACCCCAGTCTCTGTTTTGACCGCAAACGGTTAATATAGGTTATATAGGTGTTCACTGGACATGGGTCGAGAGTAAGTAACCTCCACAAGATTGGAAAAAGAGAGTCTGGAGTGTGCGAGAGGTGTGAAGTGGAGGATGATGTGGGGCATTTGTTTAGATGCTGGAGGAACGAGGAAGTGCTGAAGAAGTTGGAGAGGAAACTAGGGGAGGCGGTGTATTGGGAGAATGTGGTGGAGATAATGTTGAGGGGGGGAGGAGGAATGGATGGAGGTAAGTGGCGTAGTAGAAAGCAGGGTTAGGAGGAGAGAGGGACTCGATATGGCATGAGAGGGAGTGGAGAGGAGTGGAAGTTGGGGAGAAGACGACGGTGTGAGCGGAGAGTGTGCAAGGGACCGCCGCCCGTCTAGTAGTATGCTAGGGTAGTGATTACGAGGCGGGGGTAACGGCGAGTTTGAGGTGGGTTTAGTTGGTAGGCATTCCCTTGGGGATGAGTCCAACACTGTTTGGGTCCTGGACCTGTATCTCGGGATTTATTGTTGTAGCTTTGGTTCTCTTAACTCTTAAGGAGTTGGTGGAACATTTTTTCCGTCGGGTACAACTTTCCGTTATAAGTGTGAGTTTTCGAGCACCATGTAGTTCGGACATACCCGTCTGGGAGCGGGACCCCTCAGAAGAATACCCCCAGGGGATAGCCCACCTGTCGTAAAAGGCGACTAATAGGTTAGATTCCCAGGAATCTAGAGGAGTAAACCTCGATAAAAAACCAGCAACATAGGGAAGGCAGCTATGTTGTGGTGTAGTGTAGGCAGCGGAAGCCACTGCGTCCGGAGGCAACCGTGAGAAAAAGCCTAGAGGAGTAAACCTCGATAAAACAATCCGTAATCTACGTTGTAAGCTACCGTGGCAATTGATGAATGGCTGCGGGAAAAAAAGTCAGAAACGGTGCCTCCGGGATACCTGGTGACCTCCCGGAGTAACCAGCCTTACCACCACAAGCGGGGCTCTGTGGTGGTGGACATTCAATTCCCTAGCTACTCGTGGGATGGAATATAGAGAAAAGAGAAATAGAAATTGAACTGGAGGTGATGGACGAAGGAAGGCAAGGAATTTTTTGTAAATCGAATAAAGTTAAACGAACCCCTGATAAGGCGGGGGATACGAGAGAGTGGAGTGATACTGGAGTGAAGAGAAAGGAGGTATCGCCTCTGGAGGACAAGGAACAGAAGAGGAAACTGAAGGAGAAAGGAAAGAAGGAAGTGGAGAATGGGAAGGAAGAAGAGAGGGAGAGTGTAAACAGATTGAAGGATATGGTAAGGCGACTGGAGGAGAAGGTGGAAAGGCTGGAGGAAGAGAAGGCAGCGGCAGAGGGGTCAAGGAATTGGAGAGGTTGAGGAGGGGGGACGATAGAAAGGAGATAATGCAAACACGATGGGAGGTGGGGCAAAGAGACTGGGAAGGATGGAAGCAGGTTAGAGTTAGGGACTGGGATGGTAAAAAGGGGGAGGGAGTAGAGGTGAAGGTGGGAAATCCAATATTAGGGAATGAAAAGGTTAAGGTGGTATGGGTGACCAAGGAAGACAGTGGAATGGAGAAGGGAATGCAGAGGATGTTTAGGGATAGGTACCCGATGCCAGGAGGAAAAGGAAATGAAATGGAGTGGGTCAAGGAGGTACACACTTCGGAAAGGAATGGGGTAAGTGTGAAGACGGAGGAGTTGATCTGTCGGATGGAGGGAGATTGTAGGGATGAGAAAAAGGTGTTTGAGCTGATGAGACGATTGTTTGGGGAAGTGGAGAGCGGGGACAGCATTGGACTCCACAGGCTTGAGCAGGTAGAGGTGGAGGTGCTGAAGAAGATGGTGGCGTGGGTGAGAGGTGACGGAGAGGTGGCGGAGGTAACAATCTATACAGATGGGGAAAAGGAAAAGGAGGGTAGGAATGGAGCGATAATCCTGAAGGATATCGGGGAAGTCGATCAGGAGGGGATCGAGAGGATTAAGAAAGGATTGAGGGAGATGAAAGGAGAGTGGGTGGATAGACTCAGAGTCTCAAAAAATAAGGAGGTGGTTATAGAGGCAAAGAAGGGGGTTGAAGTAAGGGGAATTCTAGGGTGGTGGAAGCGGGGGGGGGGAACAAAAACCATGAAAATGGTAGGGATAGAACCGTGGATGGAAGATGAGAAGGTGAGGGGGAAAATAGAGAATTTTATTGGGAAAGGGACAACGGTGATTAAAGTGGTAATGAAGAGGAACGGGATGAAAATGGCGGTGGTAAGAGCGGAATGGGAAAAATCGCTAGCCTTATTGAAAAAAAAGGAGATTCGATTGGGGTGGAACAGGGTAAGCATTGTAGAGGGTAGAGAGGATGACAAATGCTTTGGATGTGGGATAAAAGGCCATAAAGTAGCAGGGTGTAACGTGAAGGTAGTCAAGGAGAAGAGTAAGTGCTGGCTATGTAAGAGCGCGAGCATCACATGGCGAGAGACTCTCGGAAGGCCTTCCTTTGTAGGGTATGTGGGGAAAGGGGACACAAGCCAGGGGAGATAGAATGTAGTAGGGGAAAGAAGGAAGTAGGTGAAGACGATGGAAAACAGGAAAGAAAAAATGGGAGGGACCCTCTGGACCCCTCAGAGGTGACGAGTCTGGACCAATGGGAGGAAGGGGAGGAAAGGGCGCGGGAAGAAGGAATGTAGGGGATGGATGGAGGGTGCTGCAGATAAATTTAGGGAAATGCAGGATAGCGCATGATATATTGGATCAAGTGATTTTTAGGAGGGAAGTGGATGTGGTGTGTGGATCTGAGGTGAATGCTAGATATGTGGGAAAACAAGGATGGATTATGGATGATACAGGAGAGGCAGGAATAAGAGTGGTGGGAGATGGACTGAGGTCGGATGACGTGAGGAAAGGAAACGGATGGGTGGTAGTGCGAATGGGTGACATGGTGGTGAACAGTGTGCATATAAGCCCAAATGTCAGCCTGGAAGAATATGAGAGGAGCATCGTAGGATTGGAGGACGATGTGTTGGAGGAAGTGTTGACATCCAACGGGCTGGCGGTGCTGAATGATGGACTACTGCCCACCTTCGTGAGGGGTGACGGGGGTTCGTTGATTTATTGCTGGGGGAAAAAGTGAGTAGATGGAAGGTGCTGGAGGATGAGGAAAGCTTGAGCTTACATATGTATGTGGAGACGGATATAAGGAAGGGGAGAAGGTATTTATCGGGAGAGTGGGGATGTAGGTGGACGAAGGCCGAGGCAGAGAGTATGAGGAAGAAAGAAAGAGAGGAGATAGAAAGGGGACTTGGACATGATGTAGATGAATTGTACGATGTGATACAGGGCTGTAATAGAGAGGCAAAAAGGGAAGGTAGGATAGAGGGAAAAGGGGGATACAAAGAAAAAAAGAAGGAACTGGAGCGTAGGGTGGAGAGGGAAGAAAGAGGAAAGTGGAAAGAGTTACTGGGGGACCTGGAAAACAATCCATGGGGAAAGGCATATGAGATAGCGGTGAAAAGGGTGGGTGGAAATAGGAGCGAGGTGCTAGAGGAAGATTGGGAGAAGGAGGTTATGGGCAAATTGTTCACAGTGGAAGGAGTTGGAGGCAGGATTCGAGAAGTCCAGGATACTAGGGGGGTAGGAAAAATGAGGAGGATAAGGCCGGTGGAGAAGTGGGAAGTACAAGAGAGGGGAAGGAACATTAAAGTAAGGAAAGCACCGGGGATAGATGGCCTGAGGGGTGATATGTTGGAGAGGATGTTGGATGACAATGGGGAGTACTTCTGCGAGCTTTTCAACAGGGTGCTAAGGGAGGAAGAGTTTCCAGAAGGATGGAAGGTGGCTAGGGTGATATTACTTAAGAAGGCGGGTAGAGAGGGGAAGAGGGCGGGAGACTACAGGCCCATCAGTCTGCTGTGTGGTATGGGTAAATTGATGGAGGGGATAATAAAGGATAGGATTGAGGAGGAAGTTGGTAGGAATGGGGGTTTGCGAAGGGAAAATCATGCATCTCGGCGCTGGGCAGGGTAATGGGCTTGGTGGAAAGGGCTAGGGAGGGCAGCTGGAGAAACAAGAAATTGGCCCCACTCGTGTTCTTCGACGTCGGAAACGCGTTCAACAGTGTCAGCAAACGGGCAGTTTTGAGCGCATTGCTGAAGCTTGGAGTGGGTTAACGTAGTGGAGGACTAGCTGACGGGACGTGTGATAGTAGACACTAGAGGGAGGAGGTATGAGACGAAGGCAGGAGTGCCCCAGGGCTCGGTTCTTGGACCAACGCTATGGAAGTGTGTGTTTGATGAGGTTTGTGGTATAGTATGTGAAGAGGGATGTGAGATCACGGTGTATGCGGACAATGTTTGTCTGGTATGTACGGCAAAGGGAGAGGCGGAGATAGGAAGGAAGGCGGAGAGAATGTGTAGGAAGGAAAGTGAGGGCAGCATGGCTGGGGAGATTGATGTGTAATGTGAAGGGGCCGGGAGAGTGGACCAGAGAGAAAGTACAGGAATGGATGGTGGAGGAAATGGAGAGAAGGTGGGAGGAGTATGAGGGCGCGCTAAAAGGAGCGATTGGGAATAGGAGAGATTGGATGGATCGGAAATTCGGAGAGGTGAACTACTTCTTAACACAGGTGTTCACTGGACATGGGTCGAGAGTGGGGTACCTCCACAAGATTGAAAAAAGAGAGACTGTAGTGTGCGAGAGGTGTGGAGTGGAGGATGATGTGGGGCATGTGTTTAGATTCTGGAGGAACGAGGAGGTGCTGAAAAGGTTGGAGAGGAAACTAGGGGAGGCGGTGTATTGGGAGAACATGGTGGAGATAATGTTGAGGAAGGAGGAGGAACGGATGGAGGTAGGTGGTGTAGTAGAGAGCATGGTCAGGGGGAGAGAACGACTCGATGTGGCATGAGAGGTGGGAATGAAAGTTAGGGAGAAGACGACGGTGTGAGCGGAGAGTGTGCGAGGGACCGCCGCCCGTCTCGAAGTATGCTAGGGTAGTGATTCCGAGGCGGTGGTAACGACGAGTTTGAGGTGGGTTTGGTTGGTAGGCATCCCCTTGGGGATGAGTCCAACACTGTTTGGTTCCTGGACCCATTCGAACATGAGTTTCCCATCTCGGCCCGGAAAAAAAAATGTAGTTCGGACAGGTCTTTCGAAACTGGAAACTAGGTTTTACACTATGAGCTTCTCTTCTTACATTGGAAAACAATCTGAAAAATGCAATAGTTTTCTACTTACGATATTTCATATGACCGGACCAATTTGGCATGTATTTGGCGTGTGTGACACAAGAGTGAAGTGAACTGTGTGGGAAAATTGCAGGACTTGTGCAAATAATAAAACGCAGTAATGCACACTCCAGTGTGCCAATTCCTCGTCTAGAAGTATACATATTTGTGTAATTAGTTAGTTTCTGATTTTGTTGAGGAAAAGATAGTGTATGCAGCCCACTCTTCATCGCAATGTCCTTCCACAACTGTTGTTTTTTTAAATTTGGATTTCTGGTATTTATCATCACTGGTGTCATATAAGACAATCCTACGACGAACGACTCTAAATGAATTCCACTCCCTTTTTTTTAACGAAAAATCACGCCGGTTTTGTGTTCAGACCACAAGACCACCGAGTACAAAAGCTGCGCTACCTCACGCTACATCCGAATATTCGCTGTATTGACGTATATTAATTATAGAAATATGCGGTGAGTCATCCTGGGTCACCTCACTCAACTGATTCTCAACTTTCGCCCGGCCTTATACCCAACACTGCGATTTGCAAGAGTCTATTGTGGCTCTTATTCCGATTACCAAAAATATAAAATGGAAACGTGTGAGAACTATTAATACCAAGAATAAGAAATAATTGAGGTTATAATTCTAGAAATAAAATAGAGTTACAACGGAAGTGATCTTAAAATGAAATTTAACAACTGGAAATAAAACCAACGTAAAACTGCAAAAGATTCAAGAAATATATTAAGCGTTATAAACTTGAGGTTTGGAAAGAAAAATGTGCTTAAAATAATTCAAAGTGAGACTAAAGTAGTGGAGTGCAGAAAACGCGACGAGAACGTATTCCCTAATTAAGATTTTCGGATAGAGGAAGTGACAAAGTTTACATACTTTGAAAGCAATTTAGCAAGTGTAAGCGGTCTAATTGTTTTATGGAAAGTGGATTAGCACAAGGGAAAGGAGGCGTTTAATATGAGAAGTCACTTTAAACAATTAGCACTGAATTTAATTTTAAAAACAAGATGGCAATGCACTAAGCGGCAATAAAACATCGACGTTAGGTTTATGAAAAAATTTAAATAATTGAGACACTGAAAATTGGATTTGAAACGCGATCGACATATTTTTGCTATCACGTTGTAAGGAAAAGTAGAAATCTTGTTAAAAAAGATTCCGGCTTTGTTAAGCCAATTTTTAATCCGTCAGTGCTGTTGGGAGAGGATTTACTTTCCTAGCAGAATATTAATAGTCTGAGCAATCTGATAAAAAACGTGATTGCTGGAGGCCTTTATTTAATTTTTTCAAATATTGTTTTCCCTGAACAGCATTAAACAAAAACATGACTTTATACTGAGGTTTTATAAACTATTCAAAAGGAAAAACAAAATGGAAGAAAAGAAGGATCATATTCAAACGATTTCAAGAATTTGAAATTAAAAAATATGACTTACTCTACCGTATATATTATGCATATAAAATGATAATGGAAGTAGAAAGAGAATAGTATAATTTCATTACGAGTCCAGAAAATAGGCTTTTCCCGTGTGCGCGCGACGGGAAGTCGGGGAAGCACGGGAAAAGCATTTATGGTTGTGTTATACCTTTCTTAATACAAATACTAGTAATTATTTACTATACTATACTGTAATTCAAAACACTGACATCTGCTGTCATAATACAATTATTGTTTAGTGTTGCTAAGGGAGCTGAACAATAACGCATGTTAACGCACAGGAAAACTTTTTCCCGTGCGCTCGCACGGGAAATAGATATTTACGTTACTAGTTCGGTAAGTACACTTTTACAGTACGAAACGAGTACTGTTAAAGTTCACCGGTCGTGTGACGTACAACATTTTATTTCATACTGCTAAAAAACACAACAAACACGGTGAAAAAATAAAATATTAATATATTTATCGGCGTTCGCTATTTTTGAAATTTGCATTTAATGCTAAGATAGCTGGCCTGTAGTTGGTACCCATACAAACATAATATTGTTTTTAAATAATATGATACTGTCAGCGATTGTTATTATCCGATTTTCACGAAATGGTTCAAGATCAATTCATTCCTGAGGACATTTTGCGCAAATCTCATGAAGCCACGGGGCATCTGATACCCAACAAATTCCTGAAATCCATATTCATGGGAACGAAAATATAACCGTTAATATTAATATAGGCAATAAGTAAGTTCTGTTTATTGTTTTGCTGTTGAATTTCAATAAATGTATATTCATACTTTTGAAGCATAACTGAGTTTTTATTAGTTTTTAATATGTAAAAGCCTGTAAAACTTCATTACGGGATAGTTGCACGTAATATTTCATCACGTGCTACTATCCCGTAAAAGTCTATTTTCCGGATTGAAATCAAGTACGTAAAGGTATGTTTTAGGGTACAGTATGAAATAAAGGTCATTTTCGGTACTCTTAATAGGCATGTTAGGATAGGGTTTTCAGAAAGGTATAACAAAATAGTATATTTCATTACGAGTCCAGAAAATAGGCTTTTCCCGTGTGCGCGCGATGGGCGTAGCCGAACACGGGAAGTCATGCAAACACGGGAAAAGCATTTATGGATGAGTAATGAACGATACTTTTTATTATACCTTTCTGAAACCAAAAACTAGTTAGTATTTACTATAGTATACTATAATTCAAGACACTGACATCTGCTATCAAAACACTGACATCTGCTGTCATAATACAATTGTCGTTTAGTGTTGCCAAGGAACTGAACAATAACGCATCTTAGCGCACAGGAAAAGGTCATTTTCGGTACTCTTAATAGGCATGTTAAGATAGCGTTTTCGGTGAGGTATAATGAAAAATATATTAAGTTAGTGAAACAACCACAAAAGTATGTAATCGCTTTGCCGGGTGAACTGGAACTTAAAATGAAATTATAATACTAGGGCTGTTTGATAAGTCGGGATTTTTAAATGCAACTACAATTCATTGATAAACTAATGTCTAATTGCAGGAGAACTGTGTCATTTCTGGATGCTCAAAAACAGGAAATAGTCGAAGGGGGCTGAATCTGAAGAATAAGCTGAAGGGAGTAGCAGTTCTTTACCCAATTTATGGATTTTTGCCATGTTGACTACGAGCTTAAACGTTTTTCATCTAACTTTTATTAGGATATTGCATGAATAGCAATACCTGTTGGTATTTTGTTCCGAACTATGTTATCCATGTACAGAGTATTTCAATGAAAACTATCCACCCCCCATAATTCTGAAGGAGTCACTTTTATGAGAAAAATTTAAAAACACGTCCAAAATCATATAAAGGGGGACGTCTTGTTGCTCATATGTAGACGTTGCACCACTAAATGATGTTTATAGATATGAGACCCTCAAAAAGATGTTGAGCACCAAAATATGAGCAAATAAAAAGATATTTTTGTTCACTTCTCAGGGTTGAAGTTATGAACGTGGGTTCTCATGAACCTAGAGTAAATTGCAGAGAATAGACTAATCGGATAACATGATTTAGAGCTATTGTAATAATATCTTGTAAGTAAAGACCATGGGCGCCACAAAGTTTTCTCAAAAACTTTGAAAAGACCTACAAAGTCTCTAGGTAGTAGCTATTTTGAAGTTTACTTGTTTACTGCAGGTAGGTAGCTGGAATTAAAAATGAAAGACAGTCTCAATGATTACTAAGTCTAATGAAAATAGTGTATATGAAAAAAATACAATGGTAGAATCTTGACTGTTTTTTGTAAGGGTTAGTTAGTTAGTTAGTTTTGGATATTTGCAATATTAGGAAATATATAAAAGTAAGATGAATGCCGCACACAAAAATTATCCTCTTAATTTACTTATCTGTAGCGGTTCTTGCAGCTGGTAGGTGAGGTCCCGCGATGGTTGATGGGTAACCTGCAGTAAGTGCCAGGTCAGATGAACCTCCAGGCAAGTGTCAAGTCCTCTGCCCACAGATAAGTTCTTCGACAACTGTCAACTGTAGCTGTTAACTAAGCTTCACAAACCTCATAGATAACTTTACGGGGAACCATAGAAAACCATAATAAAAACTTCTCAGGAAACCATAAAAAAAAAGAAGCCTGTAGAAACCCATAGAAGCCGCTAAAAGATATAAAAAATAACAGTTTCCATCATAGCACAATTTTTTTAAAACCCCCCCAAAGAAAATAATGATTATACAGCTAGGTGATTTACATCAAATCCTACAAAAAGTTTATAATTAAATGTATTATATTTACATGATATTCAAAGGAAGAAAAGGTTTTCACAATTAAATGTTTTACATTTGTAACTAAAGAAAAAAGTGAACAGACATGCCCTTGGAAAGTTTTTGTTTTATAAATTTGGTTATCTTTGAATTCTGTACAAATATGTTAGGTAATAGAAATATGAGAATTTAGGGATTAAACAACAGGTAAGTGAATAGTAGTGTCGTTTGCAAAATTCAATAGGAAGAACAGATATTCATTTTTTATAAGCTTCCGCCATGTAAAAATATTATCTGTCATTCCATTTAAATCCAAACACATCGACAGTTTAGTTAATCATTATGTCTTTAATTAATGTATAAAAACTTACCAGAGATAAGAATTATCGTTTAAACCATTTATTCAACAACCATTTATTTTTTACAAATTATAATTCTTCAATATCTCTGCGGCTTCAAAGGAATTTTATTTCGCCCTTTCTTAGCGACAGATTCAGAAAGACAACCCAGCCTGCTTTTACAACTTCCTCTCTGTCTTAGCGCAGAACCACAGAAGCGCAGGTCACATGTAAAAATCAATAATTCTCTCGAAATGCCTGCTACCACTCCAACGTTAATATCAGAAACAATAGTTACTGTTTCAACGTTATAACTTCAACCGCCTCCCTCCTATGGACACTACTCACCAATTTTTTTAATGGAACACCCTATACATTATTGTTCGAAGCTCATGTAATAAATACCAAATGAAGAAACATCACCCTATATAACAGATTTCATTTAATTTAGAATAAAGTAGACGCCGATATGCAAAATAGAAGTCAGCAAAGCAGTTTAAAATATTTAAAAAATTAATACACAGGAAACGAGTTTCTAAATAACAATTCAGCTGAGTCGGAAGAAACCCACGCGCTAGGAAAAAACCGGATTAGCAAATTCCGTTGAAGGGAAGGTAGACCAATCAGAAAGTAAGATGTGAACCAGACTAAAAAAGCTGACTTTGGGAAATGATCAAATCCAGGGGAAAAGGCAAAAAAAAAGTGGCAGTTGAACGAAAGTCAAGGTGTTATCTAGTGTTGCAGGAGTTACGGTGATCTCAGAAACACTGGCGCCGTGTTACACTCATCTGAGGCTCGATTGTATGGAAACCAATGGAAGTCAATTTATAAAATAATTTAGTATTGTTTTGCTGATTTGACACGAATTAAAATGTTACTATTATCTAGCAAATTGGAATTATCCGTAATTCCCAACTAATTGACTTTTGATTTATGCATTATAAATTTCTGTAATCCTCTTGTGGAGGAGAATCCAACAATGCAATTATGTATAGGGTGTTCCATTCAAAAAATTGGAGTGGTGACCATAAGGGGGCAGGTTAAAATTATGATGTCTACATATGAGCATAGAGACGTTCCCCATTATATGATTTTTGACATGTTTTTTCATTTTTTTCATAGAAGTGATGCCTTCAGAATTATTTGGGGTGGATAGTATTCATTAAAATGCTTTGTATATGAATATCTCGTGTCAAGGTGTTCCCTTCTTCCGTATTCTTTTCTTACTTGGCATCAAAAAATAGCTTAACCATCAATTTTTACCCTTCTACCATCATTCTTCCATTTTTATCGCGATTAGAGTATTTTTGCATGAACAATATCCAAATAATGCAGCCGTTGTTCGTATTTCAAACAGAAGTTATTTACGTGTTGTATGATAGATGGCGCGACGTACATCTCATCGAAATTCCAGCACATATGGGCAGAGTGAGCAGTCGTTGCCAGGCGACTGAGTATCATACAAATCGAGAGATACAGTTTGCGATGCTAACGAAGCTATGAATTTTCTCCTACCCTGTACTCGCTATTTACGGCAGACTTGTATGGGGACGACGACTGTCTAGTACAAACTGCGAGGACAGCGGATTTAGCACTACAAAGGATTGAAAATCACATTAATAATAGAATCATCCCGTATCTGGTTAAGAACAAGCTGATGATAAATACTTCAAAAACGGACTATATGGTTCTACGAGGCAGATTTCGGAAAAATACAAACATTACTGGAAATCTTAAGCTACAAGATCAAATTATTCAGCCTAGAACATCTGTGAAGTATTTGGGTTATATTATACAACAAAATACGCTGCACAACTTGCATATCAACCACAGAATCCAAAAACTAGCAATAAAACTACTATACCCATTGATCTGTCGTAACAGCCATCTATCAGTGAACAACAAATTAGACAGGTGATACGAACTACAATGGTGTATGGGTACCCAGTTTTCTGTTCTACCAAGGACTCACTTTTGAATAAAATGCAAGTTGTGCAGAATAAATGCATCAGAATGGCAATCTGCAAAAGGGTTGATGTTAATTCCTCCCCTAGGACTACCTGGCTTCACCAGAAGTCTCAAATAGGGTACATTAAGCCACACCTTACTGCTTTGGCAGTACACTACTTTGATTATGGTCTCCCAGACACATACATACGTTAAATTGGAAAACAAGGCTACAGTCTTCTGCATGCAAACATCCTAATAATTTAGTAACTAAATCTTTCAATGACAGTCATTGGTAGAAATAATTTTAAAATAAAATCTAAAATAGTTTGTTCAAAAACAAAGGAAAAAATCAACAACCGGCTGAAATTTTGAGAAAGGAGAAAGAGATTTTTTCTAAGTAAGAAACTAAAGTTGAAATTCATGCAGAAATATTCAAAAAGAAATAAAAAGTTGTAAATACAAAGTTAACTAAACTAATATAAAGTGATTATAACAATAAATAAGTAAGTGATAGGTGATACCATAAAGTTTTTGTTGCTAAGTGAACACTGGTATAAGCCATATAATATACCTATATCTGAGGGATATCATCAATAAATCACAAGTGAGAAGCAGAAAAATATTGAAATCGTTTATCCAGCACAGATAAAACATTCCAAGTAGCCCAGAATTTCGGTCCAGGGCCACCGAACATTGAAATTCAGTATGACCTTTAAGACAAGAAAAGAAATGAATTCTTTAATTACGAGAGACAGTCAGGTATCATTTATCTATATAATTTAATGTTGAATTTATAGATGTCTAAAATTTAAATTGTTCATATTTTGAAAAGTATTACATAAGATTATACTTACTGACAAAAATTTTCAAGAGAATCAAAAAGGCATTGACCATCATTGATTCCATTTTATTCTAGAACGTTGTCAAATGTCACTTCTTCACGTATAAAATCAATAATCTTTTCTGTAGTCTTAAAACCATAGGGATATAAAACCATAGACTCGGATAAGTATAATCTTAATTTTGTTGTGAATGAGAGAGTGAATAAATTTTAGATAAGAAAATAAATAGTGTTAATGATTTTTTTTTGAATATTTTTGAAAAGTTAATTGAGCAGTTAAGCAAAGTTAAACAATAAACCAAACGTTTCGTTTGTTGAACACTTATTTAAAATTTATTGTGTTTGTTTTTGTATCTATGATATATTTTACAATCAACACAGGCTGTCAACGTTGGAACTTTTTGAAGGTCAAAGGACAAAGTTGGCCTCACAAAATTTGAACTCACAAACAAAAATATAATTCCCTGAGATAGTTTAAATAAATTTACAAAATAATATTCAAATATTATAAAAAAGAGTCTCATAATAATTTAATTAGAAAAATAATAAAATAAAAAATAAATATTTTGATATTTTCCGACTGAGCTAGATTGATATAAATAAGATAAGTATTAAAACTAAAATAATAAAATAAATAAAATTCAATTTATAATAAGGTATGGAATTGATCAAAACCAATTCAAAACCATATCAATATATATTTTAATCATTTTAACCAAGAGATTTTAATTTAGAATAGTCAGATGCTATAAATATGTGACCCTGTTCTTCGATAGCTTTTCAGGAAAAAAACAACACAATCCCTGAGGGAATGCTAGCTGTCAGGTTCGACCGGATCTATTATAGGTAATAAATCACGATAATAAACAGATGATGCTTCAACGCAAGGAGCCGTAATGGAGGGAGTAATTGCTGCAGCATGGATTAACGGAGCCAGAACATCGGCGTAGCGACAAAGTCGCACCATCATTATTTATTTTGTATGCACTATTGTAAATAAAATTGAGAAATCATAAAGATTTATATGTGAAGCTTTAAATAATCCAACAGAGTTTTTGAACTCCCTGGATTTGCCAGTCATGCCACCACACCTGCTACAACTGAAAGTTGGATCTCCAGTTATTTTACAACGGAATTGGAACCCACCACGGCTGAGCAATGGCACACGATTGGTCATTGAAACATTAATTAAAAATGTTATCGAAGTCACGATATTGAATGGTAAATTCCGAGCCGAAAATGTTATGCTGCCACGAATTCCGATGATTCCCACAGACGTACAAATTGGATTCAAACGCGTTCAGTTTCCTATTAGATTAGCATTCGCAATGATAATGAATAAGTCGCAAGGCCAAACGATGTCTGTTTGCGGCTTAGATTTGGGCACACGGAGAATTATACGTGGCATGTTGTCGCGTGTCAAACCATCGAGCTTATTTGTGAGGGCTAAAGACGGACTGAGAAAAAATATCGTACACTCAATTGCTCTCCGAAAATAAAAATACTTTTTTACTTTATGCTCAACTTTTGAGAGATCAAACAATTAATATGTTCGTTACGTAAGAGAAATACATTGCATCGAGAAAATGAATGGTTGGTGCTTTTTTTATCGGCGATCATGGTCTACAGCGCTCCATTCCTCTTTCTGTCATAGATCCCATCCTCACACATTTATAAAACATTCGTTATTCTTCCATTAACAAACAAAATATTCATCAGATTAAAAGTGATATGGCAAAACAACGTTTGCCGGGTCAGCTAGGTATTATACAGGGTTAGTTTAAAGTATGGAAACATCTGAATATCTCACAAACGGAAAACGATAAAAAGAAGATTTTAACGCATGTTGCAAGGTTGCCATAGGAGCATATTTTCACGTTGCGACAAAACTCACAGGGTGGTCCTGAAAAGAGTAGTGACTGATAGTTTAAATGGAACACCCTGTATATTAAATCATTTTATAAATTCTTTTGACTTCTAGATTAACTTTGTCAGAAGGTACCCTATGCCCTATGGTTACACAGATATCGGCACTTTAATAATTGCAAAATGTTTATTCATCGTCTCGTGTGAAACCCTGCTCTCATGTGCATCCTTTCCTTTGCCGAATGCGGTAGTTTGATCCAACATGCATTTGGGCAATAATTTTTTTTACAGAAAATGAGTCGTCTGTGGAGCAATTTTCAAAACAAAAAACTTTTTAGTGATGACGAGTTGTTGGAATTAGCTAATATTCCACAAGAGAGTGAAGATGAGTTGGAGTCAAACTATTCCGGATATGAAGATGATTTGTTAGACCCAACAGTGTGTGAAAATGATCCTGAAAGTGCGTCGGATGATAACGAACATGCAGTTTCTGAGGACCCCCTAGAAATTCCCAAAGAAAATGCGCCATAGCCGGTTGTTACTGTTCCAAATAATATGCCATCAAGTAGTTCATCTTTGTCATCTCTAAAACCAAAAGTAAAAATCGCTGAAAATATAAAAAACATGACCTGGAAAAGGTATACCTTGGAGTTCCCCTAAGCAGACAAAGAATTTCTTAGTGATCAAGACCTCCAACACGAAATTTTACAGCCAGATCCCTTATCAGTTCTTTAAATATTTTATGGATGACGCTATGTTGGAAAATATTGCTGAAGAATCTTCTCTATTCAGTGCCCAGCGCCATCCATTAAACCAGAGCATATAAAAAATGAAGATATTCGAAAATTCCTAGGGATATGCATTTTTACATAAATTTCTTACTGTACAAATATTAGAGACTACTGGACTGATATAACTGGAGGCGATTTTGTAAAGCAGGTAATGTCCTTAAACAATTTTGAAAAAATTGCAAACGAATATCCATTTCAATAATAATGAAACACAAATCCCTTAGGATTTGATAAGCTCCATAAGTTATTTTTTTATGTGGAGTTTCTGGGTATGTTCACTCATTTAAAGGGTTCACAGGACAAGACAATAGCGTGAGCAATAGACCTGTAGATGAACCAGACTTCGGAGCAAAATCAAATGTAGTAATTCGTCCCGTAAGGGTCATTCCAAAATTAAAGCGCCATAAACTCTCCTATGATAATTACTTTACGTCTGTACCTCTAGTAATTTATCTACATAACCAAGGTATTCTACCGCTAGGGACAGTAAGAGGAAACATAAGTCCCAATTGCAAGCTTCCAACTACAAAGGAATTTAAAAACGAACCTAGGGGCAAATGTGTTGAGTTTGTGGCAAGTGTTGATGGTGTTGAAATTGCGTGCGTATCTTGGAAGGACATGAAAATGGTAAATGTCTACTTTTTCTGGACAACAACCAGAAACCAATGTTCGAATATTTGATCGAACAAATAAACAAAATATTGAGATTAAATGTCCAGATATTGTTACAGTATATAACAAACACATGGGAGGGGTTGATTTATTTGACAGCCACATTGGACGCCACAGAATTAGATTAAGCTCTAAAAAATGGTATTTCAGATTGTTCTACCATTTGGTTGATGTAGCGCTAGTAAATACATGGATCCTACATAAAAGGGCTGCCCTAACAAAAAATCCCAAGAAAGTTTTATAACTGAGACTGAGTTTTTGCTCTTTCCATGATACATAAATGTAAGTTCTTTCATGTACTCATCTTCAGCTTCAATGGTGCTGGTACAACCACAATAAACCATTTCTCAATAATTGAAATTTGTCGTTCACAGTCCCCATAATATTCATCAAGCCCTTTCTCAGTTCACGCGATTGTTTTCTACACAAAATAATAATAAAATTTGTTAAAATACCATGTCTGATTCAATTAATTTGAAGAAGCTCGATAAACTTGATGTCATCATGAAAACGTTTTTTTTTTGTTCTATCAGATAATTGATCAATCGTTTTGGCGGTCCATAAAGAGCTTATTGAGGAATATCATGCAATTTACACTTCAAATGAAACGATATTTATATCAGTTGAGTAAATGGGTTGCAGATAACCTTTTGTGTGATACTCGAATACAATCAATTTCTTCACATAATAAGATTGGAATATGGAATTGACTGCAGTCTTACCGTATACTGAAAGGTAGCAGCTTATTTGGGGAAGAGTAAATGTCAACGCACTACTAAAAATTGCTTTTATGGTGTTTTTCCCAGTAATAAAACCATCATAGCCTAGAGATGCTATTATTAATGGCGGTCGATACGTGCTGGTAAAAAATTTGAAGGTCCAAATTCTGTGAAACCAGCTTGAATAAGTAGCATGACAAGGAGCGATTGGGAATAGAAGATATTGGATGGACCGGAAATTCGGCGAGGTGAACTACTTCTTGACACAGGTGTTCACTGGACATGGGTCGAGAGTAGGGTACCTCCACAAGATTGGGAAAAGAGAGACTGGAGTGTGCCAGAGGTGTGAAGTGGAGGATGATGTGGGGCATGTGTTTAGATCCTGGAGGAACGAGGAAGTGCTAAAGAAGTTGGAGAGGAAGCTAGGGGAGACCGTGTATTGGGAGAACATGGTGGAGATAATGTTGAGGGGGGAGAAGGAATGGATGGAGGTAATTGGCGTAGAGGAGAGCATGGTTATGGGGAGAGAACGATGGGTCCTGGACCCATTCGAACGTGAGTTTGCCATCTTGGCCCAAAAAAAAGTAGCACGACAAAAATAATAATCGCATCCTTCAAAAAACTCTGAGTATATTTGATATACAAGTCTATCAACTCAAATTAGGGGTGGGGGGAGGTTATGAAAAAAGCCCGGATTCACTTAGCCGATCTTTGCAAAGTAAGTCGTAATATGAGATTACTTATGTACATTAAAAAATTCACAAGTAATCCTCTAATACTAAATTATATCAATAAAACATTTTCCAGAGAAACTTACTATCGATGACTTGAGGATCAACACTCTGTAACGAGTGAATTTGTCACTACGTGTATTGTATATATTGAGTATTTGTATATAATAATTACCTGACGGATTTTGCCTATGTTTCTAACATCATTTGTTCACTACGAAAGGACTTCGGTAGTTATATAATTTCTGTCAGCCCAGAGTTTTAGGGACTACTCTGCCATCATCCTTCCGGCGAAGAGGTGCAGGCTGTAACCAAACCTGTCTTCACATCATGACAACAATTTTATATTTTGTCGCTAGGTAGTGTCAATAATAATGGTGATCGTACGATACAAAACGAGCGTCTATCTGGTAAATGTCCGTAAGTAGATCCATGTTAGTTGTTTTTTTTTTTGGTTTGTCATAAATCATAATTAAGGGTAACAAGGGGTTTGTCTATCTTGTGGATTTAACTATAGTTTTTAGTTACCGTGGGGCTACTGCTTTTTTCTGGCTTTGATTATATCACCTTTGGGGTGTAGCCACAGTAGTGCGAATACTTTGTCCGCTTCAGCTTGATAAACGCTAAAGTTTATTAGGGTTCAGTTATAAATTACTGACTCCTTGAGTTGAAGCCTAAAACATTTAAAGTAGGAATTAGGTTTGATAAAACTTACTAATCTATGGAGACATATTTTACTTTTGAGCTAGAGGTATATTTTATTCATTTATCTACCATATTTTGGCTTAAGCAAATACGTACTAGTTAGAAATATTCTGTGTAGAATGGCGTTCGAATATATTCTGAAAATGTACTCCTAATATATTAGCTGTTTATCGCCATGTGTTTTGTCTGTTAAATCCGAGTGTTTGATCTTGCTTTGCTCACGTTGGCAGGGGGGTATTGCAGTACTATTATTGCTCAAATTTATTTGAATAATTTTTAATACACATTTTATTATTTCTGTTTCATTGTTTACAAAGTGAAATTATTTGTTGGATGACATTGACAATTGGCCGTGACAGTAGTGTCTTGGATTGATTGATCTGTGCGGAACACGCTCGGAGTAGTGTAGTTCGGATGTATGTTTCGGGTAGGTTTCTCTATGGTAGTATTCTGTATTGAAGTTGAGGAAGTGTCAGTCACTTTTTTAGCTCTGTGCTTTTTTACTAGATGGTTTGGTTTCCAAAAGTGCATCGAACGAGAATCTGAATTTTGTTATTGACTGGGAACTCATCCCTTGCTGGGTTTCATAGGTTCTCGTTCTGAATTAGTTGTGAAATATATGGGTTGGTATTTTGTTCTACGGGAGTTCGTATTGTTGGAGAATTCCGTCATGTGCTGGTAGCCGTTTTCACAAACCCCTATAGGGGATATATTGCACTAAAACGATTGTAAGTATTTTCCATACTTTCTGATTTGGCATCACTATGTATTTATCACTATTTAAAGGAAACCGCCAACGTTGAAGTTTTGGAATTGCAGGTGTGCCACATGTTGTTGTTGGTTCATTATTTGTTGGTTGTCATGCAGTAAGGATTTTGAGTATTGGGCCCTTTTTGGAAAAGGTATGTCTCATAGATTTGTAGTATTTTGGAGGTAGAACAGTTGGTGGTAAAATACCATCTGTTGATTGCAAATTTTTGATTAAGAAGGCTGTAAGTCAGTCTATTCTGTTACCCTGTGTATATTTTGTTTTTCTTTGTCCGCTTTCGACTAACGAATACTATAATTCGTTGGTGGTTCTTCAAACCTACCCTGGCTATGACCAAAAACAGTTTATTTTAGATGCTTATCGTATTCTTATTATTTGATTTAAATTCAGTGTAGTATACTGTTGCTGACACTGTTGATTGTAAGTAGGTGTTATGAATACTTTGTGGGTTTTCTTGAGTTAATTTGGGGTTGATTTTGATTTGTACATTACTTGTAAATTTTTATAAATTAGCTTTGGGCATAGGCCGAGACAAGCTTAACTTGTTGAGGTGTTGGGAATGTGTAGTCCGACAAGTAGGATTTGTTCCTGTATAGGCTCAGTTTTTATCTGATACCTGTTTTAATTTTTAAGGTTTCAACTGTGGGGCCAGGGGATGTTAGATAAGTAGTTCCTTAGTGATTTATCTTTTCATGAAATTGTAATGGTGGAAATTAATATTTTGCGGCAAATTTTCACAATCTAATTTTCAAAATTTAAACCACTTGCGCATGCGTCTCTGCCTTGGTACCAACGCTTTGACTATGGTGTCGTCTTGTATGGAATTTCTTTTGTAAACTGTACATTGCTTTCCAGGTTCGTTTATAAAACATATAATTAATATGTTCGTATTTAATCGCTACTGGTTCACTTGAACAGCCATATTAATTTCACACTACGTAGGTCGATTAACTGGTAAAGTTTGGAATTTTATTGTTAATCATTTGACTTTTGATGTGTAACAGATGTTCACGCTATTTTTTTGAGTGGGGGGCATTTACTAGGGTTTTCAGGTAGTTATTAATTGTAAAACACCCCATTAAGGGTATTAAATGTTTTCAATAGGAATTATAAGGAACATAAGCTGAGGTTTGCCTTTTATTTTCATTCCTTGTTTTACTGAGTTATTGGGGGAAATTAGTTGTGCTAGTTGTCAACTTTTTTGTCCTGGAGATCAAGAAGAGGGATCCACCCCTAACTCCGATCTGAGCGACGTCGAAGGCCTAGGGTTGTCACCGGAGCAACCGAAACTTATGTGACCGAGTAGTCAAAGTAACTGATAATCTTGGACTTGTTTTTTTCATTATCATTTAAATTTTTTTAATTAACCCATTAACGCCTAGCGTTGCCATTTGGCAACACCTTGTAAGGTTCACTTCAGCCAGCTCGGTAGAGGTCGCTAGTGAGCTAATCGCTCACCAATACGTTTTATCTGCTTGTCGACAGTCTGTGTTCTGTGGTCAACGCGATAGCAGCACTTGGCGCGCATTTAGTCTTCCTTCAGCGAACTGTAAAATTTGGTGTCAATAACAATGGCCGAAAGTCCGTACGTTCGATTCGAGTAAGTACATTTTGTTGAAGTTTTGTTTGACTTTCTTGTGTTTTCTTCAATAACTGCGGTGTAAATATAATCAAGGAGATGATTTATACAAATATTAATTGATTTTGATAAATAAGAAATTTGTGAAGCTGGGTTAGATTTAGGCGTTGCCATATGGCAACACTAGGCGGTTATGAGTGCTATTTCCATTAGTTAGTTTTTAAATATTCCTAGGAGAGGTTTTTCTCTTGCTGACGCAGTAGATATGGTTTTCAATGAAAACTTGGACGCCGATGTGTTTATCGTGCCCCCTGATCCTAATATATACTCTGACGCTGTCTTGGCTGATGAAGATTCAGGAGGGTAAGTAAATTTCATAACTTGTAAATAAAAATATATCTCTATTGTATCCTAAAACGGTTTGCATTTTCCATATATCTAAATATTTTCCATTTATTTTAGACTGGTCGACAATTTATCTTCTAGGCAGCTACGTGCCAACGCTGAAATTTGTCTACCAGATAATGAAAGAATTGGCGCACGTTATGATGTTGCTGATTCAGTGCCTGAAAATTACGAAATTCCAGAAAACTTAACATCGACCAATTTAGAAAAATGGCTTTTACAAAAAGAAGACGACAAAAATATGCCTCTCAATTGGCAAAAAGATGCTGACTTTGAAAGCCAAAACGAGGTTTTGCCGTTTCCGGAGCCAGATTATGCCAGGTACAAAGATCTCACAATTATTGAAATTTTTGAACAGTTTATTGAGTAAGAAATTATATCTTACTTGGTGGAAGAAACAAGACGTTACGCTTTGTTTATCAACTGTCAAAGCTATTGGAATTCCAACGATGACATGAAAAACACGGCTGTTTCAAATGCTATGAGGCGTGATAGGTTTCTCCAAATATGTCGGTTTATACATTTTGCAGATAATGCTAGAATGAATGCTGCCGATAAAGCTTGGAAAATCCGCCCGATGATGGAACTGCTGAAAAAGCGATGTATTAAAAATTTTGTTCCTGAAAAGCAACTAGCTTATGACGAGAGTATGGTGAAATACTATGGACGTCATAGCTGCAAGCAGTTTATAAGAGGCAAGCCAATAAGGTTCGGCTATAAAATTTGGAGTTTGAACAGCAAAGACGGATACTTAGTAAACTTTCAATTATATCAAGGAGCAAATCCGAAATTAAATACTACTTACGATTAATTATTTGGAAAGGCAGCAAGTCCTTTACTAATACTGCTGGATGAACTTCCTCTCGAGTTAAGACAATTGCCGTATGAACTCTTCATGGACAATTTATTTTGCAGCCCTAACCTTTTCTCGTATTTGCGTTTTCAAGGGTACTCAAGCATTGGTACTATAAGAGAAAATCGTTTGCCAAAAAACTGCCCGTTAACTTCTAAACGAAATTTCATGAAGAAACCTAGAGGTTTTCTCGAAACAGCTATTGAAAAAAGAGATGGCCTGTTATTTGTACGTTGGATGGATAATTCTGTGGTCACTATGATATCATCGCATTGAGGTACCAAAGAAGTTAGTAGGGTTAAGCGATTTTCTCAGCAGTCAAAATCTAATATAACAATTCCATGACCAAGACTTATTGAAAGATATAACACTTTCACGGGCGGAACAGACCAAGTGGACCAAAATTTGAGTTGTTATCGGATTGACGTAAGAGGAAAAAAGTGGTACTGGTCTATTGTTACCTGGATGTTTGATGTTGCATTACAAAATAGCTAGATTTTCTATAAAAAAGTGAACAATTCTAAATTATCACACTTTGAGTTTAAAAGAGAGATTGCAACAGTTTACCTGAAGAGATATCAAATCTCGCCGAAATCTGCAGGGAGAATTTCGACTTCTTCCCAATCATCAGACAAGAGAGTGTCAGATTCGTTGAGATTTGATAACATTGGACATTTCGTTATACAATGTGAGGGTAATAAGAAAAGGAGATGTGCAAAGAATACTTGCAAATCCATTATTAGAACCATGTGTGTGTAATGCAATGTCGGTTTATGCATTATCTGTTTGATACCTTATCACAAACAGCCTTAAATTATAGTACCCTTCGTTCCAGTTTGAAATAAAGTTTTTATAATTTGAAAAATAAAAAATGGCGTTTTATTTTTTCTATTTTCAGAAAAACGAAAAGATAACATAAACGCCTAGAGTTGCCATATGGCAACGGCCAAGACTAGTGGATAAAATAATTCTACAATGTACAATGTGTTTTTTTTAGTTCCAATCTGTATTACATTGCATAACGAATGAGTTTGCCTCTGATTGGTAATTCAGAACCATAATTTTGTATCTCCTCATTTAAAGTTAAATATTAAAAGCCATCCACCTAGTGAGATTCACATGAATATAAACTTGTACAATATTCTATATTTATTAAAACTTCAAAGCCAACAACCGGAAATAAATCATCTCCGCATAGTCGAAGCACGTTTTGTTTAGCAACAAAATGAAGTCTATCGAATAACAAGACAAAAGAGACTACAGATATAGATATGCTAAATAATATACAGAAGGTGCAACCAAGTAGATAATAAATCGATAAAACATTGCAAAACATTTTGACAAGGAACGCTTTCACAAAAAAGTGTAAAATCAAATATACATAACTCGCTTTGATATTTGAACTGAACATACAGAGAAGGTTTTGTACCAACAATTTGCAGACATCGTATCGATCATGCCCTATCTCCATAAATTTAATGTTTCAGATACCGGGAAAGAGATGTAGACAGAACAGAAAGCTTAGCTACCTACTCGAAAGTGTCTAAGTGTTTCAGATACGATCCTTATCATTTTAAAAGTTATTGACAATAATCATAAAATGCAGATTTCCTCAGCCAAGAGATGCAATAACTAGTGGTTGAGTTGAATGAAGTGAGAGCAGATTCTATGATTAGTTCAGTACTATTCCCAGTCAATATTTCTCGGTACCTTAGCTTTAATGCTTATTGTGTTATGGTTGCACTGTTACACAAGAGATCAATGGCTCCTACACAGTCTTCTCCCAAAATACTTCTTGAAGAAATCCTTCCTTGAGAGGTCTAGTCCCAGGAGTTTATATCCTCAATGAGTCAACACTGCACATTCAAGGATAATGTATAAGGCTATTTCCTCCTCTTCCATGATGCACAGCCCACAAAAAGGTTCATTCCTGTGTATACCAATGTGCTTTCTTAGGGTGCAGTGACCGGTAAGTGATAATGTCACTCTCCTAATTTGATTCCTACTTAGGTTCACAATTACGTTGGTCAGAGTCCTGCTTAGATACTTGGCTCCAATAAGTATTTCACTTCGTTCGAATCATTCAAAATATGAACATATCACACCGAATACTGGCGTGGGACCAGTGAATTCCATTTCAGACCCTTTCTTTCAATTTGATGGCTTACAATACCTTCGAGCCGCGGGACCCACTTAAATGCTATCGTAGTTGGCCAGGGTTGAGAGTTTCTGTAGTCAATTCCAGAATAGTTTCGATCTGATTTAGGAATATGTTAGGGTTTCAGTGCTGGCTGACTGTCAAAGAGTTGTCCTCTATACCTCCTTTGGATGTTAGTTTGCAGACACGTGGCATTACTGTGGATTTCCATCTGGACTACAGATGCTTTCTACTTGTGAATTTTCAATTACCAACAGACCCATTGCAATTGATAACCGCAAACAGCCAATATATATGGGAATACTAAAAAGCAGCTCATCTTGAGAAGACCAGTTGTTTCATTCGTTCATTCATATATTTGGGTTCTGCTCATCAGCCCAGACACTTGAACTGAATCCTTGTACCATTTTCCATGTTATCTACTTGCATTCCAGAAGCTTAGTGTCTTCTATAAAGGCCACTAGTTTGACTGGAGGGATTTTCAGTAGTTGTGAAGTTCTTGCAAGTTCTCGCAGAAGCAGAGTATGTGAGTAGGTGTTTCATTATCAAGTTTACATTTTCTGCACATAGGTTCACTAACTTTGCCCAAATTGTACAGATGTTTCCTCAAGGTGCAGTGTCCAGTCACCAGGTCGGTAGCTGTCTTCAAATGTCTCTTACCCAGTTTCAGTAGACTGGTTGAGAGTTCCCTGTCTACCTTGTTCAGTAAACTCTTTGTATGAAGGTGTCCTTGTGTCACCCTCCATTCGAATTGGTGCTCCCTATCTAGCCAGTTGTATTCTGACTATGTTAGAAAATTCAATCGTGTTTGCTTCTCCTGTCATTTATGCTATTACCAACACGCTTTTTTGAGTCATATTTTACAAGGGTACCAAATAAATAGGTGAAGTTAATTTAACTGGGCGTATTCCAACTTCTATATAATTTGGTCAGTAAATAGGAAATTAATTTAATTTTTTTTACTCGACTCAATCTTGTAATGATGCATAAACATGATCGACACCACAATAACATTTTCCAGAATGAAGTAAATATTGAAATTGGAAATTAGATTTTCCCTGACAATTTATTAAATAAAAAATACTCAATTTCAAGTTAATCGTAAATACTATTTTAGAATTTTCATTAGTTTTTTCATTAAATAGTGGAGTTAATTAGAAGCAGTTAGTTTGATTTGAAAAAGTAATGTAAATATTATTTATCAATTCAACATAGTCAATGAATAATTATTTGTTGTTTACACCTTCAAACACTTTCATTAGGATTATAAATATTTGGTTGAATTGAACGAGCTGAATTCAAACTTAATAAGGATGAGTCACGATTCAGCGAATTCCAAAAATCAGCTTCTAATATTCCTAAGGAATGTAATTGATGATATAATAGACGTAAGTGGTCACAATATTTCCTGGGTAATTTCAAATTATCCATATCTGTCGTTTTGAGACCAATAATTAAAATTAAAAACTAATTTTTCATAACCACAGTGACCTACTGCAATAAAACTATTACTACGGCGAATACATAACAGGAGCTTGACAAAAATTTATCCCAGCATCACTCACGATAAGATAGCGAATATTTCTGCCGTAGAATGCAGGAGAACATAAAAACATGAGATAATGCAGTTTGTTTTTCCAGTGGACTAAGTCTTGTTCTGTTGGATTAAATCTAGAGGTTATCCATGCACTTTGAAGGATCCTTTCGGTGAGTCTTAGGTTCGCTTCCCTCAGTAGAAGGACAAAGCAACCTCGATCGATAAATGGCAAAGTTTAAAATAAAGTCACACTTAGAACTGATCTTTTCTTGGATTCTAGAAGTTGGCAGTTATGGCAATGTCTATTGATACCCCATGACTGCAGCTAGGCTCAAGACGTGTTGGTTATAAAGGAGTGGCCTTTCGTTTAGAATTCTTCTAACATGCCTGTCAATAAGTTTTTTCATTATTTTTAACATAAAAAATGTCGGACTTCTAGGTCTGAATGACTTTGCCTGGTAATAATACCCACCTGGTTTGGGAATGAAGACGATTAGGGCTATTTCCCAATCAGTTGGAATGTATCCAGTTATCAGTGATACTCTGTAGAATTTTCGAAATACCAGAATTATATATATTTCCCCCTGCTGCATGTACGCTGGGATGATATCATCTGATATCCAGGTGCTTTGTATGATTCAACCGAGACTATCATACAGTATAATTGGTTCTGAGTAATTACCATGTTAGCTATACTCCAGTCCTCTTCCCTCGCACAAGCTAGCGAATTTGGACGTCCGACAGGTAGGTGTGCCTACAGCTAAAAGGACGGAATGGAAAAATTTTGTGGATGAATTGGAAGAAGACATTTGGGGGAATGGGTACAGAATGGCTCTGGGACACTTCGGATTTGAGACTCCCACAAACTTATTCGCAGAACAGAAGCTGGAAATCGCCCAGGAATTACTCCCAAGTAGAAGAGACTGGGTCAGACAGTCCTACAAAATAAAAGAGGAGATCCTCTTGTTTACGGAGAAAGAGATGGAAGAAGCTCTAGGGAGGATGAAGAACAAAAAATCCTCAGGTCCGGATAAAATTCCTCCGGAAGCTATTAAAGATGCGGGAGAAGTATCACCTAAAAGGCTGCTTGACTCTTTCAATGATCTCTTAGAGAAACAGTATTTTCCTCAAGAGTGGAAGACTGCGAAAATGACCCTAATACCAAAAGCAAAAAAGACTGAGGAAGAGGCAACTTAATACCTGCTGGTGTTTCTACTGAATACCATCAGCAAACTGTACGAAGGTATGATAAGGGACAGGATTCTGCAAGAATTGGATGCCAGATGATGCATACATAAAAACCAATTTGGTTTCAGGAAAGGGTAATCAACAATACTTGCCATAGAGAAGGTATTGAAAGAAACACAGGAGAGTGGCGGAAAATGGTCGATACTGGTCCTTCTAGATGTGAAGAACGCCTTCAACCCAGCCAAATTGAGTGAGATCGTCGGAACCCTCGTAGAAGGAGATATCCCAGGATATATAGTGAACATAATATAGAGCTATTTGAATGATAGAAATATTATAGTAGACAAGGGTTTGGAGATGGAAATGACAGCCGGAGTTCCACAGGGATCAGTGCTAGGCCCCACACTATGGAAGCTGGAAGTGCTGAAGACAAGGAGGAGCTAATCCATAAATTAAAAACCGAAATATGGATGAAAGGGAAAGATTTAACACAGGCGCCGCAAAAAACGGAAGCAGTACTGCTCAGAGGCCATAGATGGACAAGATACAATATTTGAATAGAAAGGTAGCAGAATCGATCCTACACGAGGAGCAAAATATCTGGGAGTGGTACTTGACTTCAATAGGCACTTTGAGAAGCATATTAAGTACGTAACCGCGAGAGCCGAAGTGAAAGCCGGAAAGCTACTTCGAAGCATGCCGAATATTGGAGGTCCAAGATGGATAGAGAGAAAATTATTAATGGGAGTTATAAACTCCATCCTTTTATACGGGGCACCAATATGGGCAACAATAATGGATGTTCCATTATACAAGCACAAGATGCAGAAGGTGCAGAGAATAGGGGCATTAAGAGTAGTGTCCGCTTATAGAACAGTGTCTACGGCAGTCATAAAGGTGATATCAGACACGATACTATTGGCAGAAGAGAGAAAAATAATATTTGAGCTGGACGATAAACCAGGGCTCGAAAGAAGAAAAAAGGTAATCAGGTAACTATATAAAAATGGCAAGTGGAATGGAGAAACCATACAGGGACAGGCAGCTGGACCCCAATTCTTGATCCTTCGCAACACTCAAAGTTACTCGCTTCCTAACGAATTCGTTAAAATACTATTCTTGAGCGCTCTCTCCTTTGCGCATTCGCTTGATAGTGTTCGTTATGCAGCGAGTACATTTTTGTACGTGATAACTATAGAAAATATTTATATTTATACTGCAAGTGATAAGTGATACCACGCGCATAGTTAATACAATTTTTTTTAGAAAAATTTCAAATTGTAATATTGTGTTTGAACTTGTGAATTTAATGATACTGGAAAATTTAGAGCTGCCGGCAATAGAAGTTCAAAATTTCCGGGTTTCGCGCAATCCTTCGAATCCTTTCAGGACAATGAATTATTTTCTCCGCCGCGAGATATTTGCTAATTTAGTCCAGTCTTCCACGGAATCTTCAAAGTCATTTGTGAATTTACTACCAATTATTTGATCCTTCCCTTGGAAATACTATAACATCGTTTTTTTGCTTTTCCGAAGCTTTTCCTTCGCGTAATACATTATTTAGAATGGTTTGATCCATTTTTTACAGACATACATAAAACATAACCATAAAATTGGAACAATTTGACAGCGTCAAGAAGAACGAAAGCTTCATTTACGGTATTGCCAAATTTCTCATTTCGCTTAAGCACGCCCTTTAACGAATCACCTCAAGAATTGCATAGTTGTAAAGTCTTCGCTAACTACTGCTCGTTATGCAGCGAATTCGCTCTATAGCGAGTGATGTCAAGAATTGGGCTCCTGGACGAAGCACCTGATTGCAGATGTCAGAAAATGGCATAAGTGTGAGCACAAAGAATTAAATTATTGGCTTACGCAAGTCCTGTCAGGACAAGGATCCTTTAGGAAGTACACAAGGAGGATAGGCAAAAGTGAGGACGATAAATGCATATATTGCGCAGAAGTAGACGACCCGAAGCATACTGTAATCATTTGCCAAAGATGGCGGGAGAATAGGGAAAAACACTTCAAACAGGAACAGATGCCGACAGTGTACACACTCATAGAAAGGATGGTAGAAGAGAAAGAAGCCTGAAAAAACGGGGTGCACATGATCGTAGAGATCATAAAGGAAAGAGATAGAGGAAGCGAGACTGCCTGATGCCCCCAAAAGCATATCAGAAATGATGATTCCGGGGGTATCAGACAAGGGGTGGAGTGTTCAGCGGGGTAGGACATTTTAAGGAGAGTCCACCTATTACAAGAAAACACATTATCATAACAGTTAAAATTACTACTCGCTTCCAGCTGTTCGGGCAGTACATTGAATATTGTTCACGTGAACGTGACGTTATTAATTGTGATCAAGAAAAAAGTTTCAATTGGACTAATCCACCAACTAACAGCAACAATATTTGTCACATAAACCTTATCCATTTTTTTTTCGTGAATAAATTATGTGGGTGCGTCCAAAAGGGATATAAGTCGACTTACTTCAATAGTGTTTTTACTACATAGCCAAAAATCGAGGCTCTCTAACACCGTGAACGGACAATATTAACAAAACACCTAACGATATAAATACGCTTATATCGTCATTCTTTCAATATTTCAACATTTCAGAATTCTTTCGAATATGCTACAAAAGATTAAGTGTACTAAATCCAAGTGGATTGCAGAAACTGCAATTTTTTTTATTTTCATCTTTTCAATGTTAACTACTCAGTTTTTCTTCTTTCGGAAAATGGAAACCCAGCACGCGACAATTTACTTCCAACTTATCCGTCTTCTGCAAGAACTGCAGATTCGGTACAAAATCTGCCCATTTTCAGTGACGATGGACTGAACTTAACTGAGTTATCGACTCTAAAGAAAACTGCTGCACAAGACACCTCTGACACTAAAGAAAACCGTGCTCCAATCATTCACAATGAATTTGAAATGCCGGACACCAACCATGAATCTCATCTAGAAAATTTTGGATTCATTCAAACAGATATTATAAATTTTCCAATAAATTTGGATATCTCTACTATCACTAAAGAACACATTGAGTTGGAAGATATATGCTAACCTGAAAATCCTATTACAGCTACCGTTGATGGGGGAGTTCAAGAAGATGAACCTGAAAATCACATTACAGCTACCGTCGGCGGGGGAGTTCAAGGAGAAATAAATTAAGCAAGTTCTGGAAGTATGAGTAATGGATCTAACAGTTACTATTTTTCTTCAGTCAATAAATGTGTTTGGTCTCTTAAATAAGGGGAGAAATAGACAACATAGAAGAAAAATCTTCTTTCATTACTGGAGCTCGTTGATTCGGATGTTAGGGGCTTTTATCAAGCTTTACCCACGGAAGATGTCAGAGATGATGATGATCCAGACATCGACAGGCTTGTAGAGGAACAATAAACGATCATTTTTGGTGAAAAGTAATGTTATTTCAAATTGTTTCACTGTGCACATATGCAACATAGAAGTAAACAATAATTATTATTTTTCAAGTACAATGTCTTCTTGGAAAAAGTCGGGGAAACACAGGCCACTGATTCAGCACGAATTAGAGGATGCAATTGCCAATTTATCGGAAAGAGAGGATTACTTTCAGCTAGGTTCAGATGAAGAAGATGCCCTTTTAGGAGGTAACAATGTTCCCCTCGATATTGAAACTATGTCTGATAATGAACTGCTCGATGTCTCTAACGAACTGTCTGATATTGACAGTATTCCAACATACTTTGCCAACGAAGAAGTCGAAATTGTGACACCAAAACATGAAGATAAGTCACCATCTACATCAGGCATTGACTCCCAAATTCAGAATGGATTCGAAATTTTGATGGACATAACTAATGTACCATCGACTTCATTTCAAGAAGAAAATGTTCTTCAAATTCCTCAAGAAAATCCAGCAACAAAAAGTATTGAAGAACATGATCCTATTCAAAATGAGAATCATTATGCAGGGCTAAATAAAACAGTGGCTGATAAAATAATTCCACCAACTAAACAGAAACGACTACGGAAAGGCAGAAACCAAAAGGAGGACACAAATTTAGTAGAGGAGCCTGAGCCTCCCAAGAAAAAGATGAGAGTCAAAAACGACCTTCAAATATTAAAAGAAAAATACGCGAATGTAAAGTGGAGAAAAGCCAATTTACAAATACCGGAAAATTTTATAGAATTTCGAGGTGATTCACGACTCTCAGCTGCCTTCTTGGAAATGTTTACATCATCTGACTACCTTAAACATTTCGTTACGGATAAGTTGTATGCTCACGTAACAGAACAGTCCAATTTATTCTCAGCTCAAATCTCACCAGACCATCCAGATAATTTGACTTCAACGGACATAAAGAAATACATAGGTGTTTGTATATTGATGTCCGTCTTACATCTTCTGAGTATTCGGAGCTATTGGTCGAGGTCAATTGGTACCTATAGAAAGTATCAAGCGAATGATGTCTCAAAAACATTTCGAAAAAATACGTAAAGTATTACATTTCAATGACAATACAAACATGACAACTCGCAATGATGGCAAATCATCATCAATTGTATAAATTGCGTCCAGTTATCAACCACAAATCTATTCAACTAAAGCAAGAAGTTATTTGAAGCAATATATGCCTGCTAAACCCCATAAATGGGGCTATAAGTTTTTTGTACAGTCAGGAATCTCAGGTTATACGTACAATTTTGAAGTTCATACTGACCAAGAGAATACCGATGAGAATAGGGCAGTTACACAATCAAATTTAGGTGCCATCACTGATGTTGTTACAATGTTGCTTCGAAATTTACCTGAAAAAGTTAACAATAGAGTCTACTTCGACAATTGTTACACCACACTTCCTCTTGGTCAGAAAAGCATTCAAGCCTTAGGCACAGTTCGTAGAAACTGACCACCAAATTGTAAATTACCAGAAATTGAAAAATTACCAAGAGGGACTATGAGTGAATACATAACTACAATTGACACTATTGATACAACATCTGTCGTCTGGAAATATAACAAAGTCGTCACCCTTCTGTCCAACTATTGTGGAGTATTACCAGTACAACAGGTCAAACGATTTGATAAAACGCAACAGAAAAAGATCACAGTAGATTGCCCGAAATTGGTAAAGGAATACAATCGTCACATGAATGGGGTAGACCTTACCGACAGTCTGATTGGCAGACATAAAATTACGATAAAATCAAAGAAGTGGTATTTTCAAATGTTTTACCACCTTATAGATGTGTCAGTAGTAAATGCTTGGTTACTTTACAAGAGCGTACATGCTCAACAAAAAAGGACATCAAAGTTGCTAACTTTAGCAAATTTTCGTGTAGAAGTTGCTATGGACCTAGGGTTGGCAGGATAAGCAGTTACCAAGAAACGAGGACGAAAGACAAATCTTGAACAGGACTTACAAAATAGAAAACGACGAAATCCAGCTTCCTATATTCCTCCTCAAGGTGTTCACCAAGACCAGTTTGGACATTGGCCAATTTGGAATTCCAAACGTCTACGGTGTGAACTGCCAGAATGTAAAGGCTATGGAATGGAATGTTTTAAAGAATTTCATCAATAAATATGTATTATTATAAAGATAATGGATGAATGGTGTCATGTAGCATTTTTGCAACATTTTGTATTTTGACGGTAACTGAACATAGACTTCTTATGTAAAATGGTGCATAAGTAAACCATTATAAAGAAAATTGAAAAATAAATTAAATTACAAAAATAGTTTTTTTTACTATTTTTTTCGAATTATTTACTAAATTCTCTATAATATATATTTTTACATGATTATTAAAAAAATTGCGCAGTAAAGGGTTAAGTTACTTGTAAGTAGACTTATACGTTATGATATTATTCAAGTGTAAGCAATTATATTTTGCAAAAAAGGTATGAGTACACATAGTCTTGTTTAGCTATCTCGGATGTCTATTGATCACGAGATAAATGAACATATACCAAATTATTTCATAAATGTTACAGTTATGGAGCATATTACATTAAAAAAAGTTGTTCAGATATATACATTTATGTATAAATTGTTCAAATATAACAAAATGTCAAAGATATTTCTTCTAATGATATAATGAAGTAGAAAAAAGTGTCTCCTGAAAAGTGATGGTTTCTGACTTATATCCCTTTTGCACCCATCCACAGAATTATTAATCCGTCTCACGATAATATCTAAGTGAACAAAGCTGTGTAATAAACGAGTATCTTTAACACATAAAGTGCTTGTTGCATTATATCCACAAAACCGCTAAAACAGAAATTCATGATTGTCACAAAGTAGAAGAAGTGATAAATATTCCTGTTTATTTCGAGATCTGTTCAACGAATAGTTATTTTCCCACAATGCAGTATAAGTCTTAGAGTTTTTCCTTTTAAAATATTGAAATATTTAGCTATAGGGAACAGAAACTTTCGCAATGTCAAAACTGAAACATTACTGAAACATTTACTCGCCTTGGAGATGATAAAACGCAATAAATTGCCTCACAGAGTTTTCATTTTAGCAGGAAAAAAATATATATATTACCGGAAATAGTCGTTAATAAAATGTGTGTGTATTATTTATACTTAAATTCTTATTTATTTTTTAAGAGGAATCAAATGGCAGAAACTCCATGAAAGAATCTTGATAGCTTGTTTTCAAATAAGCTTGTTTCGCGTCTAAGTGGTTTAGATACAATAAAGTCTTTCTCAAGAATCAATTCCAGTCAATATAAGGTTGTTGTTATTGGCAATATAAGTGATGTATTGCGTTGTTTATAAACATGCTACATCACCCGATGGGTAATCTTGTAATATTATATTATAACGTTGAGTGAGAACTATAAAAAGAGACGCAACCTCGAAAACGAATTTGTACCACAAAATGATTTTGACAGAGAGATGTCGCCACTCGCATTTTCTCTAGGAATTTACTAGTTTTATACTGGCCGTACTAGAGTTAAGGACTGCGAACGGAATTTCTAGCTCTTGACTCTCTTGAGTGTATTGTAGACGATTGTTTTTATTAACCAAGTATGTAGTAGATCTATGCATTAAACGATTTTTAGTGTGTGTACGTAGGGAAACTGTTATTATTTTTGAATATGAACCCCAAAAGCCATATGTGTTTAATCACGAACGTGAACAAAACTCAAAAGAAAATAAACATTCGATTTTTTTTTTATTTCCTACTAAAAATGAAAATATCCTAGATGAGTGGAGAACAATTGTGGTAATATAACTATTTGGAATTTAGAAAAGTGCGAATTAGCAAATAAAGTTTTGTGTGAAAAACACTTTAGTTCTCATGTTCAACAAAAACGAAAGATTCTGAGGAAAAATGCTGTACCAAAAAGTTATTAAGAAGGTATGTTTTCCATAATTTTAAATGTTTTATTCGAATATGGTACATTTCTTATTACTGATAATAATGTTCATACTTTATGATGTTCACCCTTATTCTCATTCATAAAAATGTAAAATTCAAGAACATTTAAAATCAGTAAATCCTATACATGGTTGACACTTTTGTGCTGTAAGTAGTTTAAAACAATAATATTCAACAAAATATTTTATTGTGCAATATGAAAATATCAAAGCAGCAGAAATAAGAAATTATGATCAGACACTTAGAGTACAAAGAAATATTATTAATTGAATGTTAATATTGAAGAAAGCCATATCGAAAATATAGATAAACCTTCAACAATTGGCGTTTGCATAATACATTTTTCAGACTTAGATGGTAGGCTTATTAAATTTCACTTTAAACTTTTCCAACATACCTCTATTTTTTATAGAAATTAATCAATCCTAACCTCTTGAAAACTAGGATGTCACAAAATAAAAAAAAAGATAAATCTGGAAAAAATTTTGTAACAATAACAAGTACCTACTTTTCATGCTTTCATTATTTGAAGATACAAGAGCATACCATAATTTTTTGGAATGTTTAAATTAATATTCAATACTTGAAATAAGTTGATTTATGTGGCGCACTCTCTTAAGACTTTAATTTTGATGTAGGTATGTTCAATAATAAAATTATATATTTTTATGTGTATATCTATCTATCTTTTTTTATTCCTAACTTTGTTTCATATTTCTTTATATCGACCGATATGAATTTGTTAATATTGTATGTAGTGAACAAAAAAAAACTACACAGGATAGCCGTCCGAAACCAGCGAACGTGTCTTCCGATGTTTGAACACCGCGTCGCCTAAATACAGTACCAATTTTAATAAATAGTGGGGTACGCTGGAATCTCCATAAGGCACAAAAATTTACATTTACATTTTACATCAAATGTTAATTTGCTGTTTCAGATTTGCTACTATACTCGTAGTAGCGAAGTATGGTCGGAGACTAGTAGCTCCTTTAAACCTATTTTCTGGAGGAATTATAGGATATCTGCAGGCTTCAACATAGCTAAGTATCCCTCTTGTATCCAGTAGTCTCCTAGGTGTTCCTCCATGCCAGAGAATCTACTTTCTTCCATCTCCACTATTTTGTGCATTTTCAGGTGCCAATCCAGGCGACAATGTCCCGTTAGGATCCCTGATAAAACGCATCGTGTAGTTTTACTTTGACTTAGGCATTCATTTGATCTCCACAGGTTGTAGTCTCCCAGAAATATCTTTGATTGTCTAAGCCCTACTAGATATTTCCAATGGACAGATTTCCTCTTTTTTACGGCTTTGCCTATTTCTTCCAATAATACATTGAACCTGATACCGCGAAAGGGTTCCGTCCCCCAAAATGGTGTTTCAGTCCCCCTCATTGCCAGTTCATCTGCAATTTCATTTCCCTCTATTCTATATTAATGTGTTCTGGAATCCACAGTAAGGTGACTTTATTGTTCTTGCTCTGTTCATTCAATTTGCCTAGGCATTCCCACTCCATTTTAAAACTCATTATATGAAAACTCAGTGCTTTAATGGCTGCTTGAGTATCCGACAGGCTGGTAATCATTTGCCTTATATATTTTTTATCAATATTGAACTGGACACACTTCCTTATGGCGTGAATTCCCGCTTGGAATATGCTTGGGGTATTTTCCCAAGCTTTCAGAGTGTTAAGTTTTTATCCCGTACTCTCCTATCCCAATTCCTTTTATTGCTTTTGAGCCATCTGTGTACCATTGAATGGCATTCTTTCCAAGTCTGGTAATGGTATTTGGATCCCATTCCTTCTTGTTGCTTAATTCCATAACGAATTTCTTTGAAAAGTTATATTTTTTCATCATACCATCTTGTGGCATGTCTCAGGTTTTCAAATTCCTATGAAGCGAGGAGGTGGTTATTTTTTTAATGATTCCCTCTGTACTTAGTCCGTATCTTGTTCTTTCTGCAACACTTTCCACCACCATATGTAGTGGTGTGAGGTTGAGAATAACTTCCATGGCTGACGTTGGGCATGTTCTCATTGCTTCTGTAATGCACATACAGGCTAGTCTTTAAATTTTGGAGAGGTTTTCTCTCGTTGTCAATAGGCTAGTTCTACTTCTCCACGCAATGGCTCCATAAGTGATAGCTGGTCTCACTATAGTAGTGTACATCCAGCTCAGGATTCTTGGGCTACAGCCCCAATTCCTCCCTGCCAGATTCCTGCACACCATTAGAGCCATTTTTGCTTTGTATATAAACTCCTCTTCGTGTTTGTTCCATAGGAGTTTACTGTCCAGAGTCAAACCTAGATACTTGACTTCTTGTCTCCATTCAACCTCGCTACCATCAATTAAAATTGATGGTTTTGAGGTTGATTTTTCTTTTCTTAGTGAGGGCTATTAAGATGGTTTTGTGGGGGTTGATGTTAAGTCCCACTTGCCTACTCCAGCTATTTGTATAGTTCAGACCCGTTTGTACGATGTCACAAAGGGTATATTCGAATTTTCGCCTGTCTGTTATGACAATATTATCGGCATATCCTTGGCAGGATATTCCGAGGTCAGTCAAACCACACAGGAGTTCGTCAACCGTCAGGTTCCATCAATGGGGATGCTGCTCCTCCCTGTGGACATCCTCTTGTTGTACAGTTAGAGACAATGTCTCTGCTCGTCCTCGTCTCTGCTACTCTAGTGGTGAGCAGTTCCGACATCTATTTGGATGTTGTGCTGTCTACACCTCTTCTATTTAATGCTCTTTTGACAGCCTCATGGGGAGTATTGTCAAAAGCTTCTTTTGTATCCAAAAAGGCGCAATGAATTAACCAACAATATTAAAAATCTGTTATCCCAGAAGCAGGATTTGAACATCCAGAACAGCTCAAATATACTAACCTCAAACTATACATGGAGCCAACTACCTGAAAAAAATATTTATCTCCAAATCATGGAGATAAATCGAGATAAAATCAAATCTGCCCAAATGGATGCTATGCAAACTGTTATTAATTTAGAAACTGATAAAAATCAATGGCATACTGTTAACAAAAGAAACACATAAAATAAAACAAAATTGCTAGGTCAGTCTGAAAAAACATCTGGAAACTTCAAAGGAGCCAAACCAAAAGTGTGGATGTATCTCTATAGAGTGACAGCTGCAACGAATGAAAAAGATGTAATAACCTTTTTCATGAAAAAAACAGGAGATGCTGCTGAAGCCTTTGATGTAAAATTTTTGAAGTCTACTTTCAATAATTTTAAATGTGTTATGGTTTCAGCTGACTTTAAATACAAAGATGAGTTTTACGAACCCTCGTTCTGGCCAGTGGGAGTAGGTTTTAGGCGATATGTTTTTAACAGAGATTTTCCTCAAGGAAGCAAATCAAACTTTTTTAGCAGATCCACAAAAAAGCCACTTGAGCGGCTAGGGCACATCAATTTAAAACTTAACTTAATCAGTGCAAACTGCCAGGGACTTTCGAATAAATTAAGTAATTATGAATTTTTATTCTATAAACATGAAATCAATATTGAATGTATCTCAGAGCATTGGTTTCACAAAAAAGACATGGAATTAATTCATTTCCCGGGCAATAATTTGATTTCTCACTTTTCTCGATCTGAACATGTTCATGAATTTCTTCATTAAATAGTGGAATTAATTTGTAACAGTTAGTTTTATTCATAACATTAAGTATCAAATTTTATATTTGGCTTTTCAGTTGGTGTTTATTTGAATCGATTTTGTCTTTTATGTTCATTAAATTGTGGTTTAAAGAAACACTTTCATACGTTTATGGCGTTATACTCCTTTTCATGGGATTACCAGGTGAAATAATCAATCCTTTACGTGTGTCAACATAACAAAGTATTTCATACAACATACTCAATTATATTATTATTTTGAATATAATATATTTCAAATAATTGAAATTGAATTTGAATTGAATTGAAATTTATACTTGCATACTAATGGTATATTTATTATTATCTTAATTAAGTATAAACCATGGTATTACTATGTGAATCAGAGCTTGGTTATAAAATCTTTAGTGAACTTTGAATGAAAAGTTTGGACATACTTTTGATTACGGTGATATCACTCCTCAGCATTTGATATTTTTTTACACAATCCAGACAAATAAATTATAGTTTAAAAAAAACTGTTTTTTCAATGGAACATTCTATATGGACGGAATGAGAGCCCACGACCGGAGAATTGACGTCAGCGAAAACCCGCGCCTCAGCCTGCTCGGCCTACGAACGTACTTAATGTGGTGGGATATACTAACAGTAATAAGCCACTTGCTTTTAGTTCAAAGGAAGGTTACAAACAAACATACCACTGCGAGGTCACCCACTCAAAGCCGGTCCTGTCCCTCGACTATAAATTTTGACGAATGCGCTTTTCGAGAACATTCTAGTAAAATGTTTTGTTTACGAAGACTACGAGCGTAGAAAACTGTAAAGTTTTCGAGAGTTGATGAAGACTATTTATACGCGGGTTTTTGAGTGAGTGGACAATTAACGAAACAAACACAAAGAGGAAGTTCACAGACAATTTACAGAAGTTCTTAGTAATCGGACAAGTGAATGAAATAGTGAAGATAAATAGTGTAATATTCAAGTGGTAAAAATAAATTAGAACTAGTATACCTGGTGTAAATAAATTAGTAGACATTAAGTAGAGTGCGTATATAAATTAAGTTCAATACATAAATCAATAGATAGTAATTAGCCATAGTGTATATACTTTTATCCCACAAGTAATAACTATTTGAATAAATAACGAAAAAACATTACAATACAAACATACATACAAACATTCAGGTGAAGCTAATAAAAGCGTGTTAAAAAGGGGTGCGAAACATTTGAACAAATAATACGCAATATTAGCCAACTCTGATCAAGCATCGACGCAGACATTTGGATCCAGTCTTCTTTTTGTATTGTTTTGTTATTTTGCTCAAAACATTTTATGCAGCGGCAGTCTTCATCACTGTCTGAATCCGGTGAGACCTCATCATCACTGGCTGCATCTGATGAGACTTCTTCGGGACCAAGATATGCTTTTCGCAATTCACCCCACTTCATTCTTCGGTCGATGGTCCGTGTTGGTACCCCATATCTCGTCTCGGCTTCACGTATAGAAATTTCTCCGGCTCCTACCTTGTCTAACGCTGTTGCAAGCTGTTCATTGCGCTCGTTTAGCAGTTAATTTTCACTTATAATCTCCCTAGAGCACGAATTATTTCAGGAAATTTTCTCGAAGTGCGAATTTTCCTAAAAAATTCGCAACGCATGAAAATTTCCGGAAATAATTCGTGCTCGCGGGAGATTCGGTAAGAAAATTTTATACCAAAACTTTTTTAAAATAGAAATCAAATTGGTGACATACTTACCTTACTCGCCATTGAGGAGAAAAGATGTGGAAAAGGAATTTCTAATACATTTGAAATTTGTAACAGATAATAACATGTACCTATAATTTTCGAATATATTTCCTTGGCATTTTATTTATAAATATATAAACCTATAATCAATGAATATCAATTATTTTCCAGAAACTTTAAAATATAATTTGAGGCATCTTTCCCATCTACAAGATGCAGCGTCTTGCTTTTTAGATATGGAGAGACGCCGCACCCGTTTGTTTCCAAAAGTCGAAAACATAAAAAAAATTCACTAAAAGATCTGTAAACAGCCCTACATAATATCATATAACGCTATTTGAAATACATTTTGTAAATAAACAAGCGGTTTTATATAACGTTGAAAATGTATCAACAAAATATGTCTATGTAATAAGCTGATGTACCGTTTTTGTTCTAATGCTACTTGGAATAGGTCAAACGTGGATGGTCTCCCACTGCACTCATAACAAAAACTAATTGTCGAATATTGTAAATTGTACCTTAGAATGCATTCCCACTACGGGCTTACGAATCACGTGACATCTATCCATCTATACATATACGTCATCTATACCCCCGTGGCATCTATCTCACTTTTACCCTAGCTTCCTGTTTCCACAGAAGGATGTTGAATTCACTTATTATGGGCTACATATTGTGTCATAGGTTTATAGAGACTTTTTACAAATACCATAATTTTCGAAAGATCATTAATACATTGACTGAGCTACTATACATCCATATTTGCTTTTTTCATAGATATACATTTGTAAACAAGTTGAGATTTTCCATTCCAAATAATACAAATATTTTTCCTTTTTTTTTATCACAATTTTTTCGGTATGATATTTACGGAAATGGAAAAAACAACGTCATTCAAAAGGCAATATTAGACCTATTTGCTATATTTCGCTAACAAGGCAATACCTTTTATCGACAGACGAAAATATTGTAAACAACATCCCGCGTGATAAAGAGACTCTCACTTTTATTGATTTTCTCGAACTATTCATAAAATGTTTGAATGTATCTCACTTCCTTCGTGAAAAATGAAATCAACCTTAGTGACTAATTTGTATAAAGGGAAAATATTGGAATGTCAGTGTCGTAATCGGCGCAGCTATACGTCATTTTGATATTGAATATTACATGTGAGGGAAGAGGGTCTTGAGACAGCTCTTATTGAAGATCCCTCCATTCCAAATTGAACCCTGTAACACACTTAGTATGGAAACTTTATTTTACAGGTAAAATCCCTAATACCATATCTGGTCATGAATTTGCTTCTAGTCGTTCTCTTTAAGGTCGCGGAATCCGTTATATCATGATGTTAAAATATTTTGACTTTTCCATGGAAATAGTGGATGTAATTTAGTTCGGCTTTTGTAATCATTGACAAAAGTGAACTCGTGTTAACTCAAACGACCCTGTTCTGTAACTGAAGTAGAGATGAAGGCGTCAAATGGAAATCTTCACCAATCAGAAAGTTAGATGTTTTCAATGCTATCTGGGCGAAGGGTTAAAAAAGTTATCGGAAATACATAGCATTCCAAATTCACCTGAATTTCCATAAGTGAATATAAATAATACTGTTCATGTTTTTTCACGCTCTGAACTTGACATCGTACCTATAGACCTTCTTACTTATTTATGTAATATCTATACGTTCTAATGATTGATTGAAATTAGTTTCAAGGGAATTTAATTCTTATTTAAATATTTATTATTATATTAGGCCAAAAGGCATCACAACTCAAATAATCCTTGCAACTAACAAATATTATCTATTTAACCCTTATGTGGCGGCACAAATAATGCAACGTAAATGGAGATGGTACCCGGGTACCACTGTGCATTTAGGGAAGTAAGTCGTGATGTGTATCGCATATGTGTGCGACTGCGCAATCCTACCGTAACACCTACAGTTATTTCGCATTTAGTGTGTGTTTTGATTTACTAGAGAGCAGTTTTAGTGTAAGAAACCGAAATGCCTCGCGTTCAAGCCAATACAGCAGGTGCATTTGATGGCGGAGAGTGCAGTGGAGCTTCTAAGAAGAATAACATCCGTTCGTCTATTGTTGATAGTCGTCTTCCGTACGATTCCAGAGGTCACCTTCAACTAGATAAGTATGTTGTATTATTTGTATGTTGAAATTTCATAGTCTCTCTCACAAATTTACAAAATAACTTCTGTGAACGGAGGATGATCTACCTGTGGTGTTTTATGTTTTTATTTAGGGCTGCAATGATAATGAAAGGTTACAGTGCTAAAATTATGTACCTTGGATATGCTATTTTCGTACCGATGTCCGCTAGTATGACCTATAAGTGGGACTTTTTATCGGTTCACCCTTATTATGCATCAATTATTATTCATATGAACTTTTTCCCTTTGGTAATGTACTCTGTTCTCGAAACAGAATAACAGATGAAGAGATAGTCAAGTTTCATGAGATGTCTGTTGAGGAATTTAGTGAGCCATTTGAATATGATGATGACAGGGATTATGTGCCGCCAGCTAACGATAAAGAATCAGATATTGAAGAAGTTCCCATCGAAGCAGAAGTGGAGTTTGACAGCGACGAAAGAGAGGAGCTGATCACAGAGGCAGAAAATACAACAGCGCCACCACCAAATGATGTATATCATAGTCGGGATTCAAATATCTGGAATAGGATACCATTACCATCATCTAAAACCCCATCGTATAATATAACTCGAGAGTCAGGTGTGTAATAGTATTGTGTCTAAGACAGTAGTGGAAAATACCTATTCTCTCTCCCAATCCTGAAGCTAATTCCCTATTTATATTTCGGGTGGCCCAAATCGTGCAACAGCTTTGTATTTGTATACTCGTACAGACACATTTAATGCTTTGGTGACACCCGAAATGAAATCAATTATTATAAGGGAGTCAAATCGCAAAGCCAACAAGTGTATTATGATTTCAATAAAAACTCACCATAAGCACCAAAACTGTGGAAGCGTATCACCTATGAGGAACTTGATTATTTCTTTGGGATCTTACTAATGGCTGGCATTTATGAATCTAACACTGAACACATTGATGAATTGTGGGGGTCAGCTATACACAGCAGCAATGAATAGGGACCGCTTCTAGCAGATTCTTCGCTTTACTAGATTCGATAACCCCACAGCACGACCAGCTAGAGTTGAAACTGACAAAGCTGCTGCAATAAGTGATATTTGGTTAATTCTAAACCAAATAATCTTGAAGCTTATTGATGAACAACTCTTCCCCTATCGTGGACGAACTAAATTCACGCAGTACATTCCTTCAAAACCTGCCAAGTATGGCATAAAGGTGTTCTGGGTATGTGATGCACTAGCTTTTCATCCATGCCAAGGCTCAATTTACACCAGAAGGTTGGCAGACAATGAGCGCCAAGTGGATATTGGTGAAAAGGTTGTGATGCGCTTATGTCAACAAAGGTTCAGGACGTAATGTTACCACCGACAACTTCTTCACATCACTTCCTCTTGCTCACTTCTCGTTGGCAAACTAAGTAAGAACAAACCCTATATTATGAAAGTTCTTCTACTTAATAAGGAGCGGTCCGCTTTTTTTTCGACAATGTTTGATTTTCATAGAGATGCCACGTTATGATCGTATGTCCCAAAGGTGAACAGAGCCGTAATCTTATTATCCACAATGCACTCTGCAGATGTAGTTGATCACACCAAGAAGAAAAAAACTGAGGTAATTTCTTTTTATAATAAAACTAAGTCAGGTGTGGAAATTATGGTCAAAATGTTGGGGACAAAACCAAATATGCTATCGCGGAGACGATAAACTGAAAAAAAAACTCGCAAGATGTGCACTATTTGTAAGAATCCGGTATGTCTCCTGCACACGGATCAAATAGTACATTGCCTTGAATGCAAGGATAAATGATTATTTTTAATCTCATTCGATATTTTGTGAGATTCTTTTGTGAATATCGCAATGAATACAATGAAATATATTGCCCTTTTCATTATTTTACCCCGGTAACAACGTCCGCCAGGACTGTGCTAAATTTTTCTCAAGGCAAGCAAAGTGGGTTCTGTATATCTCTAATGTTTAAAATTTTCAAATTGTGTAACCTCAACAATTGAGCTCTAGCCCAAATATGAATTTATTCATAAAATTTAAATGATAATAAAAAACATGCAATATAACAATTACTTTGTCTACTCAGTCACCTAAGTTTCGGTTGCTCCGGTGACAACCTTAGGCCTTCGACGTCACTCAGAACGGAGTTAGGGATGGATCCCTCTTCTTGATCTTCCGGACAAAAAAAGTAGACTACTTGTAAGGGCGCTAACTGAGTTTTCCACTTTGGCCTAGCACAAGTAATTTCCCCCGATAATAGATGGCAACCAACAAATAATGAACCAACATGTGGCACACCTCCAATTCCAAAACTTCAACGCGGTTTCAATCGTTTCAGTGCAATATATCCCCTATAAAGGTTTGTGAAAACGGCTTCCAAAACAGAACGGAACTCTCCAACAATACGAACTCCCGTCAACTTCAGTACAGAATACTACCATGGAGAAACCTACCCGAAACATACATCCGAACTACACTGAGCGAGTTCCGTACAGATCAAGTCATAAAGTGCTACACTTCCCTCTATGTAAGTCAATACGCATTCGCGAGTAAAACAGCCCACATTTCCAAGTAGCATCGATCAAACGCTCTAACAATTCCAAAAAACGAAGCGACAACATTTGTCTATGGACTCGTGAAGTCGCAGAGCAGATGCTAAACCTAAATTACGTCTACACTCAGCGTTACTACTTCACGGCATGACGAACAAACGCGTTTATCCAAGACACGACTATCACGGCCAACTGTCAATGCCATCCAACAAATAATTTCACTTTGTAAACATATGGACAGAAATAATAAAGTGTGCATTAAGAATTATTCGAATAAACTTGAGCAATAATAGTACCACAATACCCCCTGCCAACGTAAACAAAGCAAGATCAAACACTCGGATTTAACAGACAAAACACATGGCGACAAACAGCTAATATATTATGAAAAGATGTTCAGAAAATATTCGAATGCCATCTTACACAGAATATTTCTAAATAGTATGTCTTTGCTTGAGCCAAAATATGGTAGATAAATGAAGAAAATATACCTCTAACTCAATACTAAAGTATACATCAATAAGTTTTATCAAACCTAATTACTACTTTAAATGTTTTAGACTTCACATAACTAAACCCTAATAAACTTAAGCGTTTATCAAGCTGAAGCGGACAAAGTTTTTGGACTACTGTGACTACACCCCAAAGGTGATATAATCAAAGCCAGAAAAAATCAGTAGCCCCACGGTAACTAAAAACTATAGTAAAATCCACAAGAGAGAAAACCCCTTACTACCCTTAAATATGATTTATAACAAACAAAAAAAAAACAACTAACATGAATCTACCTACAGACATTCACATGATAGACGCTCGTTTTGTATCGTAAGGTCACAAAACTTACATTATTTACACTACCTGGCGACAAAATATAAAATTGTTGTCATGATGTGAAGACAGATTTGGTTACAGCCTGGACCACTTCGCCGGAAGGATGATGGCAGAGTAGTCCCTAAAACTCTGGGCTGACAGAAATTAATTAACCACTGAAGTCCTTTCGTAGTGAACAAATGATGTTAGAAACATAGACAAAATCTGTCATGTAACTACTATATACAAATACTTAATATATACAATAGACTTAGTGACAAATTCAACCGTTACAATTGTATACACAATGATCTACCTGAAGATGTCCTAGAAGCTCGACTTGATTGGACTTCTCAAAAACTCAAATATTCAACCCACATAAGGGTTAAATTGCACTCAATTTAGGAATTGAGGCCCAATGTCTTTAACCGAAGACTCACCTTTATAATTATAACACACGTTTTTATAATGATGATATCATGTATTGTCATTACAGTCATTACTGGTCTGCAGAAATTCGACAGCAGGTGAGAGAAACTCGATTTCAAACAAGGAGGGCAATCAATGTTTGGTGTGAGATATTCAATGGACGGTTGATAGGACCTCACTTTTTCGATGGAACATTAACTGGTGAATAGAACTTGTTGTTTCTTAAAAATGAGTTACCAGAATAATTGGAAAATATTCCATTGAACGGAAGGATCTAAATAATGTGGAAACAAGATGGTGCGGCTCTACAATATTATGGCAGGGTTATGCAGTTTTTAAATAATAGATCTTCCTATTTGAATTGGTAGAGCTATTAATTCAGAAATATATACGTGAAAAGTGAGGAGGTTTGAAGATTGTGTTGGAGCGGAAGGAGAGTACTCTTAGCACATTCTTGAAGTATGAAGTAGTAAGATTTCTATTGTTTTTTCCTAAAGCATTCTTCTACGTAGTTTAGGACACGATTCAATTGTGACGGGCATCCAAGCTCCGTCCTAAACCAAAATTGCTCTTTCGGAATAATATTTCAGCTGGTAACCGCTCTCTCCAGTTCATTTGATATCACTTTGTCAATGATTCTACCTAGGGTACTACGTGAAATTGGTTGGGTCTCAGTAAATTTCACCCAAAAATACCATTCTAGAGTCTAGAGTTGTGGCCCATCTAAAAAGTTGTGGTATAGTATGTTTCACGATAAATGGTTGACCACCTTATCTATACATATCTTAATGTCATTATGTAAATATAAAAAGGACATTGGAAATAAAGTAGGTAGGTACAGGCCAGAGAAAGGAAAACAAGCGATAAAAGCTCTTTTTATATTTAAACATTCAGATCAAAATATTTATAGATAAGGTGGTCAAACATTTATCGTGAAATGCATTATACATTCTGTATACATAATAATGGGTTCCTATTTTGACGATTATTATTATTATATTATTTGATAATAAGTATTATAAAAATGTGTTTATTCAATAAAGATCTGGAAGAAAAAATATCTTAATTTTAAAATCCATTACAACTTTTTGGTTCAAGTGTGCTGAGTTTAACTTTATTTTTTAAACTCCCAGATTCTACGCTCTACTGAATTCAGAAGCTTTCGAGGCATGATGATGTGTGAGTCCACAGTGTGCCACTGGCGTGTGAATCATCCCAATTCCCGATATATATGGGGTCTCACACATGCCTTCTATTTTTATTTGTTTGTAATCTTTGTTATGTCTCTCTTGAACTATATATAACTGGTATACGCATATTATTATTTTTTGCAGCGAGGCCCTCTGAAGTTAAAATACACTTCTGCTGTGGGCACTCGCAGATTAATCCAAAGATGTCAAAAAATAATAGTTCAATACTATTAAAAGCTTCACAAAATTAGAAAAATAAATTTACAAAGAGCCGTCCGTCCACTAAGAAGCAACAACTACTTCTCGGGCTATATGCCCCGACACACATTGAATTACACTTCTGAAGTAAACAGGGTTGGTATATCTGATAGAACCAACCATTCTGGTTTGCGATTAGAAGGAATAACATCACTTGTAGACCGGTTTCGTCTTCAGCACAAAGTAGATGCTATTCGTCCAGAAGCTCTGCGAGCATAATCCTGGACTAGAGACTACGTTGATACCACACCAATTCATTAGCCTCAGTTGAGGAAATGCTAAGAGTGCGATATCAGCGACATCTCTACATCTAATCACAAACCAGAATGGTTGGTTCTATCTTAACAGATATACCAACCCCGTGTACTTTAGAAGTGTAATTCAATGTCTGTCGGGGCATAGAGCCCGAGAAGTAGTTGTTGCTTCTTAGTGGACAGTCTGCTCTTTGGAAATTTATTTTTCTAATTTGGTAAAGCGTTTAATAGTATTGAACTATTCTTTTTTGACGTCTATAGATCACGCTTTACTAATATGATAATTATTTACAGATTACTGTAATTAAGTAAATAATCCAAAGAAACTACGGAAACAGAAATATATTCACTCCAAGTCTAGAGATATTTTGTACAGATAACGTTTTAAGGGAACTGGACAATGGACATAAGAACACATCATTACAACAGAAGAGAACTATTCTGGTAAGAGGGGCACTGCTACTACTAATATATAAATGAGATTAGGGCTTCTTTCAAGTCTTTATATAACTAGAACTCTCAAATCAAGTAACTAACAAGTGGAAAAGTAATTTAGGAGATATAATGGACATTTTTCGCTTATTTTTATCAATAAGTGAATATAGTCCAGTAAATAAAGGGTCTCAGATGCGATTATATCTGCCGGTCCATGAATTTTCCGTGAAGGGAAGGGTTTGACTAGTAATTGAACATCCAGAAATTTCACACACCTAATCGCAATTTGGGGGGGGGGTATTCCCGGCCCCAAAGTTCCAAAAATTGGTTTGCCGCCAATATCTCCTAAAATATGTCACTTAGAGAATTTTTACATAGGCGAAAAATGAAAACTCGATAGTTTTCGAGATAATGGCCCTCAAGCGGGATCCTTATTTAGAGCTCCCGCTCCGGAGTCGAAAGAGCGGGTTCTTTGCTCTTACTCATGACCGGGCGAAAAAATTATTCAATATCTCGGGTAAAAATGCGTATTTTTTACGATTCAAAATTCAGATCAAAGGGGAAATCCACAGCTATCATATCCGATGATTCAAGGCCCATTTTTATATTTCCACCATATTTATAAAATGGGTCAAAGATTTTTTTTCGAGTGTCGGGAAATTACTAATATTTTTCATAATAATAGACATTTAATCTCGATTTTTTGTTATTACGAGTCCTTTAAAGGTCTTTATTGATCTCAGGAACTTTTATTGGCCATCTTTCTTGCCTCTCGATTTTTCAGTTGGTGTTTTCATTTCCAAATTTTTGATGTTTTCCGAGGTTTTGCGGTTTTTGCGAACAATCACTGTCTAAAAGTTTGTACATTATCGGATTGTCTTCGAAGATGAGTCATTTTAAAGCTGGGAATTTCTCCTTTTTGGTTGTGCCCTCATTTTTTTTCTCGAGTTTAGTGGTTTTCCAGAAATCCATGAAACCTCAAAATTATGGATTTTTCAACATCGGGTTTTGCGAAAAATATTAATGTTGCGAAAAAAATCATAGGAACCAATATTGTATAAAATGAACTACTTTTAATTTTTCCCCTATATAAAAATTCTCTTAATGCCATATTTTAGGAGATATTGGCGGAAAACCAATTTTTGGAACTTTGGGGCTGGGAATACCCCCCCCTCCCCCAGAATGGCGATTAGGTGTGTGAAATTTCTGGATGTTCAATTACTAGTCAAACCCTGCCCTTCACGGAAAATTCAAGGACTGACAGGATTTTTGTACAGTTTGCCTACTTTTCATCCTTAATTTACTGGACTAAATACGAGGTGTCCCGGCCTTGATTGAAAATAGTCGGGAAGGTATAGTTTGTTAGGCTTGACTAGCACAGAACAGGTTTATACGGAGTGTTGCACTGAAATTCACATTATTCTGAGAATGTCCTTTCACATCATGCATCCAACAGTAAACTACGACCTACCTCATACCGTTCTTATTCCGAATAGGTATAATCGGGACCTATGTAAGTAGAAACTACCAAAAGTAGACGGCCGTTGGTACACTGATGGTTCAAAAATACCGTCAGACTCTGGTGCAGGTGTATACAATCGCAGACCTAGGACAGAAATATCCACCTACCTAGGATCCTATGCAACTGTCTTTCAGGGGAAAATTCACGCCAGTGACTCATGTGTGGAGAGATTTGAGGAAACTTATCTCATAGAGAACAATAAAAATTGTCCCGGACAGCTAAGCGGCTTTAAAAGCACTCAGCTTTCACCGTGTAACGTAGAAATTGGTATCAAATTGCCGGAAAAAACTCCTCTCAATAAGAACACTCAACAACGTATATCTCAACTGAATCTCTAGTCAAGCTGTTATTCGCTCACCGGCATGGCCTACGTGCACAGTGTCGTTTGTGCTGCCCAGCGTCGCATGTGAATCAATGTGCGTCTTGCTACTCAGTTTTTATTGATTTTAGTGCTTTCGATACAGTCAATAGAAAAGGAATGTTGAAAGAATAAAAAATATTGGGAATCCCCAAGATATTACCTTCAAAAAATACAACAACTGATAAAAGCATTTGACCGACTATGATTCAGACAACTTCGGTTTGAAGATTAACGAAGAAAAGAAGAAGATATATGAAGTTGGGAGCCGAAGAGTCAAGGCAAGATCAATTGATTATCTGGTAGTGATAATTGGAAGTGGCCGAGCAAGAGTCGCAGTCTTGAAGAGAAATCAAGCGTTCGTTAGAAACCGATCACTATCAAAAAATAAAAGACTTAGTAGAAAAACAAAAATGAATAGGTACTTATCCAATTCAAATAAGACCAGTCATCCTATGACAAAAAAAGATGAAAACGATTTGAAAGTAACGAAGAGAAAAATAGTCAGAACAATTCTCGATCCAAATATCACCACGTGGGGGAGCAAAACCAACAGAAATCATCTGGAAGATAACAGACTGGAACTCAGTGTGGCCTAGAAAGAGGGGAAGTTCAAGGTAATGATGGAAAAAGACATGAAGGCAATGCAAATGAGAGATAGAAACTTATATAAAGTGGAAGAGTTACAAGACCAACCTGGACTGACAACAGAATCTATTCGTTCCCGACTGTTATCCCGGGACACCCTGAATTTTTCAAGGAATGTGCATGAAGTTATTTTTGTAACAGAATATCTTATATTGTTATTTCTATCAGCCTTCCACGAAGTAACGAGATTTTAAATTTATTGTGTGGAACCATGGAAATGGATGTTCACCGCCTGTATATTCCCTTCAAATATTCATTTGTGAATTTTTATTGATATATTGAGAATAGCTGTATATAAATCTTGGAGCTTTTAAATCAGTCACCACCAAACTTGAAATATATCCCTGAAAAATGATTTTTTTTACGTCGAAGAGATTTTTCACGTCATTTTCTACGTAATCGATACTCATTTCACCAACGAAGACAAAGTAATTCGACATTAGACTTTGGAGAAAATTCAATAAGTGAAATAGGTGAAATTCTTGTTGAAAAATGGATTCATCTGTAAAGAAAAATGGCACGGTTTTCTTTTAGTGGCGTAGTTTCCACTTTTTCATGATCTTTTTTTCGAAGAGCTAGACAAATATTTACTGAAAAGGGTCAAAGTAATATCAAGGGTAACTCATATTTCAAACTTCAGCAGAAAACTTTTTTAGCTGTATGTATGTTTTCTCTGTTTTTGAGCTGCAATACGACGATACCGTTCGGTTTGCAGGTGATACTAATTTCAATTGAAAAATAAATAAATACATTTAGTTGATGTACGTAGGCTTTGTGTGATGTCTTTGATTGTATATTAGGAACCGGGTAATTTGAAAATTGTGATAGTTTCAACATCTGACCCAAAAAATATCTCAGAAGGGTCCGATCGTAAAACATGCTAAGTACCAATACCTCAGATTTTCACATTTTTGCATGAAGAACTTGTTAATTGATAATGTTACAGATTTCACAGATTTAATTTGGTATATCATCCATAGATGTCGCTGACTCACATAGTGAAAAACCTGGTAAATGTCAGATATTCTGTTTTATGCGCGTAAAACCTGTCAACTGCGTTGAATGTACTTAATAGATTTTAAGTTTTGTATCGATTTATGCTAAAAATGTCGGAAAACAGTGATGTTTATTCAGCAGAGGAACCATTTGATGGATCAGATTCGGATACAACTTATATTGAAGAAGAGAGTTCTTCGGAAAGTTCCGATTCGGAACAAGTAAGTTTTTAGGTTAGCTTTCATTTCCTGCAAGTAAAATCTGTTGAGTGATAGCAGATAACAGTTTTTACTTGCACATGGTGCCATTTATTTTATTGTGTCATACAATATGTTAAGTAATAGTAGAGTAGATAACAGATTTTACTTGCACAGTGTGCATGTGTACTTAAGATATTTAGCGTGCTGCTGTGTATTCTATTTTTACAGAATATTGATGCAAAGAAAGGAAGAAAGAGGAAAAGACAGATAAACAAATAAAACAGAACAAAAATGCTGAAAGATTCTGGAGAGAAATACAAAAAATACAGAGGAAGAGATAGGCAAGAAAACTATTGGTCCTCCTTGTATGTGCAAAGGAAAATGCTTTGTGATGACATCAGAAGAAGATCGGATGAAAATATTTTTTAAGTTCTGGCAGCTCGAAAGCTATAATATACAAAATTCATATCTATATGAATATATGCGTAAAAATAATATTAAACGAAAAACTCGAAAAAAGGATATGGTAAGGACGTCCACTAATGACTACTCCATTCAGTCAAACAAGAAAAATTCAAAAATTTGCAAAAATGCGTTTATTTCCCTACATGGTAGAGGTCGACTGGAATACATCGTAAATAAGCTCAAAGACGGTATTATTTTTCCTGAAAGGGACCAAAGGGGCAAACATGGAAACCAAAAAAGAAAGAATTCGCAACACGACATCGACACAGTTCATCGTTTTATAGGCTCTTTACCCAGATACCAAAGTCATTACAGCCGATCTGACAACAAAAATAAAAAATACATGAGCCTTGATTACAACATTGAGATATTATATGAAAAGTACTAGGAAAGTTGCCAAACACAAAATCTTTCATTTGTTTCTTCAGACAAGTTCAGGAGAATTTTTTCAGAGGATTACAATATTTCTTCCAAAACTCATAAAGCTGACACTTGTGCGACGAGTTCCATATCAATATAAATCATGTTAGAGAAACCGGCGATGCTGAAAAACTTTGAAAGAAAAGCAGAAGCTGCGAGAAACGTTCTCAAGAAAGCAGTGGAAAAGTCCACAGATAATAATGTGCACGTTATCACGTTTGATATGCAACAAGCTCTCCCTACACCCAAACTGACCACCGGACCATGTTTTTATAAGAAAAAACTTTGGTCTTATAATTTCAGAATTCATTGTTGCAACAAACCGGAGGATAGCTATTTCTTTCTTTGGGTTGAATCCATTGCCAAACGAGGCTCTGATGAAACTGCCAGTTGCTTAAAAAAATACTTTGAGAAGTTTGATGTTCGTGGTGAGACACTTTATGCCGTATTTGCTGTGGTCAGAACAAAAATTGGACTATCCTAGGGTTTTGGCTACAACTGCTGGCTTCAAAAAGATTCAAAAAAAATTCTCCATGTTTTTCTCAAGTTGGGCATACTATGTTACCCAGTGATAGAGATTTTGCACTAGTGGAAAAGTTGGCAAGAACTAAGAGTTCAGTATACTCTCCCAGTAAATGGCAGGAGGTCCTAAAAAAAGCTGAGAAAAAAAGACCGTTTAATGTGAACACTCTTAAAAAAGAGGACTTTTTCAATTTTTCTGAGCTAAGAGGGAATTTCGCTCAATCAAATTTTGGAATAAGCTACTCAGTGAAGCTTGAATTTAATATTAGTAATCCCCATATGATGCTTGCTTATGAATCTTACACAGGGATTCCTCAACCAATCAGCCTAAAAAGAAAACGGGGTCGACCTAGTCTCTCACCGGAGGAAGATTTTAGCAGTGAATTAACTAAGAAGTATTTAGAAGCATTGCCCATTGATGAGTCGAAATTGGGTCATGCGATGTCTTGCCTAAAGTGGATCCTTCCAGTTTATCATCCTTTTTATTACTCACTAAAATCCTAATAGGTTAATGTGAAATGATATTTTCTAATGATTTTTATGTTTATTTGCTTATATTCTGTTTATTTCCTGCTTTTCATTCTTCGTTTCATTGTAGTTATCATAAACTATAAACAGTTTTGTATTCTTTTTATAACTTAAGAGCTTAAGAACTGTTAAGTGTCAATCTTGTTTTCTTAGCAGTATTTTCTTTGTTTAACTTAGGCTCACATAAAAACCTGTTAAGTGTAATTTTTTTCAAAATTTCTTTGTGTTAGCAACGGCAAAAAATTTAATTTGGTATCTTTTTATTAGCCGATATAAGTAATATCTTTCTAGAAAGTTCTGTTTGGCAACTGATTTTCTAAAAATTGTTTGGTCTGTTTTCAGATTAAAATGCAATTTACTGTTTTTTTTATTTTGTAAGTTCACAAGTTTTAGGACCGAACCCTTCAATTGATTGTACTTAGAAAGTAGAGAGAAGTTGAATTTAGATAATCTTAAACCAAGCAAAAAAAGCATTTGTGGTCCATTCGCAAAAAGTTGAAGTTCCATCGCGTTTTCTCAGGGAAAAAATGATATGGTTATTACAACATCGATTTTCTGGAATAGCTAGACAATTTGGATTTAGTTTCCACTCGAAAATTTAACACTTGGAGAAGGATAATTGTGAATTTAACCATTCGACAAAAAAATTGTACAAAAATTGATAAATGAAACAGTTAATCACACATACAGCCAGTTTCACAATATTAGGTTACCTCATGGTTAAGAATTAACCATCGGTTACGACAAATTTTGGGTTTCACAATATGTGGTCAAGGGTATAGTAGATTAACTAATAAAATATTTAACTGCAACCCAAAGTACGGGTAACCGTGCTAACCAAGGAAATCTAACCTAATTTATGGTTGTCAACTGCATCAACTGTCAAAGTTTAAAACTGTATATTGTTATTTTTTAATCACAAACAATTAGAAATATGAACAATTACGATGTTAATGCCTATAGCAGCGAGGATGAAGCCAGACGGCCAAAAATTATTCGTCCAAGACGTGATTATTTCGAAGAATTCGAGTATCACGATTGTTTTTTTTTTTAAATTTATATATTTATCCTCCAGCATCTTAACTGATCTACTATTAATGCTACATGCATTGAATTCTTCTTCAATTTCCAACCATTTTTCTGTTTTTTGTTTCCATGTCACCGCATTGGTTTCTTTAGATTCTATAATATCTTTGTATTTTCCTACTAAAGATATTAATAGGTGTTCTTCTTCTTTGGAGAAATTAACACACCTCCTGGTTGTTGGCGTTATCATTTTTTATAATAGATAAATAACTTTGGAAGTAAAATCTCGTGGAGTCTTCTAGTGAAAGCATGGAGAAGTTTCATCAGTATAAAAAATTAAAAACTATAAAACATAACCACCGAAGGTCTTCTTTTTCCTTTTATTTGACATAGAACACCATATTATCGATAGCTTTCATACCAACACAACAAAAGTTAATACAATTTCATAAGCTATCTGACCATTAGTTAAATGATGATTGTGAAACAAGTTCTATTGGTTAGGGTCTCGGTTTAGGTTACTTAACCCTTAGAGTTTACCACCGATTGTGAAACTGACTGTTATTAGGTCAAAATGATAATCCTAACAAATTTCTTACGGAAAATTTTTATCGGCACAAAAAACTCGAAACATCACTTATTATCGTCAATGTGCTATTTAAATAAACGAGAACTATCTCCTCATTCTGATCTTTCTCTATTACACAAAGAACTGAACATCAGGCTCCTTGCTCATTTATGGTAAGCGTTTCATGCGCAGCTGCTATCATGCTTCCTCATTTTGCGCACATAAAAATCTTTAGGTAGAGGAGATGAGAACTTCTCATCCCTCTCATTTTGCGTTAGATAAGACGTTCATTACTGCTCGCTGTTTTTTATCTAACTGCCTTTCAATCAATCAAATCAGCTTGCAAAAAAGAGCATTGGATTTATCAATATGTCAAAATCTATTCAAAACTGTTACTTCCAGAATTCAAACTAATATAATCTCAATATATTCACAATCTGCCTTATTCAGAGTCAAAGCTATTGAATAATCTACTAACAAGTAGCCACTGTGTCATATTTATAGTCCGTATTTTAGTTTCAACTGATTAATATCGTTAGATATTGTTTAAAATATCCAAGTATGGCGCTCTCACAATGATTCAATCGCTCACACATGCGCGCCAATAGTGGCTACCTCCCCGTGCTTAGGCTGGGTAGTCGCTGTTTGACAAGGTTTGCGAATACATCTTAAAAGAATAAATCTAACAATATTATGTTAGTAGAAAAATATAATTTTGACGTGCTGTGACTCACTTCATTTCTATCAACATGATTATTAATACATAAGTGTTCATTTGTTTTTTTTTGTATTTTGTTCTGTTCGTTAATTGGTGCCATGGGAGATAGAATGTTGTATTTTATAGTCACGTGTTATCCACTATGAAAGATGAAACTCTCGAGGATAAAAAAAAAATAAAAATTTAATACACACTATTTTATTATCTACAAACAACATCAAACTGCCATTCGCCGTAGTGTTTGACTTTTAGTTCTGGTAACGTCTCCAAAACAGCTATCAACTCCTCCATCTTTCAATTAACGCGATTCATGTTACTGCATTTTCAGACTTCCACTATTTGCGACAAAGTCAATACCACATTAGAGCTTAATCTATGGCACACTTCATGTATAAAGTTGTTTATCAGAGTGTAATTAACACATATCGACTTGCACCTTCATTCTTTCGTTGAATGTATCTTACTTGATATAAACAGAGTTGATAAAACCGTTACATCACCGTTATTTTGAGAAACCCTGTAGAAAATTTTGGTGTCGCCGAGCTATTCAGTTCGGGTATGGGAAATATAATCAAAAAAATTTGAGGTATGGTGAAGTAACTTTCATTTACCAAAATAAAATATAGGGTGATCCATTTAAAAAAATTGTGAAACCAATGTATTCGAGTTTGGGTTAATCCTGTATACGGTTTTTCTAGATATGGAAGCAGGTCTAGTGAATAATGATACTACAAGACCATCACAGACGTATGTCTCTGAAATATTAATTTAAAATTGTCCAGTTTAAAGTATATGTGGCTTTGAATTCAATACGATTTTCAGGAACAAGTGGTCAGAACATTTTAAATACACTGTATAACCTAGTATAACGCAATAGCAAAGTCAAGCAGAGTTTGAATTTGAAGTAAAATGCATGGTGTTCCATTTAAAAAAATGTACTTTTGATCTGGCAAGGCGTTCTGGAACACGCTGTAGAATTGCGACCAATTTCAAAATATGGGTACAATCGGTCACCAGTTTATTTAAATATCCTCGAAGATTTACAAGATATTCGACTTTATCGTACTAATGAATCACACTGTATGATGTTGATTTCGTTAATTTTTTCAGTTACTCAAAATATAAGTCGTTCTTTTGGCTTGTGTGTGTGTGTGTGCAAGATTTAGCCGCGCATTGTGAATTATATTCACTAAAATGGTATGAATGTGTTATTGTAATATTTCAACTAGGCTAATATTAACTCAATTTATCATTCCCTTCCAACATAATCCTTCAGTTTTCTTGGTATCTTCATTACATTGGCTAACGGCTTTCAACCGTGAATATTGAAAAATGACTGTAAAATATATTTTTTTATTTTTTGCCCATTTAGACCGATTCTCTAAAGCTAAAGTTATGAAGACTTTTAGAAAATATAACGCAATAAATCTCCAACAGTCACAGAAGTCGCGTTTCTTCCACGAAGTAAACATTGATAAATGAATTTTTACTATAATATTCTATTTGTTGGGCTGACAAATCATTCTTGCTGGTGAGCTTTACGTGTCTCTAAATTTGTCATAGCTACTAAACTCTGAAAAATCCAGGGCTATGGATTTTTGTTGAAAACACAATATAGTCTAGTCTATAAGCTTAAAATGGTGTTAATTCTACATACTTTTATTAAAATTATGTGGTTTAGCTCATTCGATCCGGAATAATGTCTAGATCATTGTGCCAGATAATTAAATTAGCCCATAAAAAATTCCAAAAGTTATAAACAATTAAACACCTTCAAAAAATAGTGTTTGGCTTGTAGCTTATTGTTCGTAAATTATAAATATTTTCGAAATTCAAAAAAAGTTCCTTAAAGAGGAGGAAATTTAGTAAAAAACAGTTCCAACTCCCGGAACTGTACCTCCATTATTTATAATTTTAATTCAACGCTGAAAATAGCCCTCCGCGCGCCATTATTAGGTTGCGCGCACGGCCTCGAAAGCGAGTACGCCACTTAAAAAAATTTTTGTTGAGTACTTAAAGTTAATTGAAAAATTTAAAAAAAATTATAGTATAATCTAAACACTTTAAAGAATTGATTCCCGTTGGAATTTTTCATAAAAACAAATTTTTCAATATGCTAGACGATTGTTAATTAACAAAATTTTTTCAAACTTCCTTCATCGTTCTAAACTAAAAAAAATGTTCCAATAATTGCCGTAAAATTATTTCGCTTCGTGGAGCTCTTCTTATATACATACAAAACAATATTGCTTCATCAAAGTTTTAAAAATGTTAATACTTTGTTTATAATAAGTAATGTAAGTTAGCAAAAAATGCCAAATCAGTCATTTAGTCCTCTTTAAGGATCTTTTTTCAAATTTCAAAAATATTTATAATTTACGAACAATAAGCTACATACCAAACACTATTTTTTGAAGGTGTTTAATTGTTTATAACTTTTGGAATTTTTTATGGGCTAATCTAATTATTGGGCACAATGATCTAGAAATTATTCCGGATCGAATGAACAGAACCACATAATTTTAATAAAAGTATGTAGAATTAACACCATTTTAAGCTTATAGACTAGACTAATAGTCATTCAGTCAATGGAATAAAATATCTCAATTGTTTCATTCATTACTACATTTTAACTACTTGTTAATTTTTGTATGTGACACGCTAACACAGGACGTTTGTCAAACTTATTAAAGAATTAAGGACTCCTGAGATCCGATTTTTACATAGCATAAATACGGATATGCGAATTCTTGATTTATTCAAGAAATATGAACCCTGCTGTTTAAAAATATACCTTTTTCGTATTTCTTCATTTGTATGCACTGTATGTTTGGCCAATGAAAACATTTATTGTTATTATTGTACTAGCTGACCTGACAGATGCTGCCCTGTCAACTATTAATATTGAATTAGAATTGGTATGATGAATAATTAAAAAAAAATTATTTAATTACATGATGTTTTTTATTTTGACAAAACATTCTTCGTTTTGTTTTCTGGTACGTATATGAATAGGTTTGCTGGCATGAATTTTTAAGATTGATGCCACAAACACTAAGCGACTGCAACTTATCACTTATCGACATTGCAAATATTAGTCGCACTGGAAATTGTAACAAATTAAAGTCGAATGGCATGTCGTTCGAATTGAAGGAATCCGTGAAATTGGAAAGTATTCGCCTTTATACTTCCCTTTCAAAATTATGGCTTCGATGACGTGTGCGAATGGCCATACCATTTTGCAATCTAATCGTTGCCAAAATCAATGATACCAAAAACGTTTTCCCATTTCCACCAGGAGCATCTAAGAAAAATAATCCGTCAGTTCCATCGTTTACTACTTTCATAATCGTATAGGCATATTTTTGTTGCGTTTCTTAGAACGGTTTCTTTCAATTCCTCGAAATCATATTGTGTTTCACGTCTCAACTCTTGATTAAATGCGTCGTGTATGGTCGATTAGACGTTGTCATTCCCAATTTTATTAATCCTTCATTGCTAAGCACTAAGCACGTCATGTCTTCAATTAAAATTGAAGCTCCATTGTGAACTTCTTCGTTAATTTGCAAATAGTGTTCTAAGTCTCTTCTGATGTAATATCTTCGGCAGTGATGATCTTTATACACTCACAAACAAAATTATTGCAAATTTTATTTTAGGTCTTAATTTTTTTTCCTTCAACATTTTAGTCTAGTCAACATGTGCTTTTTGGGTCAAAATTTTTAGCATGCCTCGGAAAATTATGATCGAGGTGTCATTCGATTCGTCATCGCATCTAGAAACTTTTTGGAAAATTTGGAGTTTTGCTTGCAAAAATTACAAAAGTTATAAACAATTTAGTAAAAAAAGGGGGTTTTGTTTTTTGCAAATATCTAAAAAGTATTCAAAATTTTCGAAATTTGAAAAGAGATCCAAAAAGAGGAAGAAATTTCCTAAAAAAAGACCCACCTCCTGGAACTCTAGGACCAATATTTATAATTTTTCTAGAGGGTTGAAAATACGGCCGAATACGGAAACTCTCGCTTGCCCACTTCGGACCTTTAATAAGAAAATATTATTTAAACTTATTAAATATGAAAATCATGAAATGAACAAATTCAGGCACCTACAAGATCAATGAACAATAATCCAGCGATCAAAAATTTTTATCGCGATTTTTCAATTAATTATCCAATAAATTAACAATTTTTTGTAGCACGAACATCAACATTGAAATGGCGATAATTGTTGATCTATTGATCTGGGATTTTTTTCCTTTTATGGAGCTATTTTACAAAGGCTATAGAATAGATTCCCGTTGGAAAAATAAAGTTTGAGCTTTAGTTTTGTTATAAACTTGTTGAGTAACTAATTTAGAAAAAAAAAGTTTTGATGAATTTGTTGTATCTGCAATAGTTTATAAGTACTATTAATAATAAATAAAGAAAAGCAGGCGCGAAAGGTAAGTTTGAATATACGAGGGAACTTCAAATTAAATAAAAAATCGAAGAATCAATTTTTTCCCAAAAACGGATACTGGGCTGTTTTTTATAAGAAATTGTTTATTGCATAAAAAATGTAAAATTTGAATAAAAATAATTTTTTTTTTCAGATATCGAAGAGCAAGATGAATAATGATTTAAGAAAAAATGGTTCCTTAATTTTCATAACAAGTGGTAAAAAAATAGTTAATTAACAAATGCGTTTTTAAGCAATAAGATTTTTTTTTAAGAAACGATTTTTTTTTAAATCATAATTTTCATCAAAGATTATGTTATCAAAAAAAATTTTTTTATTATCTTATATACAACGCATTTGTTTATAACAATTTCTTAAGCAATATGAGATAAAAAACTATTGAATGATCATAAGAAAACGGACCAATAGCAATATTATAAAAAAAAATATTTTTTTCAATGTTTAATCGAGGTTGAAAATTTTTATCTTAGGTAAATTGTTAATAACAAAGTGAAAATTAACAATTTTCATATTTTTCCAACGGAAATCTTTTCTATAGCCTTTGTAAAATAGCTCCATAGGAGGAAAAAAATCCCAAATCAATAGTTTAACAATTATCGCACTTTCAATGATGATGTTCGTGCTACAAAAAATTGTTAATTAATTAATGGATAATTAATTGAAAAATCGCGATAAAAATTTTTGATCGCCGGATTATTGTTCATTGATCTATCCTGTAGGTGCCTGAATTTTTTCATTTCTTAATTTTCATATTTAATAAGTTTAAATAATATTTTCTTATTAGAGGTCCGAAGTGGGCGGAGCGAGAGTTCCCGTTTTCGGCCGTATTTTCAACCCTCTAGAAAAATTATAAATATTGGTCCTAGAGTTCCGGGCGGTAGGACTTTTTTTAGGAAATTTCCTCCTTTTTTCGGATCTTTTTTCAAATTTCCAAAATTTTTAATACTTTTTGAGATATTCACAAAAAAAAAACTCCCTTTTTTTTACTAAATTGTTTATAACTTTTGTAATTTTTGCAAGGAAAACTCCAAATTTTTCAAAAAGTTTCTAGGTGCGATGACGAATCGAATGACACCTCGATCATAATTTTCCGAGGCGAGCTAAAAATTTTGACCTAAAAAGCACATGTTGACTAGACTAATTTTTGTGATTTCGGTTTTTGCAGTCTGTTACATCGGAGTGTTCCACGTATATTGCAATTTATTACAGATAAAGTAATGTTTAGACATAGCTTTTATAACTGAATAAGCGATAACGTTAAATAATCGGAAAGCTATAAACGTAGCATAGTGTGCCTTGAGCACTAAAACAATGGCTTCTCTTTATTTGACGTTGTCAGAATGACATTTTCAGTGCATTATTTCTCCAATCTGTAGTTTCAGTTAGTGAAATGCCACGTTTAAATGAGTTAGTTCCGGTTAAAATTGTTTGTTTAATCAATGAGGGGTACAGACAAGAAGACATTGCACAGAGATTGAATGTCCAACAATCGATTGTTTCTCGCATACTGGAGACTGGAGAATACAAAAGGCGGCCTGGTTATGGACGTAAAAGATGTACAACGCCAAGGGATGAGCAATATTTAATAATGAAATCTACTGCTCCGTATCTAAAAAATCAATTACTAAATGCAAGGCAAATCAATGTTTCCACCAAAACAATAATAAGGAGACTTAAGTAGGTCGATTTAATGCCAAGACGTCCTGCTCCTTCCACGCCATAAAATCGGACGGTTACAATTTGCAAGAGCACATGCCGACTGGAATGAACATGGGGAAAAGTTCTTTTAACAGACGGAACAAGAATACAATTATGGAAGCCTGATGGACATAGTCGAGTATACAGAAGGTCAGGAGAACGTTTCGCAGAATGTAACTTAACTTTGGTGGTGGTTCCATTTTGCTATGGGCTGGCATTAATTGGGAGAGTCGCACTGAGATCATTGAAGTGAATTTAAGTATGAATGCTGACTGGTACATACGCAACATCCTTAGAGAACATTTTATATCATATGCCGGCTTTATTGGATATGATAACTTTGTGCTAATGCACGATATTGCCCGTGCCCATGCCGCAAGAACAGTAAACCAGTACATTGAGGAAGTCGGGATTGCGAAGCTAGAGTGATCACCATACAGTCTTGACGCAAATCTCATAGAACATATATGGGACATCCTAAAAAAAATATGCGAGCACGGAATCCAGCTCCTAACTCAATTGCAGAATTAAGGATTGTTGCGCAGGAAGAATGGAATAGAATACCACAAAAAACCATGGAAGATCTTTTGCGCAGTCTGCCTAGGAGGATGCAGGCTATCGTTAGAACTAGAGGAGGCAATACTAAATTGTTATTATTTTGTGTTAAAATAATGTATCGTGTCGATGTTGTTGTTCTTTCCTAATTAAACGTTATTATCAAAAACAGTCAATTTCATTAGTTTCTCTACGAATCTGTTGTAAAGCGTCAAAATGTAATTAATTTGATTATTATTAACGTAAAAGACTTTAATGTAACAGATTTAACAACCGAAATCACAACAGTGTTAAAGAGAAAAAAAATGAAGACCTAAAATAGAATATGCAATAATTTTGTCCTTGAGTGTATTTGTTCCATAATTGTATCGGTGTTGATGGGAAGCGATTGACAGTCACCTATGTCAAACTACTGACAGTTATGTGAAATTTTCTTGAATTCTCTTGAATTTTCTAATCTTCCGCTCAACTTCCTTTTTTTATATAAGAACCTTCTGCTGACAATAATAAACACAAGAAATAAAGAATTAACTAAATTGTTCCATCCGTTCACGCGTAATGCGATGACCAAGGGAAATAGAGATTCATCTTTATATACTGCGTGGGCCACAGAAAACAGTCCACCCCAATATTTGACAGTATTCCTTGGATTTTAAGAAAATTAGGAAACACGTCGATTTTTGTTCTAAGGGAGACACATTTTTACGATACAGGCATCTGTCATTTGTCAACCTCCTCCCTTCCACTTTACCAACCCCTCATTTTTAAATAGGGAATGTACCATGTGCGGCACATCATTTGAAGGGCATTTAGATGGAGCATTTGGACATAATGATCGTCCACGTTTTTTTCGATATTTATACCGTCTTTGAAAAAAAAAGTCTTAATTAATCTAAAGTACAACACCTCTTAAAAATCAAACGCAGCGCCTATGCTTTGTTAATGACAGATGCCTGTATCGTAAAAATTAGTCCCTTTTAGAACAAAAATCGACGTCTTTCCTAATTTCCTTAAAATCTAAGGAATATCGGGGTGGACTGTTTTCTGTGGCCCACTCTGTATAGAGTTCACGCGTGATGCGATGACCAGGGGAAATAGAGATTTATTTTTGTATACAGATACATTCAAACACAAACGGAACATAGGGAGTTAGTGTATTCTCCGATCTAAATAGTCCACCAACAAAACATTTCTATAAGTTCACTTCAATGAATATCAAGTATTGATCTGGACAGCTGGATTCAGAACAATGTAAGAAAGCCCGCCCCTTCTCCTTCCAAAATTTGTTAGTTTTGTTATGTGCGAGGTGTGTGTCAACTGCGATTTAGTATTGAATAATGATTTGATGGGGGTAGTAAACGTCGCTACATATTGAAACAATTTGCTTACGTTTTATGTTGTTAAAATCGAAAATTATTGTTAAATTCTCTTTAACAATTAATGTTTCCAGTTAAGATGATATGTTTTGATTTCTTCTGGGCATAACGGCTTTCAGAATAAAAATAAATTCGTAAATGAAACACATTTTTAAAATTCTGTTAACTGACTGTCTGACGATAATTAAGGACCGCCCACAGTTTCTGGTTTTTGACAGTTAGCCTCGAAATGGAAAATGGGAATTCTCACCGTTTTTCCTGTCATTTGGATTATATGTTTTTTTTCCGCTTCTGAAAATCCTGTCACCACTTACCTACAATAATATTCACAAACAAAGTACAAGCAAGCAATGAAATTCGTGAAGATAATCAATCTGCAAAAACAAAAATGTCAGCTGAAGTTCCCTTCGAAGAATTTAATATATTTTTTTTACTACTAGCCCCTAAACCTAACTTTATTGACTTTTGTTGAGGTAGTAAAGTTGTTCATTATTAACCAAGGTAGAAAAATACAGAGCCTACTTGATTATAACTAAATCTCAATCCATTTAATAGAATGTGAGGTTAACTTGTGCACAGCTGTCATGTCATGTGAAACGGGAGTCGACAAACAAATATTTAAAAAAATAAAATGCCAGTGGTGAAGTAGTGAAAAAAATGCTACGGTAGAAAAGTGTATTAATGTCTCGGATCCATTAAATGGATCCATTCAATGGACCTCGACAATAATACCTCACTTTTCTACCTTGGTGCATAATTACTATTATTTAATTATTTATTTAATATGTTTTATCAAACTCTGTGATCTTTTTATTCAAAACAAAGTTGCACAAGGAGTTCGGCCCTGGCAATTTAAGCACCGGTTGTGTTTCAATGCCAGCTCCGATAAACTATCAAATTAATGAGAACCAAAGCGAAATAATACAGTTATAGTGTTCAGTGTTGAAGATTCCAACAACAGTAGTAGTACTCTTGAAACTGTGAGTTATTTAATCAATTTTCTGCTTTAAAATCAAAACAAACAACTTCATAATATCAGATAAAATCAATATTTGAGATCTAGTTTTGTTGGAAACTCATTAGTAAACTTATCCTAACATAAATTAGGCAGGTCTGTAATTAGAACATCAATGCGCCAAAAATACCAAAATGGATGAACCAGAAAATATATCCTTAAGTAAAATCATATGCAATAGCAAAAGCTAAAAACAAGCAGTTGTATTCCATTCTTTGGACAACACAAAATTAGAGGAATATCTAATTTCTCTGGGAAGTATAATTAAAAATACCATTTTTCCTTCCAGAAAAATCAGTCGATACATTTATGAACATCCATGATGGTTCAATAACCGTTGGACAAACTATTATTAAAGTCTGTCGATTGATAACACCTACGGAACTACTAGACCTATCTAATGTATTTCCATCAATTCCAAATATGATAATAAAAAATGAACTCACAAGAATTGGCGTTGAACTAATGTCGTAAATACCATTTCTTCGGATTGGAACTTCTCACCCGAAATTTCAACATATTCTAAATTTTCGTAGGCAGACTTATATTTTACCTATAAATCAGATGCAAATACCTGATTTCATTACCTTAAATCACGAATTTTTCTCTCACTATGGATGATTATTTATGTTTCAACTGTAAACTGAAAAGACATGTCACAACAGAATGGCGACTTCCTTATACCCAGCTTCACTAACAAACACAACAATAAACACATTTATTTCACCTTCACAATCATCCGTGCCTGCACCACAACAACCAACAGTTTCAGAAACAAATATAACAATTTCACCTCCCATTCCATCCATCTAAACACCTATATTGCCTTCTCAAAATAAACCTGTCGCAAATTCGTCAACTGATACATCTCTAGAAGAAAGTACTAAAAGCCCTGTTACTTCTGAAAAACTTCTATTCTTGAATGAAATGCAATTCCTCTGGAAATAATCACAGTTCCTCCTAAATCCCCTAACAACCAAACGAACTTTATCTGAAACTCCTTCTCCAGTTGAACAAGCCAACGAAATCGAATTTTCTAATCCCACAAAAAAAGTTAAAACTAAAGATCAAACATCAGTTACAGCAAATGTTGAAAAACAGATGGAACCAACAAAAGTATTCTTTGAAACAGAAACTACAAACATGTGCATTTTTTGAATGTACAAGGATCACCTGTTTAGCTAAAATATATACAGAGGATATTAATGGCCTCGTTGATCAAATACACGCTTTTTATCCCTAGTTCACTGACAAAAAAATAAAAAAAGGTGAGCGGTCGTCGGACCGCCGACAGAAGCTTGCTTCTTGAGGCTCGTGTCCACTTGCAATAACTTGCGATAGTTTTTTCAGCAAGTACTTGCGGGCGTATCTACACTGTATTGTAATTGTTTTCAAAATTATTGTGGCAAATTACTCTAGCAACCTCGTTTGCTTCAAGTTCCTACTGAAACGTGTACACACAGTTGCTTTTTTACCGAAAAAATGTCGTCTCGGCGAGTGGCTGCTGCGGTTGTGACATATATATGTCACGGGCCATGTCCGCAATCGGGCCGGGACGTCATGGCCCGGGCTATGTTGACACAGCCCGGGCCCTGACGTCCTGGCCCGACCTTCTTGGACTATGTCGTCTTGGCCCGGGCCATGACAGCGTAGACCGGGCCGTGACAGCAGCGCCCGGGTATTGTCAAGACGGCCCAATACTATCCGGGCTATGTTGTCAAATAGTTTTTTTTGCAAAATTCAATAAACGTATAAGTACATTACAAGATGAGAACTTTGACCAACCTAACAAAACCTAACCCCAACCCCAGTTAGATTCGACGGCGGACCGAACTGGGGTTGGGGTTAGGTTTTGTTAGGTTGGTCAAATTAAACAAATAGTAGGTACATGGGACCCAATTCCGAAATCGCACTCCGAATTTTTCGTAATTCGGTCCGCCGTCGAATCTAACTGGGGTTGGGGTTAGGTTTTGTTAGGTTGGTAAAATTAAACAAATAGTAGGTACATGGGACCCAATTCCGAAATCGCACTCCGAATTTTTCGTAATTCGGTCCGCCGTCGAATCTAACTGGGGTTGGGGTTAGGTTTTGTTAGGTTGGTCAAAGTTCTCATCTTGTAATGTACTTATACGTTTATTGAATTTTGCAAAAAAAACTATTTGACAACATAGCCCGGATAGTATTGGGCCGTCTTGACAATACCCGGGCGCTGCTGTCACGGCCCGGTCTACGCTGTCATGGCCCGGGCCAAGACGACATAGTCCAAGAAGGTCGGGCCAGGACGTCAGGGCCCGGGCTGTGTCAACATAGCCCGGGCCATGACGTCCCGGCCCGATTGCGGACATGGCCCGTAACATATACATATACAATTCCCATGTACTTTTATACAATTCATTTGTTCCCTGTCCACTCTTCTTTTTTTGAATTTTTCTCCACTCCTGATTCAGTTGTGTTCTCAAGTTATGTAGCTTGCGCTGAATTTCATGTTCAGATGTTTCGAAAAGTTCTGCTAACGTTTTAAATGCGCCTTGCTTTTTCACTCTATTTTTGAAATCTTTGCGAGTACCTTCCACAATTTTGGGTACAGTTCTAAATTTTCAATCAACTTAAAAGTTTCTTGCCTATTCCATACACGGCGTTCTTCCATTTTTGCAGAAATTATATTTATTATTTGATTACTTGCTGCAAATATTTCGGGACAGTCTCGAAATTTAAAATAGCAAACTGATTTGCTTAGATCAGCCGTGTACACAAGAAGCTCTAGCAAGTAGGCAAGTACTTAACGCGCAAGTAAACTTTCAGCAAAATTTCTCTAGCTCTGCTGTTTACACACGTTGCAAGTTACTTGTGAGAGTAGTCTAAGCAAATTTACTTGCAAGTGGACACGAGCCTTTATGCACCATAGAATGCGAGGTTGGGAAAACCATCAATAAAAATACGCGCAATATAATACGATGTTGGGAATTACATTAGACCCAGTACGTTCTACTAAGTTTTATTTTATGTTTTATTGACCATTTTTTTTCAAGTTTTAACAATTTTTGATAATTATTGACAATGTTTTCACAATTTTTGATAATTATTGACCATTTTTCCAAAAGTTTGACAATTTTTGACCATTTTTTCAAAATTTTTACAATTTTTGACAATTATTGACCATTTTTTTGAAATTTCTGACAATTTTTGACCATTTTTCAAAATTTTGACAAATCGCACGTCCTCTAAAAAACTGTCATAACACAAAAATATCATATTATCTGAATATTCAATTTTTTTCAAATTATTGACTATTTTTGACCATTTTTTTAGATATTTAACAATTTTTGACCATTTTTGACAGTTTTTGACAATTTTTGACAGATTCTGACAATCATTGACCATTTTTGACAATTTTTCAAAAATTTCGAATATTTTTCAAAAAATTTAACAATTTTTAACAATTATTTACCATTTTTGACAGTCTTTTATAATTATCGACCATTTTTTCAAAATTTTGACAATTTTTGACCATTTTTCAAAATTTTAACAATTATCGACCATTTTTGACAATTTTTCAAAAATTTTGCCAATCATTGACCATTTTTTTTTAATATTAAACAATGTATGACCATTTTTCGAATGTTTTACAATTTTTGGCCATTTTTGATGATTTTTGATTGGTTTTGACAATTATTGACCGTCTTTGACAATTATTGACCTTTTTGATAATTTTTCGAAAATTTTAAACATTTTTCAAAAATTTTTACAATTATTGAACATTTTTTCAAAATTTCTGATAATTTTTGACCATTTTTTCAAATTTTGACAAATCGCACGTCCTCTAAAAAACTGTCATAACACAAAAATATCATATTATCTAAATATTCAAAAATTTTACAATTATTGACTATTTTTGACCATTTTTTTAGATATTTATTGACCATTTTTTCAAAATTTTGACAATTTTTGACCATTTTTCAAAATTTTTACAATTATTGACCATTTTTGACAATTTTTTAAAAATTTTGCCAATCATTGACCATTTTTTTGAATATTAAACAATTTATGACCATTTTTCAAATTTTTTACAATTTTTGGCCATTTTTGACGATTTTTGATTGGTTTTGACAATTATTGACCGTCTTTGACAATTATTTACCATTTTTGATAATTTTTCGAAAATTTTTACAATTATTGACCATTTTTTCAAAAATTTTTACAAATATTGACCATTTTTGTCAGTTTTTGACAATTTTTTACAATTCTTCACAATTTTTGACAACTTTTGACAATTTTTAACAATTTTTCCAAATTTTTGACCATATTTAAAAATTTTATAATAAAAAGTATCGTTCATTACTCATCCATAAATGCTTTTCCCGTGCCTACACGACTTCCCGGAAACCGTCGCGCGAACACGGGAAAAGCCTATTTTCTGGACTCGTAATGAAATATACTATTTCATTATACCTTACTGAAAACCCTATCTTAACATGCCTATTAAGAGTACCGACCTTTCATGTGTAAATAAAAAGTAGGAGGTAACAAGCTTCAGCAGAATAAACTGAAGAAGAGTAACGTCCTTTTCATTCTTATATCTGTGGCATATGCAGATATATATTGGAACTTACGTCAAACAGATATGTCCATATATTTTGGAATGTTTCTGTAGACGTCCTATTCTGAAGATTCATGATCAATAAATCCAGGCTTGACATTATTTTCCAGGACTTTTTCAACGATACTCAATTTATTCCTGATTGCCTTTTATAAAACTTCCAAACTGCCTGTTTATATCAAGTTAGAGGTGCTTGCTGTGATATCCTTATTACTTGACAAACTAAATTTGGTGATAATATATTACAAAATGTGAGATATCACAAATATACAGAAAAAAACTGATATGCTTTGGGATGTCAACCACTCACATAAAGAGCGCAAAATCTCAAAATAACTTATAAGCATACTGTAATTTTTCAAATTTATATTTTTCAGTAAAATATTCAATGATTGACGAAATCATCAAAATGATTTCAACACCTTACATAGTTTGTAAGAGATTTTCCGAATTAATGACCGTCGAACAGAAAATAAACATTCACTTTGTGGGCTATACGCCTCAACTAAGAATGAATTACACATAAAAAAATGATAGTATGTTCCGCTATATTCTACCAACCCTTTTGGGCTGTGATCGGAATTACTTGCAGAACATCATCGGTGCAAGATACACGAAACATTTTTGACTTCACTGTTCGGGGGCTTTTAACCCGGAAAGTAGTTGTTTTTTCTTATTGCTAAACGGTGACTGGTTTGGAAAGTATTCTCAAAACTATGTAAGCTGTTGAAACAGTATGAAAACCATGGAAGAAAACCTGATTGAATAGTTGACTTCGATGCTAATCCAATATATTTCATGATTTGAATTCAATACGGAAACTCTTGAGGCAAATGTGTGGCATGAAAGTGTGGTAGTGGATATCAAAATTAGAATCTAGTCCAGGGAGCTGTGTCTTCCGGGAACTGAGCATTACAGGAACTTACAAAAGGGAACGGTATCTTCAGAGAATTGACTCGAGGACTACGAGGACTACGAGGAACTGTCCATACCAGGAACTGTGCTAGAATAATATTTGTTTTTACCAAAAAATCTACAAACTGAAGTATATCGGGATATCTGTCCAGGATAAATATACATTTTATCCAATAGCTTAACGATTTGTTCTGGACAAACATATATTTTATTTAAGGAAAATACAAGGAAATGAAAGGAATATTAAGTATATAAGTGAATAAAATTTATATGGAAAAGGTTAAGCCATATGTGGCATCACAAAAATTAGTAGCCATTTTGTTTATTAATCTAGGCATACAATAATATTTCGATCTAGATCTACAGAGCTACCTAAATTAACTGAGAAAATTATAACTTACCAGTAATCCTAGTAAAATTTAGAAAATTCGCTAAACCATATTAAAAAAAAATGCTGTTATAATGAACTACTGCACTGTTCCTTATTACTTCATGATTCCAAAGGCAATGATGAATGAAAAGCCAAAAACCTCTCTATCCATATTTATATATGGCTGCATACGGGCTGCATACAAGCTGGAATGCAATGGGAATTGGCACGAAGGAACCAACAAGCCAAAAACAGATCAGAGGAAAGCCGAACTGGAGTTATAAAAACTTCAGAGGCTTGCCTGTCTAAGCATAACGGGTGCTCTGCGTGTTAAGGCGGAAACGAGAAAGGCTGCACACAGGCTGGAATGTAAGCGGAACTGGCACGAAGGAACCAACACTCATAGTCATTCCAGAATCTCAGATGTTATCACAAATTCGCTTCTTGAAATGAGAAGTGGTAGCAAGTTGACTTCAAAACGACAACCAACCATACCATTTACAGCTTAACACAGATGGATCTAAAACTGACATGGGAACAGGAGCTGGAGTCCATGGTGCCAGACCCAGGTGCAATTTCCACGCATCGTTGGGAAAGTTTGCATCTGTATTCCAGGCAGAAATATACGCCATCGACACGTGTTTGCAAATGAACATCGAAGGGAGGTATAGAGGCCAGAAGATACTCTCAGATAGTCAGGCAGCACTGAAATCTTTAGCATGTCCCCAGATCCCATCTAGACTGGTCTGGGACTGCTTACAAAAACTCACAAAAACCCTGGCAAACCATAATAGAGTAACTCTTAAGTGGTTCCCCGGGCACAAGGGTATTGTAGGCAATAAAAAGGAAGACACCAGGAACCGAAACTGCATTTGCTGGTCCTGAACCCGCATTTGGAATATCAAAATCTGCTGATGGTGGTTGTACATCTCGGTGGATTCAAACTAAATATCAGACGTACTGGAGACACGTGCCAAAACAGAAACAAAGTAAACTCTTGGTCAAAAAACCCTCGGAGTCGCTGACTAACGAAATACTAAACCTAAACAGGGGCCAGATAAGGAAAGTGACCCTAAGGAAGCACATGCATACAACTGGCATATATAGGGAGGAACATATCTGTCGTTTGTGCATGGAAGAGGAGGAAACAGCCTCTCACATTATCTTCGAATGTGAAGCACTGTTTTATTGGAGAACTAGAACTAGAGTATTCAAGGGAGGATTTCTCCAAGAAGGACCTAGCGAAAAGACTGTTGGACTACTGGTCTCTTCACATAAACGGTATAACCAAGAGCACAAAAAGCCTGAAGGCTGAGGTGCCGAGGACTCTAAGCATCTGACTGGTGGTGCCAAACTAATCAATCAATCTATCAATCAATCCATATTTATATGAAACTTCAATATTTTAAATTCTGCGGTGAAGTTAAAAACCGGAAACTGTAATTAGGACCACATTATTCATTTCAAGTCCGAATAAAATTACTGTCTATTCCACCGAAAGATAAATTTTAAGAAATTTTTAGATACTTTGATATTTGAAATGCTATCGGCAAATATAACGTTTCAAGATAGATGAATCTACTTACGCTATACTTATTGAGAATATCAATTTTGGAAAATTCATACAATGAAGCTTCAAAGAATGAAAAATATTCAAATTCAGGAAAGAGGAGAAAGGTATAAACCAACAAGAAGTGGTGAGATTATCTAATTAGAAGAGTGGCCAAAAATGAAGGAATAATAATTCTCTTTACAATTGGAGAGATGTAAATAAAAACATGTTAATTGTGTTATTCATGAAATTGGAATAACGTCAACAAATATTGTTTCGTTTTGGTTATATATATTTACTATTATTACTTGTTGTTGTAAACACTAAGGCTGCCGTTATTGTTGCCCTATAGAGTATATTTGCAATTTGATTATTGATGTGTGGTGATAGGTTCAGTTCCGGTAAGCTGTTAGGCAATGTGTATTGGGTTATTTTTGATAAGTTGAATCGATGTTAATATTTTCTCATTTCTACTAGCTTGTCTGGCACTGGCTCCGATAACAATGCAGCTGAATCGCTTATTGTATTGTGAAATATTCTCTTGACTTATGCTGGATTTTCATGAATAATAATTTGCGGTAGTTGATGGAAAAAACTAATGGAAATTAATATTATTTGATAGTCTGCGTCCCACTTTCAGCTAGGTAACCTATATACTATGTATTGAATCGTGTATCATTTAACATCCAGTCTTTATGATTATAAAATATCAGATGATTATTTTTAAAGTCGGATTTTAGACTGAGTACAATAAGTAATAGACAATTTGATGGTAATAAAATATTATTTTAATATAATTCCATGTCTATTGAAACCTTGTTTATAAATATTCCTTCAGGATCATTAAAAAAGCTTTTTCAGAGATTCGAAGGTAAAATGTTGAATGGAAACAGTAAACAACCCAACTGCTTTTATGCACAGCTAATGAGGGCTCCTTAGAGAATTATATACAGCAATGTAAGTTGATAATATTCTCAAAGATAACTTCATTTTGAAATTTAATATTTGAGAATTTAAATTAAAGAGACGACGATGGTGATGTTTCCTATCAACCCATAAAGTTTTCTCCACTTTGTTTAGCCAATAAAATAGGCAAAAGGTGGTTACATCTATGTAGTGTTGATGAAGAAAAAACAAAAAAACATGGTGGATGAGAGAATTTAAATAAAATCATTTATGTTTGTTGTTTCCTCAGAATTACACTCAAACACTGAGTCCTCACTGACAGTTTTCTATTAAGCATATGATGTTTGTTCACTATTTCTTTTTATCTATGAAAACAAATTATTTTGCAGTTGATTTGATTATTGGACACAAAACAGTTGCAATTTTAAAGACGTGTACTTGTAGATAAACTGATTTTGCAAATGTAGATTTTCACGGTGAGCTTGTTTATCGATGGATTTCAGCAAAATTTCCGGGTTGATGGTGTAAACTGAGAAAAATGAAAACGTAAGGGGACATTTTTAAATATGCTATTTTCAGTAAAACACAATTAAGCTTTTCGCATGTTCAAGCGACCTATAAAGTCAAAGTAAAAATTAGCTTTATTAATTCAAGTTTATACAACTTATATTTGAAGCATCATAACCTAAAAACAATTAGACCATCAAAATAATTTAAAAGATCAATCTATAACAACAAAATTCAAAATATTTATACATTATACAAGATACAAAAAATAACAATATACAGATTACGAAAATCCCTTTCTTACGCTGCGACTTATACAAGTACGACAAGGAAAATATGAGCGAAACTACGTGAAAGAGAGAGAAGACTTGTAAGCCCAGCGATCAGTCCCCTCTACCAAAACAGTTGGGCGTGTATTCAGTCCCCTCCTATTCATTTTAACTGTTGTGTTGCCAAATGTACTTATCTGTAAAAATTATTCCTAACTTTTGTCTATCGTTGTTTTAAAATTTTCAACGGCATTTCAAGCGGCAACAATGTTAAATACCAATAATTGTTAAATCGAAAGCAGTGTACGGATTTTATTTATTGCAGATTGTAATTTGTCCAAATTTTTTCTCGAACTCCATTATTTTATTCTCATTTGTTTTGATCTCACTTATTTTTCAAAAGTCAATATTACCAATCTCGATTTTCTCCCACTCAATACATCGTTATCCGGTGTTAAAAGTCAAATGCAAAAAAAGTTATTCATTACTTAGAAAGTACCAAACATTCTAAACTGGCAACGCTGCAGCAGAGACTGACTCCCCACTCTGTGAGTAGGTTCACTGTGTTCAGTAGTTTCCCAACATGGAAGGAGTGAGGTTGTTAAAGAAATAAGAAAATACACTCGTTATTACGTAACCTTCTAAACATAAAATATGAACTTCTTGAAAAAATTAAACTAAAAATCCGTTCTAAAGGTAAACATAATTTTAATGAATTAAGTGCTCAAATAAACCACCTTGCTGTGCCAGGCAATAACCAAATCTGTCATAAAGATTTTATCTCATATCTCTTATTTGGCGTAATGCTGGCACAAACGTGCTGTAATTTCACCATCAATTCATTTAAATCATTAGCTCTTCCAAATCCATGTTTATAAATGCTACTTTTCAAAAATCCCCAAAGAAAAAAATCATTTGGAGCTAGTTCAGGTGATCTTCGAGGCCATTTAATTGTACCATTAGTACTAATAATTCTGTCGGGGAATGTAAACCTTGAAGATTCCATTACTATCCTTGAATTATGGACTGGACAACCATATTGTTGAAACCAAATTCTGTTGAGATCAACATCGGGTATAAGGAGAACTACAGGAATTACATGATTTTGTAATAACTCTAAATATTTGGCGGAATTTAAGTTCCCCTCAATAAAAAAAGGACCTATAATGTGGTCACCTAAAATACCCGTCCAAACATTTAGCTTCTTCGGATACTCTGTTCGGATTGGAATGCTTAGATGTTTATTTTCCCGAGACCAATATCTTGTGACGGATGGATTCTGTTTTTGATGTAATGAAAAGGTTGACTCATCCGTAAATAAAATATTTTTGACGTTGCATCATTCGTCTGATATTGTCCTGGGAAAAATTTCCTGCGTTGTCTGAACTTTGTAACAATGGTACCCGTTCCGTTTTAAAATAATAGGTACAGTTCTCTCATCCATGTTGACCTCTTCAGCAATTTGTCTTGAAGAACATGGTTGTTCTGTTTCAACCGCTAAACAAACATTCAATTCTCTAGGTTGCCTTTCGTCGTTTATCGGACGTTCGATTGGATCTTCCGGCGCTTGGCATTTTCTACAGTATGAAACACAACCATATTCCTCGAAATTATTAATTATGTTCAAAATTGTTGTTCGTGAAGGAATTGGGCGATTTTAAAATGCCACTTTAATCAAATTAACTATTGCATCAGCCGAATGACCTCCAAAATACCATTATATAATTTGCACTTTTTCGCAGGTTTCGTATTTTAATGTGGGCATTGTAAAATGTTTCATTTTCCAATACAACGGCGTGCGCTAACAACCAAGGTCTGTAGCGAAAAGATCACATACGTTTAAATGTGAGTTCTCTATGTAAAGGACACTGTTGCCGGATGAAGGTGTTTAATTTCACCTAATGGTGTATGAGCTCGGAAAAAAGTTAACGATAACGTGTAGGGCGCATACGCGCATACACACGCAAAACTGTTTTGGTAGAGGGGACTGATCGCTGGGCTTAAAAGTCTTCTCTCTCTTTCACGTAGTTTTGCTCATATTTTCCTTGTCGTACTTGTATAGGTCAAATCCTAAACAATCACAACACTACGCAAAAGAATCGTCATAGTACTCCAAAACTTTATAGTAGGCCCTTGATGTCAACAATTTTTTTACCTCTCTCCAAAAATGATTTTTGTTAGTTATTTTTCCAACATTTAATGATAAATGATTAAATAATTTTTGACTATCATATATAATAGATTTTTTCATTAGAAAGGAGGAGGGTATAGGTAAGGAGATTATATGGGAAGCACAACTATTATAAGCACGAGCTGAGCCGACCTCCAATCCAAATTTCCGATGCATGAGATATAAATGCAGGCAAAAGTTAAATTTTTTTGCTGGACAAAGTAAGGCCTGCAAGACTCTACACCCAATATGACACAAGAATCTAACAGCTCGCTTCTGCAGGATGAAGACCATATCAAATAACTGGTCTGTACAGGAACCCCAGAAACATACACCATAACGTAACAGTGAGTCAACGAGGGCAAAGTAAACATTCCTTGCCATACTAGTATCCAACTAGTATCCAACTCGCAAGAATTTGTTTGTCTGTAGACTTTTTATTGGCTCAGAACCCAAAGATATATGATCTATCTCACATCTAAATGATACTATATTAGTTTTAGAGACATTAAGTGTTAAAAAGTTTGTCCATTCCTTTATTTTTAGAATGTCTCCGCTGACACAACTCTGTAACCGATCAGGATCAGTGTCACGCCACAAAATGGTCGTATCGTCAGCAAACATAGTAAATACCCCAGATATATTCAGTTTTGATGAATCATTTAGGAATAAAAAAACAGTGAAGGTCCCAGTACAGAGCCTTGGGAAACACCAGATGTAATTGTTTTTTGAGTGGATGTTTCATTGTTAAAAAAACTGACTGTTGACGATTTGGAAGATTAGACGATATCCAATTCAGTGACCTGCCCCTGAACCCATACACCTCAAGTTTGCTCAGCAGTATTCTATGATCTACACAATCAAAAGCTTTGGTTAGATCACAAAACACTGCCGTAGCGACCCCACCATCATTCAACCCCATATACAGGTCCTCAAGAAGGGTAAACATGGCATGATTTGGGTTTTTAGAGGCCTGAAAGCCAAATCGTCTCTCACTTAAAAGCTTCTGCCTGTTGATGAAGCTGACCATACGTGTCTTAACAACCTTTCCCAGAGTCGAGAGCAATGAAATAGGCTTTGACGCAGTTTCACAATCTCCTCCCTTATACAGTGGAATCACTGTAGCCAGCTTTTAAGAAACAGGAAACATTCCAGTCTGAAAAGAATTATTTATTGCCTCCGCAAGAACCTTTAACACTTGATCAGGAAGTCTTACAAGAATATCTAAGCAAATACCGTCCCACCTGGAAGTATCTTTATTTTTTATTTGACAGAAAATAGTTTTAATTTCGTCAGCATCTGTGGAATAAAAGTGAAAAGTGTCATTAATCTTTACATCATTTAGGAAGCTTAAGGCTTCAGTTTTGGGATCAATACTACCACACAGTGTGGAAGCTACTGAACAATAAAATGTATTCAGTTCCCCAGCGGTCATGCTTAAAATAGGAGGTGAAACAGTTCTACCATCTAACTCGTTAACAATTTTCCAGCTTTCCTTCTGTCTATTATCAGACTGAATAGTAAGTTTGTGTATACCATACACCTAACTTTAACTTTTTGAGATCTAGGCTTCTGAGTAACACTAATATCCGATTTATAGCTAGGTCTGTAACCTGATCAGGCTTTAAGTGAAACTGTTCAAGGTATTCAAGGCGTTGGCTGACAATCACTCTACAGCTGCAGATTATGTGATCCGCCGTCTCATCTGCATCATCGCAGATTCTGCATATTCCACTATCCTCTTTGCCAATTTTACAGAGAGCAGTGTTTAGTGAAATTCCCTGTGATTACTCTGTCATGAAATTTCTGAAGCTCCAAGAGCAATTCAGCGAAATGAGCAAAATGTGGTAATAACCGTTTAGTGCGTTTTTGGCCGGGAGTTTTTCCAGTAGACTAAAGGTCCTTTTCCCATTTTCCACGATGCACCTTTTTGTGATACCACAAAATGGTTTGGGTTACTTAAGGGATGGTTTGGAGCTCAAGATAGCATACGTTGTATACTATACACTCTCTAAAGCGACCAGGCTATCGGGAGCAATGAAAATTCTGTCTGAGTGGAGGCACTCCTGAAATATATTGTTGAAATATTTTTGTAGTGTTTCCCAGGGCTGTTAATATCCTAGTGTTGAGAACTGCAACCCCTATTCCTACTCCTTCATTTGACTATGAAGGATAGTAAATGAAGGCCCCTTCCGTCATTGCATTGCCACCTAGCTATTGATATTACCTTCAATTTATGACTATACTTCAAATACCAGAAAATTTTTGACCCGAACTTTGATAATAGTTTTTCAAGTTCACTTGGGAGAGCCGATTTGCTAGACAAACTTTTTCCGTGTTTTGACCTAGATCTGGTTAAATTGTCCAACTTTTATTATACCCAACAGCAAAAAACGAACTGAGTGAACAGGAAATTGTGAATAAGCTAACATATATTGAAGAAAGCAAATAATTTGAATGTTTTCAACTCAAATATACTATGAAAGCATTTATTCCTTTTTGTTGAATTTATTATTGTACATTCCTTTTCCATTCGTTCAAGTATCCTCTCTGTTAGTTATCTTATTCATTCAATGTATACATCGTATTCTACGGTAACAGCACATTTCAAACGGCTGTGTTTATAAAAATGTTTTTTTGTCGAAGTCCGTGACTTTATTTCACATAACAAAGCAGTAAAAACATAACATCACAACATGCGGATTCTAGTTTATAAAGAGATATTTCTACGGCGTTATATTCTGCTCTGTAACATAAACGACGATTTCTATTCCTGATCATATTCCAAGTGTTTGTTCTGTTGCCTATTTTTACCATGTTTTAAGTCATTTGTTATCCTTTACTGCTTTTATCGGGTTGCTAGTTGTATTTTGGTGAAATTGCTTCTCATAATTATGAACTTGATCTTCAATAATTTGATTATTTTCTGCCCCCTATCACTTTCAAAATAACAATTTTGGACTCAACGACCCTTTTGTTAGAATAATTTCGTATTGATAATATCATTGATTGATACTCACTTTCTTTGAAAATACGTGTGTTGGAAGAATTATTAAGTCCACACTTGTTTATGCTATATTGGCAAAATACCGTGCGCCTCGTATGGGATCTATCTTAAAAAATGTGTGAGCCGTCACGGGACGCCTGGCAGTTGTGAAACATCGAAATTGTTTTGTATAAGTTATATATGCATAAAAGAACAGATTAAAAAAGTGAGATATGAAAAAAGTGAGATATGGAAAAGAGAGGGAAATGGGAGAGAAAGATGGGAGGGAGAGAGAAAGAAAGTGTATTGCGTGTGATTACAATCATTATTTTAAATTGTCAGAATCTAAGACGGATTCGGTAGGGTTCGCGACCCTCGGAATATTTTGAAACAACTATAGGCGGAGGGTAAACCTGATTTTTGGCGTGGCGAGAATTGCCGTGGCGACGCCTCGCCACGCTATATGCTGGTATATATGTATTAAACATAGTCCATACGTAGTAGTGAGTGAGATGGGGCAACGCTATGCCATGCGCAAGCGACTGTGCCCAATCTCTCTTGCACACCTACAGGGGCAAAAAATTGTCAAAAATGGTCAATAATTGTCAAAAACTATCAAAATGGTCAAATTTTGGAAAAATGGATAATAAATTGCCAAATATGTATATATGTTAAATTTTTTGAAAAATTACCAAAAATTTTTAAATATGGTCAAAAATTGTCAAAAATTTGGATAAATGGTCAATAATTGTCAAAAACTGTCAAAATTTTGAAAAAATGGTTGATAATTGCCAAATATTTTCAAAAATGTGGAAAAATGATCAATAATTGTCAAAAATGGTCAATATTTGTAAAAATTTTGGAAAAATGGTGAATAATTGCCAAATGTTTTTGAAAAATTGTCAATAATTGTCAAAGACGGTCAATAATTGTCAAAACCAATCAAAAATCGTCCAAAAATTGTCAAAAATTGTTAAAATTTTGAAAAATAGTCAAAAATTGTTAAATATTTGAAAATTGGTCAAAAATTGTCAAAAAAATCAATCATTGTCAGAACCTGTCAAAACTGATCAAAACTGGTCAAAAATTGTCAAAAATGGACAAAAATTGTCAAAAATGGGCAGCAATGGAGACAAAAGTGTCTCCAACGCAGCCAGATACTTCTGGAGCCCAAGAGCAAACCATGCCACCAGGAGACGTTATAGCGAATCCTGTGGCAAGAAAAGCTTCGTTCGGGAAACTTTCAGGTGCCCAGCGTACTAAGCTGAAAAAAATGAGGGAACGAGGAATTGACACCAAAAATGTGGTGTTGCCGACTCCCTCAACATCAAAACAGGGTGTATACCAGCAGACAAAGGGCGTTAAGCGAACTGTGTCAGCCAGGAGCACTCCTGAGGTGAATAAAGATAAGAGGGCCAAACGTACCACTGGTACCGGTATTAAAACTGGTATTAAATACAGCGTGGCCCTCAAAGGGATCAAGGCAGCTGTGGTCCCAAAAAACTTCCCAGAGACAGTTGTCTCTGAAGATCAGGTGGGGTCTATCAAAGAGAACCTAACTGACATGATCGACGAGGTGCAGAAGGCGCCTAGGTTTGAAGCCAGTCGATACATGGACGGCTACTACGGGCTAATCTGTGACAATGAGGAGTCCTTCATTATAACGAGGGACTATTTGTCACAAAAAACCAACTGGAAGCTCATCAAGAGTGATGAACTTCCAAAGCAGCAACGAGTCCTCGCCCTACTTCCCGAGACTAAAAAAGAGGATCTGAAAGTGGGGTTGAGGAGGCTCGAGAAACAGAATCCAGGGCTGAAGGTTGATCGCTGGATGATCCTTGGCTCCAAGTCATCCGACAGGGGACTGCATGTGAGTCTCCGGATTGACGAGGAGTCCATGAAAGGACTGGTGCGGGCTCAATGGAGACCGTACTATCTATTCCAGCGGGCCAGTTTTAAAACCCTGGAAAACTCAACCGAGGAGGAAACAGGGACTGATCGAGAACCTGTACTATCAACCTCTAAGGACCTTCAAGGTGCTACAAGTTAACTTGCAGCACAAGAAGGCAGCCACCGCTGTTCTACAACAAAGAGTGGTGGCTGAAAACATAGACATCGTTCTAATTCAAGAACCTTGGATAAACAAAGGTAAGATACTGGGGCTTAATATGAGGGGAATGGGACTGATAATGGGAACTGATCGTACTAAAATAAGAACTTGTATTTGCTATAGATCCGAATACAACTTGATGCCGATTATGGAACTATGCACGGGTGACATGGTGGCAGCAAAGATTATACTCGAAAAAGATGGGGTAGTACTAGAGACAATAATAGTGTCTCTGTATCTTCCCATCGATTCAGAAGAACCACTACCGGGGACTAACATGGAGAACCTGATGGAATACTCAAGGAGACATAATCTGGATGTCATTGTAGGGGCTGATAGCAACGCACACCATAGCAGTTGGGGCAGCAAAGACAACAACACCAGAAGTAAGAAACTATTTGACTATCTATGTACTACTGAACTTGATATTGCGAATGTGGGTAATACGCCTACATTTAGAACATCGAGGGGGGAATCATTGATAGATGTAACTCTTTGCACTTCACGTGTCAGGGAGATGATTCGCAAGTGGCATGTATCGGATGAACCATCTTTATCTGATCATGCCCAAATATACTATGAAATTAACGTAGAAAAATCGGTTGTTAGAACATACAGGGATCCTAAGAGCACTGACTGGGTATCTTATAAAGAGGACCTGCTTTCTAAAATCCGTTCACACTCAGGCAGACCAAAAACTGCTGAGGTTTTAGAGGGAGCAGCCGTATGGCTGCAACAGTGTACACTGACCTCTTATCATAACAACTGTCCGATAAAGGAGAGTCGCTCTTCTAGACAAGCCGTCTGGTGGAATAAAGAGCTGACATCGCTAAGGAAAGAAACAAGACGCTTTTTCAACAAAGCGAAAAAAACGGGTAACTGGGAAGCGTATAAGGCTAAACTAGGTACATACAATAAAAAAATAAAAGAATCCAAGAAGAAGTCCTGGAGAGAATTCTGTGAGGTCATGCAAGGTGTCCCTGACAGCGTCAGAATCAACAGGATTCTCAAAAGGGATACTTCTAACAAACTTGGCTCTATTCAGTTGCCGAGCGGAAAGTTTTCAAAAACTGAGGCAGAGGCTCTAGAGCATCTCCTCAGTGTGCACTTTCCAGGTTCGGTAAAGATAGAGTCAAGCTCTGACAACAGGCCTGTTACCAGAACAAAGGCAACCAAAGAGGACTGGGAACTCACGAATAAGATATTCAGACCCCATCTTATCAGATGAGCCGTGAGCTCATTTGACCCCTACAAAACTCCAGGACCAGATGGCATATTCCCCAAGCTTCTGCAAGAGGGACTAGACATCATAATGGGTCCTTTAGTTCTGATACTTCGAAGCAGCCATGCTCTAGGGTATATACCGATTGCATGGAGAGAGTCAAAGGTGGTGTTTATTCCTAAACCAGGAAAAGAAACGTACACCTAGGCTAAATCCTACCGACCAATCAGTCTGACATCATTCATGGTGAAAACCATGGAAAAAGTCTTACAAATGTATTTACAAGAAGGAGCGCTTAAGAGCATCCCTTTACATAGACTACAATGGGCTTATCAAGCAGGGAAATCAGGTGAAGCTGCCCTGCATAATTTGGTTTCAGGTCTCGAAAGGAGCCTGAATCATGAGGAAGTAGCCCTTGCAGCATTTCTAGACATCGAAGGTGCTTTTGACAACACATCGATGTCATCAATTAACAGATCCCTTAAAAACAGAGGGATCAACAATACCACATGCAAATGGATAGGATCCATGCTTGAGCATAGGAGAATAACAGCACATATGCATGATAAAACATACTCTGTTAGGACAACTAAAGGATGTCCTCAAGGTGGAGTACTTTCACCACTTTTGTGGAACCTAGTTGTGGATGACTTGATCTGTAGGTTGAATGATCAAGGCATATGGACGCAGGGCTTTGCGGACGACATAGTGATTGTCACCAATGGGAAATTCCCGGAGGTGGTTATGAATGTCCTACAGGAAGCACTGCGAATTGTGGAGGAATGGTGCCTTACAGAGGACCTTTCAGTTAATCCAAAAAAAACCAAACTAGTTGCTTTTACGAATAGAAGAGTTCTCCCGCAGGGTAGAGTACTGTGGTTCGGAGAAGAACTAGAAATATCCAAAGAAGTCAAATACCTGGGAGTGACCCTTGATTCCAAACTGAATTGGAAGGCACACCTGGAAAAAATTACTACCAGGGCGACTAGGCTTTTCTGGCAATGCAGAAGAGTTATGGGCAAAACCTGGGGAATACGACCTGAGGTGGTTCACTGGCTCTACACAACTGTGATAAGGCCAACGATCACCTATGGAACAATAGTCTGGTGGAGGAGGACAGAAGAGTCCTCTGCAGTTAATATGTTAACTGCAATCCAAAGACAAGCGCTTCTTGGTATTACCGGGGCAATGAACAGCACGGGGACGGCATCAATGGAAGCCCTTATTGGACTTCCTCCTTTAGAACTTTTTATAAGGGCGGAGGCAATGATGGCAATTCTTAGGCTGAAATCGGGAAACTTATGGTCCCCGAACAATGTTCGAGAAGGACACACTGATACAACTGGGACATTACTAGACGAACCCATATTTCACATGATTTTTGATAGCATGACACCAGAGAATATATTCACTGAGCGAGTGAATATCATCATCCCATCTAGGGAACAGGTGATGCACCCAGGTAATTCTGGAGAAATCATCTGGTTCACCGATGGCTCCAAAACAAACCATGGCACTGGGGCTGGTATAAAAGGACCTAGAAAGAGAATGTTCTTTAGCCTTGGTCGATATACGACTGTGTTTCAAGCAGAGACGATTGCCGCTATGGCCTGTATTGATGAAAACATCAGAAGAGGATATACCGGACAAAAAATTGAAATATTCACTGACAGCCAGGCTCTGCTTAAGGCTATCAGTAATCCTACAACTAGGTCTAGACTGGTGAAAAACTGCAAAGAATCCCTCAACAGGCTGGCAAGAGACAACAAAGTGTCTCTAATATGGGTGTCGGCACATGAGGGTATTGCAGGTAATGAAATGGCGGACCAGTTAGCTAAAGAAGGCTCTAAAGGAGACTTCATAGGTCCGGAACCGTTTTGTGGAATCACAAAAGATTGCATAAGAGGGGAAATCGGGAACTGGCTAGATAGGGAACACCAATTCAAATGGAGGGTGACACGAGGGCACCTTCATACAAAGAGTTTACTGAACAAGGTAGACAAGGAACTCTCAACCAGGCTACTGAAACTGGGTAAGAGACATTTGAAGACAGTTACCGACCTGGTGACTGGACACTGCACCTCGAGGAAACATCTGTACAATATGGGCAAAGTTAGTGAACCTATGTGCAGAAAATGTGAACTTGATGATGAAACACCTACTCACATACTCTGCTTCTGCGAGGACTTACAAGAACTTAGACGGAAGCACTTTGGAGAGGAAGTTATACAACCATCACAACTACTGAAAATCCCTCCAGTCAAACTAGTGACCTTTATAGAAGACACGAAGCTACTGGAATGGAAGTAGATAACATGGGATATGGTACAAAGATTCAGATCAAGTGCCTGGGCTGATGAGCACAACCCAATTTATGAATGAATGAATGAAAAATGAATGTCAAAAATTGTTAAATATTTGAAGGAAATGGTCAAAAATAGTCAATAATTTTTAAAATTTTGAAAAAATGGTGAATAATTATAAAAAACTGTTAAAACTGGTCAATGATTGTTGAAAGTTGTCAAAATTTTTGAAAAATGGTCAAAATTTTGGAAAAGTTGTCAAAAATTGTCTAATGAGAAAAAAAAAGTCTTACAATATTCCGAGGGTCGCGAACCTTACCGAATCCGTCTTAGATTGTGACAATTTAAAATAATGATTGTAATCACACGCAATACATTTTCTTTCTCTCTCTCCCATCTTTCTCTTCCATATCTCACTTTTTAGTATGTTTTTTTATGCATATAACTTATACAAAACAATTTCGATGTTCCACATCTCCCAGACGCCCCGTGACGTCTCACACATTTTTTTTCTTATTAGACCATTTTTGACAATTTTCCAAAAATTTGACCATTTTTCAAAAATTTTAACAATTTTCAACAATTATTGACCATTTTTGACAGTTTTTTTATAATTATTCACAATTTTTTCAGAATTTTGACAATTTTTGACCATTTTTCAAAATTTTGATAATTATTGACAATTTTTGACAGTTTCTGACAATTACTGACCATTTTATAAAATATTTAACAATTTTTGACCATTTTTGACAGTTTTTGACAATTTTTGACAATTTCTGACAGGTTCTGACAATTTTTCGATAATTTTGACCATTTTTCAGATATTTTGACAATTGTTAACAATTATTGACCATTTTTGACTGTTTTTTATAATCATTGACCATTTTTTCAAAATTTTGACAGTTTTTGACCATTTTTCAAAATTTTGAGAAATATTCACCATTTTTGGAAATTTTTCAAAAATTTTGAAAATTATTGTACATTTTTCAAAATATTTAGAGATTTTTGACCATTTTTGACCATTTTTGAGCATTTTTGACAGGTTCTGACAATTATTGACAATTTTTGACAATTTTTAAAAAAAAATTGACAATTTATCAAAAATTTTGACAACTCTTAACAATTATCGACCATTATCGACCGTTTTTCATAATTAATGACCATTTTTCAAAAATTTTGACAATCATTGACCATTTTTTTGAATATTCAACAATTTTTGACTATTTTTTAAAATTTCAACAATTTCTGACAATTTTTGACAGTTTTCGACGATTTTTGATTGGATTTGACAATTATTGACCGTCTTTGACAATTATTGACCATTTTTGACAATTTTTTAAAATTTTATCCATTTTTCAGAATTTTTGGCAATTATTAACCATTTTTTCAAAATTTTGACAATTTTTAACTATTTTTGACAATTATTGACAATTTTTGACAATTTTTCACACCTACAGGTGTGCGAGCTCAGCGCGGCAAGAGAGATTGCGCACAGTCGCTTGCGCTTGGCATCGCGTTGCCCCATCTCACACAACTACGTCGTATGGACTATGTCTAGTACGGTATCCGCCAAAATAAACAGTACCGAAACAGAGAGTGCTGTGGAGTTGTTTATGTAATATGGATTTGTCATATTTGACTTAATTGTCATTAGTTGATATATTAATAGTACGCTGCAGTTAAATTTGATTTAAAAATGGTTCTAACAACGGAAGAAAAAGTGTTTTTGGTAGAGCATTATTTTCGTTCATACGGAAAATAGAATAATTTCTCGGGGAACAGACTTCGAATATCCTTCTCATTCACCTGATCTGACGCCACCTGACGCATACATTTGGGGCATAATGAAGGACAAAGAAAATCCGCCGGCGAATATTGCCGAACTACGGGAAAGAATACAAAATATTTTTCGGCAGTTACATCAACCACTTTTTATAAATATGTTTATTGACTTACAAAATCGATATGAAGCTTGTTTGCGTCGAAATGGTGAACATTTTGAACACTTACATTACAGAAATTAAAAATTAATTTTTATTTTTATTTTCGGTACTGTTTATTTTGGCGGATACTGTACATATGTATATACCATCATATAGCGTTGCGAAGCGTCGCCACGGCAATTCTCGCCACGCCAAAAATCAGGTTTACCCTCTGCTCATAGAAATGTTTCTCATCGAAAATATTAAATAAAATTTCATTTCAAAGATCACCCATGATCAACAGGTTAAGTGAGATCGATGATTCAACGAATCGTTAATTGAAGCTGAAAAATACATCTTCCCTTGCGAAGGATTCTGCTAAAATTATGCATTACCCTAATAATTTCGAAGAAATAAAAAACATTCCAGGACTTCGGATGCAGTTTTATTACGAGCTTCAAAATTGTAATTACCAAATATTCAACTCCTAATCAAATCATCGTAACCCTTCGGAAATCGATGCCTCAATCCAAAATAAAACGTTATCAATGGAATTGTTATTTGAATTACGAGGGTTGTCTTTTATATTAGTTAGCATGAAGTTTTTGGATGCGTTGACTGCATCTTTTGGGGACTAGAACCTTTGACCACGCAGTTAATTCTTAATTTCTGGAAAAGTAGAAGAGTCGTTTGACTTAGGTCGGGATTGTACGGAGGATGGTCCAACAATTCAATGTATTCATGCTTTGAGAACTCAATGTTTTTAGAGCTGTGTGGGAACTTGCATTGTCTTGGCGAAGAATATTTCGTCGTTGGGGGTTGGTTTTTCGAAACTTCGATCTTGCAAAGGAATTGTTGCTACATGGCCCGCGTTTGAGAAAAATGTCGCTACCATCTTTTTGGAAACACTTCGAGATCGGACGACTTTCGTCGGCTGTGGTTCATCTTGGAACAACCAAACAGCCGACTGACGTTTATTTTCGGTTTCATACGAGTAAATCCAGGATTAATCACCACTGAAAATACTGTATATTTACTGCGTTAAACCGGCTTAGAGTTATTTGACACCAATTGATTCAGTTCAGCAAATTGGAAAGGGAGGAGTGATTCAATGAAAAAAACTGGTGCTGACATCATCACTTGCAGGTTATTCACCGTCCATGATAGATTATTGTTTTGAGAAATAGTGAGTCCGAATCACAAGTCGACTTTTTCCGAGATTCTACTATATTACTGTTTATTTAGCTAATAATGAATGTATGCGTTTGTTTAAGGACGCACTGTATATCCAGCTAATCGTCAAACCAGTACTTTCAAATTCATCCTACATTATATCATCTTTCCGAATATATATTCGGGTGTAATATAACTAGTGTTACGATGATTATCGATGACAGGCCGAGTTAGAGCCGATAAAGATTGAACGAGCGCGCAGCACTTAGAGCTAATGGCTCTAACGAGAGGTATCTTCTATAATGAGTTATGTTTGGGGAGAGAATATAATGAATGTCATCAGCCTGGTTCTTGATGCATTCTCGGTGAATATTACGCAACATTATTTTGAATGTCGAAAGTGACAGTACTCATTTTTTTCATTAGTGGGCCATAATAATAAATAATTATGTATCTAGTATCATGCGGTGATAGAACTATCATCAGTTTAGCCTATTACTACTCTGTTTCAGCCCATTAAAATCGCAGAAAAAGGGTCAGATGACACATGAATTGCATTCTCAATCATATAACACACAAATTCTATTCATCAACTTATTAGATCATCATCTTGTAGTTGTGACGGGTATTTTTATAGTACACTAAGTAATCTGGGTCACATCTTGGGATGCTCCAATAACGTCGTGAGATCCAATCTTCCAATGTATTTGCTCATAGAGGTGGATTTCAGGCTTTCACTGAATATCACACCAACTTCAATAATGTTGATGAAATAATTTTTTCTGTCCTGCTACTGTAAAGCTTCAACTTTCGGGCCGATGGGCTAAGCAAAGCTGCGGCTTTCCGGCTCCGTTGAACAGAAAAATAGTATACACACCTTGGCCAGTAAATAACAAAGCCACATTACATGTGATCTAGCCTTGTGATTTATCGATAGGTGAATTTACTGTTTGGACCCTTACTTTGTGGAATCTACTCATATTAATGTTATAAATGAAACTAACTGTTTCTAATTAATTCCACTATTTAATTGAAAGATTTATAAATCTTTCAATTAAATAGTGGAATTAATTAGAAACAGTTAGTTTCATTTATAACATTTTTATCGATAGGTATTTTGAAGGAATCCAATGCTACCATACTTTGAGCAAAGCTGTGACAAATGGAGTTTTTTCTATGCTAGTTTTCCGCCAATACTCACACTACTTATTTCGAAAGTTTCGTAAAATATTTCCTTCGTATATTGTTAAGAATATGGAAGGGGGTTCTATTCCGTTCCATTGGTGCGACAAAAAATATTGACTCTTATAGGGCGTGTGATAATAACAGGATTCTATATAACTAGCGATCTTTCAAGTTTTTCTTTTGAGTTCTTAAAGCAAATTCAAGTTATTTTTTGCGAAATTACTCCAATACAATATATTTTTCTGTCATACGTAGCTGTAGCTGAGAAAAATATGTGGAGTTTTCCAAGTTATATGCAGGATTTCCCTAAACTCCGGTGATATTTCATATTATTAGAATAAAATTGAAATATTTTCTTTTATCGGATCATCTGAATGCTCTCCCTATGTTTTAAATGATACATCTAACTTTTATACATCCTTCTTTTCGTTGTTTTTTTGGTGTTCGAAACGGAGGGAGTAAAATAGCTGGCTGAATGACTTCGTCCATGCAAAAAAAACTTTTGAAACCAAACTTTTCTTTATTGTGAGAACCTTATTTTGGAAAAACGCCTGTGAGTCCGGCTCTGCTTGATATTTGCAACGTTGATTTTGTTGGAAACAGATCGTTTTCATTAATATGAAGGTTATATACCGTAAATTGGGGCTACATGCCCACCCCGGGATAACTTGTACACCACACGTACTTTTATTTATTTTTTATTTTAGGTTATGTTTTTTTGTGTTTTATCGCCGGCTTTCTGTTGTTACAGGTGAATAGAGATTGAAAATGGTTCGTACTTACAAAAAAACTCCGAGAGCCAGAAGTCAGAGAACGCCTTGCGCCAAGCGGTAGATGCGGTAAATGCAGGTATGTCGAGAAAATTAGCAGCTGAAACTTTCAAAGTAGAACGGACTACGTTAGGTCGAAGGCTTCTTGGTGCACACTCGAAATCAGTTGGTCGACCAAAAGTCTTAAGTGGTCAAGAAAAAGCTCTTATTCCGAAGACATTGGGTGTTGTAGCAAATTGGAGATTTCCTCTCACAAAGGTTGATATTCGTGACGTAATAAAAAACAAGGAAAAATTATTCGGATATTCAAAACTAACTTCCCAGAACCTGATATCTTACAATAGTTTATAAAAAAGAACCATTTAAGCGTCAGAATGGCTTCAAATATAAAGGAATCCAGAGTATCAGTGGATCGTGATTGATACCTCATCAATTGGAGAAGACAAGAGCTCAAATTTGTATAACTATGACGAAACGAACATGACTGATGATCCTGGTTCCAGGAAGGTGGTGGTGCCAAGAAACACGAAGAGAGTGGAAAGATTTCAGGAGCATTCCCGTGCTCCCATCAGTTTAATGGTTCGTGGAAATGCCAATGGAGAACTTTTACCACCATGGTTGTATCTTTGAATCTTTATGACAACTGGACGCAAGGTGGACCACGAGGAACAAAATATGCGAGTAGTGCGAGCGGATGCTTCGACATGAACTTATTCAAAATGTGGTTCTTCTAGCTTTTTCTGCCTCACGTCGAATCCACCAGAGAGAATAACGAATAAGTGGTTCCCATTGGTGACAACCTGGCAAGCCACTTTTCACCAAGGGTGATAGAGGCATGGGGTACATATAATATCTACATGAACATTCTGCGATTGGTACTTGTAGTACGGTGTTAAGAAGTCCGAACTTGTTGGCCAGTTTCTGGTGAATGATGTTACATACTTGATTATGTCGGTGCAGATAGTCAGTCAACCCAGCCAACGCCACACATTTAATGCAGTCCCTTGATGTGGCTGTATTCGCCCCAATGAGAAAAAAAATAGGGAGAGATTCTCAACCAGTGGAGAAAGGAAGCTTTATCCCGAAAGAACAATTTCCGAACCTTCTGGACAGATTGTGGAAGAGGTAAGTCAAAATGTAGCAGAGAATCTCAAATCAGGATTTAGAGCAACTGGTTTGCATCCTGCAAATCCTGACGAAGTTTTGAAGCGCATTCCTGATGGACTACAAGATGCAGACATCGAAAGAGTCTTAGACAACAGCTTGGTTGATTTGTTGAAAGAGCACCGTGGAAAAGGGGTTGAGAAAAAAAGTAAAAGGGGAAAAAAGTGGAACTTGGAAGTGATGCATCTCGCACTGTTACAGACCCTAATGTTTCTGAAAATCCTCCAAACGTTCCTGAGGAATCTCGAACTACAGCCGATAAACCAGGACCCTCTTCATCTAGCGTTTTGCCATGCACACAGCAACTCCCTACCAGGAAGAGCAAGAGGGAAATAAAGAGCAGCTCCCAATGTGATATCTTCAAGATTAATTGGAAAGACTACAGAGGCGCAATTGATTGGATACAATGCACGAAATGGACCCTGACCCAAGACAGCGAAGACCCTTATTTTGAATGCGAACGGTGTGAGGATTCGGAAGACAATGAGTCTCCATTCCCTGACAGTGTTGCCGACAAGGACTTCCAAGTTGACAATAATTAGCCAGTGTTTTTTTTGTTATATTTGTGGTTTTTTCAAAGAATGTGCCTCATTTCACCAAAGTTTTAGTAGGAGAAAGTTTTTTTTTATAACATGTTATTAATATTTCTAAGCATTTATACAGAATTTGTTTTTAAGTTTCATGTATTTTGATAAAAAAATATATTTTTCCTTTAAAAATATTGGTTTTTAATTGGCCCTTGTTATAAAATGGGATCCCTTTTTTTTCTTTATATGACTAAGGGGTAACATTTCCAGAATAGGCTTTAGAATGCAATTTATGAACATGTATCCATGGATGTGCCAGTTGCCCCAACCATGGGGTAGCTTGCACACTCTAAAAACAAATTTTTTGTGGGACCCATGGCTGGATTTTTCCAATTTTTATATCAGCCATGGGTAGACCTTGAATAGGTCGGTACAATGTAATTTTTTCAAAGTTGTAAAATTACATTGTACGGTGGTACATTGGGAAATGTGCTGAAAAGGTGTGCAAGTAGCCCCAGTTCATGGTACTCAATCCAACTCAATGCGTAACGTGCACTATGGAAGGCGCTATGATTTATTGAAATTAGTTTAAAGGGAATTTATTTCTTATTTCAATATTATTATTATATTAGGCCAAAAGGCATAACAAAGAGAATAACAAATGAAATGAAAAAAAAAATTCAATATACCACGTTCTTAAAACGACCTATTGAGGAAATAATAATAATGATAATAATAATTATAATATCATTGTTTCATCTACGGGACTAATCCCCAAAACTCTACAAGACAGCCTCACCAAACTAGGTCTTCACAAAAACACATACATCGATCTGCAGAAGGCTGCAATTTTGAATACTTGTCACACTGTCCGTAAATTTCTAAATATGTAACTGCTCTGCCTAATCCCATTTGCGTTTACAAACGCTCGGGATAGCTGAACATTACCAGCAAGAGCTGAGCAAGAGTACACTTGAGTTGGAAATAATAATAATAATCGTGGGGCACAGTTACTTTCTACATTTTCATAGAATTCTCGCATGCGCCCCGGGTTTATTATTATTATTTTTTACTTTTAAGTTCGTTTTGAAAACGTGGTATATTTCATTTATTCATTTTATTTTAATTTATTTTATTTATTTTATTTATTTTATTTATTTTATTTATTTTATTTATTTTATTTATTTTATTTATTTTATTTATTTTATTTATTTTATTTATTTTATTTATTTTATTTATTTTATTTATTTTATTTATTTTATTTATTTTATTTATTTTATTTATTTTATTTATTTTATTTATTTTATTTATTTTATTTATTTTATTTATTTTATTTATTTTATTTATTTTATTTATTTTATTTATTTTATTTATTTTATTTATTTTATTTATTTTATTTATTTTATTTATTTTATTTATTTTATTATTTCATTATTTTATTTATTTCATTCATTCATTCATAAATCGGAAACGATCAAATTAGGTATTGAATATGGATCATTAATAAAATTGGCAGGCGTAGCACATTTTCTATTTTTGAAATCCTCTACAAATTCCAGTTTAAGGAAACATTTGTATTCTTTTGAATAGGAAACAAAAATTAACTTGTAAAATATTCATGTTTCACACTCAGCAATAAGTTATAAAATTACAATACGCAATTTAAAGTTTTGATGTATGTTACAAACAGAGGAGTTGTATTCGAACAAATCACGTGTTTGAACTCTGGTATCATATTTTACAGCCCCTCGGAAGTTGAATAACAAACCAATTTAACATTCTCATATAAGTTATACCAAAGTATCAATTACTGCCAGATTGTATAGTTGTGTGGGAAAATTAAAACATTGTGATAGAAATTTTCCAATATTCCCATTAAAACAGAACTCAGACAACGTTGAATATACAAGATTTGTAATTTAGTAATAATTCACTTTCAAGACGACAGTCTCCTGATATGGATTGGCTTCCGTTATTAAGTGATTTTTTTCCTTCGAGCCCGTCTGACAAAGTATCCGATAACACTGCACTAAAAATGACTTATTGCATTTTTCCTCGGGCACCCAGTCCAGCACCTTTATTTCCTCTACAAATGCATTCAATTTCTTAGCTGGACCTTTGCTGTGAAGTTCTGCGTCACCTTGCGGTCGACAAAATAGTTGCTGTCTTTTACGATCAAGTCACTCGCATGTACAAAATTTCCTTCCCCTTAAAGCTTAATCTTATGAAATGTCTTTCTTTTATTGGATCTAATATTTCTTCACTGGTTCTTGACCAGATTCCTGCACAATACAACGGTTTTTGATATCCCAAGAATCTGTCTGCCCTGGTGATCCGTTACCCAGGTCAACTTGATTTTATTCCGCTTAGCTAACGTCTCCAGTTTCTCGATTCAATGCCATACCAGGCCTGACGTCACTTTCTGGTTCGAAATTGGCTTGAGTGCCACCTAACTGTCCGACATGGATTTGCTTACCTGTGACAGCGTTCCTGTTTTTTTCTCTCGCGCATTGCTTGATTTTGTATAGCTTCCTTGAAATACACTTTTTCAAACTTTACTCGACTGCAACTTCATCTTCACTTCAACTTTATTTCCACTTTATACTTCAACTTCACTTCCACCTTCTTCTTGAGAGCAGAACATACCCAGTTTGAGCATGTAATCGTAGGTGCTCTCACAAGAACTTATAAAAAGTGACAGGTGAGTGGTTATAACGATGGAGAGCTATTGATAATTATATTAGGACGAAAATCTGATCCACATCAGCATGATGACCGGGCAGGTAGATCTACGGAGACTGAACTGGTACAACTGACGGAAGATATGCGAGGTGTCTTAGATAACCAATAGACTGTAGTATGTGCGTTTTTGGACGTAGAAAGAGTTTTTGACAATATTCCGCAAAAAAGCATTAAATAAAAGAAGTGTAGACAGCACAACTTTCATATGGATGTGTGAACTGCTCACCACTAGAGTAACAAGGACAAGGACAAGTTAAGACATCGTCCTCATCTGCTTAACCAAGGGGTGTTCGCAAAGAGAAGTAGCATCCTCGTTTATGTGTAGTCTGACGGTTGACGAACTCTTGTGCGGTTTGACTGACCTCGGAATATCCTGGCAAAGAATATGCCGATGACATTGTCATAACCGCCGGGGAAAAATTTTGGAATACCCTTTGTGACATCGTAGTTAGGTGGGACTAAACATCAACCTCTATGAAACCAACAACCAACAAATTTAGTATCTAGCTCTGACTCTAGACAGTAATCTTCTGTGAAACAAACTCGACAAGGAGATTACATACAAAGCAGAAATGGCACTAATGGTGTGCAAAAACCAGCAAGGGGAAATTGAGGTTGTAACTCAGGGATCCCGAGCTGAACACAACCATAGTGAGAGCAATCATCACTAATGGAGCCATTGTCTGGAGTAGAACTAGCCTACCGACTGCGAGAGACAACCTCTCTAGTATGTATTATAGGAGCCATGAAAACATGCCCATCGACTGCTATGGAAGTTATTTCTCAACGCCACTGCCTATGGTCGTGAAAAGTGTTGCAGAAAGGACTAGATACATACTTAATAAAAAGGGAATCATTAAAAAAACTACCTCCCCGGTTTTTAGAAAACAGAAATACCACAGAATGGTATAATCAAAAAGTATAACTTTTCAAGAATTCGATACGGAATCCAGTAACAAAAAGGAATGGGATCCCAGCAGCATTACCAGAATTGAAAAGACTGACCTTCAATGGTATACAGATGGCTATAAAGCAATAGAAGCGAATGCCTTAGGAGTGTACGGGCCAGATTCTTGAACCAAAACCCCCACCGCCTAATTCAATAGGGTGTTCAACTTCAAATTTTGAAACCCCATGTTTTATTAGGTAATATTAATAAGTGACAAATGGGATATTAAAAATAAAATTATTTTTGAATTTAGTCCTCATATTAACAGAAAAAATGAAAACAAAAATTTACTGAAACTATTCTACTTATAATGCAGATACGTCACTAGTTTAAATGTGAAGTTGTCGACAGTCTTCTTCTGCTGTTCCATGTTTCAGTTCTACTTCTTTTTCCTTCATTGGGATGTTTGTGCTTGTGCAGGAAGAAAATGTTGACATCTAACATCTATCACTCTCTAATGAGAGGTATGAAGCTCAAACTGGAACTAATCAAAAATTTAGACAAAGTTGCAACCACATGCAAATGCAAACAACTCACAGTCACTCTAACCTCAACTTTTCCTCTTCTCCGTCAATTTGGGTAACTACCCTCTCTTATGACTATTTTGTTTCACGTTAAAATATGTGACTAACTTCAACTTATTCTAGCGACGTCGAAATCTAAAAGGTGGTTTTTAATGAATTTTTAAAATTGAATCTTCTAAATGGGTATAAAAACAAAACAACACTATTAAATTCGATGAAATTCGGTGCGACGTAATTTGTTCCCTTGGAATCAACGGTCTGCTAATCATTAACAAGATTCTATTTTTATTTGAACGCACTAGACTTGCAGCTGATTGACATTTTAGTATATTGCAATTATAGGGATAGCAAACTAGCCCACAACTAGAAAGTGGAGTACGGCATATTTCCCTCGTTTTGTAATGGTTCAGCCCACCCATCCTCCGTTAACGAGTGGAGTGGAAGTGGAAATTTTTTTCCAGCGGATGATAATAACTAGATAATAGTAATGATAAATGAGAGCAACGTCTTACCATGATGTTGTAATCGAGCAGTTATTTCAATATTTATTTAATAATTTGTCAGCTTCGAAAATTTTATTGCAAAAATTGATTTACGCTTGGAGAAATAATATTAAATATTACTCGTAGAAGAAGACTTCATTGTTTGTGTTTTGCTCAGATTACATTGCCTCAGCTGGTGCCTCGTCAGTGAACTTCTGGGCTCAATACATAATAAGCGCCCTCTTTTCCTGGTATTCTATTATTCTTTGTTGCTATTGAATTGATTGTATTCCTTAAATTTTGGTACTTTCTACTACTGTTAAGTAACCAAGAGAAAGGGGAGGTAGCGAAACATATCATTTATTCTATTTAAAAAAGCCTAGATCATAAATTAATTGTTTCATCCCTCACTTCGTGAAATAATAAATTCCACAACAAAAACGTAACATACAGGTTTGGCAAATATTTATCTTCCATATGTAGAATCTCATATGGGAGCAACAGTGAGCACTATACATAAAATTATATACTATGTCCAAGAGAGAACAACATACTTCTCCTCCACGAAGCGACCACTTCTTTAGACGTTGCCTCTCTGTTATTCTATAGCTGCCTCTCTTCCACTCACAGAATCTCTATACGGAAGATAATTATTTGCCTGTAGTAGGGTTACCTGGGAAAACTAAGTCAGTGTCAGCATGACAGCAAACAATGTACTTTAGTGAAAAGCCAGAAACAAACTATTTTTAAAGAACACACTGAATATCACTACATTTGGCGATGAGTAAAAGTAATTTGGACACAGCAGGACTGGTGGTGCCCAGGAAAAATTTTCAATTCGAAAACTTTTGCCCGGAAAGGGCACAATAGAATGAACATTTTTCGTGAATTTTTGACAGTTTATAATTTTATATTATTTTATATTATATATTTATTATTATTTATATTTTATAATTTTGACAATTTTTGACCATTTTTGACAATTTTTCGTAAAATTTGACCAATTTTCAAAAATGTTGGCAATTTTTGACAATTATTGACCATTTTTCCAAATTTTTTAAAAATTTTGACAATTATTAACCATTTTTTCAAAATTTTGACAGTTTTTGACAATTTTTGTCGATTTTTCCAAATTCTTGACAATTTTTGACCACATTTAAAAATGTTTGACAATTTTTGACCACATTTAAAAATGTTTGAAAATTTTTTAAAAAATTTTAACATTTATTGACCATCTTTGGCAGTTTTTGACGAATTTTGACAATTATTGACCGTCTTTGACAATTATTGACCATTTTTGACAATTTTTCAAATTTTTTAACATATTTGGCAATTATTGACCATTTTTTCAAAATTTTGACACTTTTTCAAAGTTTTAACAATTATTGATCTTTTTGGACCATTTTTGACAATTTTTGATTGGTTTTGACAATTATTGACCGTCTTTGACAATCATTGACCATTTTTGACAATTTTTCAAAAATTTTGACAATATTTAATAGATAATCATTGACCATTTTTGACAGTTTTTTATAATTATCGACTATTTTTTCAAAATTTTGACAATTTTTGACCATTTTTGACAATTTTTCGTAAAATTTGACCAATTTTCAAAAATTTTGGCAATTTTTGACAAGTATTTACCATTTTTCCAAATTTTTTAAAAATTTTGGCAATTATTAACCATTTTTTCAAAATTTTGACAGTTTTACACAATTTTTGTCGATTTTTCCAAATTCTTGACAATTTTTGACCATATTTAAAAATGTTTGACAATTTTTCAAAAATTTTAACACCATCTTTGACAGTTTTTGACGAATTTTGACAATTATTGACCGTCTTTGACAATTATTGACCATTTTTGACAATTTTTCAAATTTTTTAACATATTTGGCAATTATCGACCATTTTTTCAAAATTATGACAATTTTTCAAAGTTTTAACAATCATTGATCTTTTTGGACCATTTTTGACAATTTTTGATTGGTTTTGACAATTATTGACCGTCTTTGACAATCATTGACCATTTTTGACAATTTTTCAAAAATTTAAAACATTTTTCAAAAATTTTGACAATTATTGACCAGTTTTTGGCAATTTTTGAAAATATTTGGCAATTATTAACCATTTTTTCAAAATTTTGACAATTTTTGACAATTTCTCACACCTATTGGTGTGCGAGCTCAGTGCGGCAAGAGAGATTGCGCACAGTCGCTTAAATGAGTTATCGCGTGCCGAACGCTTTTTCGTAACATCACACGTTTCACGAGTTCACCAGCCTTCCCAAAAGTCCTATGTCATGCAATAAGAAGCAAGCTTCAATTCAAATTTCATTGGATTAGTGGATTATTCGGAAATCTGGCAACACTGTTGCCTGGCGAACCCTTATTCGCTTCTTCGTAACATCACACGTTTCACGAGTTCACTAGCCTTCTCAAAAGTCCTATGTCATGCAATAAGAAGCAAGCTTCAAAAAATGTTTCTTCTTGCTAAGGTAGGTTCTGATGCATTTAAGATTCTAGTTGACCATTTTAAACCCTATGTATGTAACAAATCAAACATATAAGGACCTTGTGGTTGTATTATCAAAATATTATGGAAAGAAAACCTATGTCCTGTCGGAAAGAGTGACTTTTGTACTCAGATATCGCCGTGAAGATGAAACTATAACCAAATTCATTTCTGTCTTACGTAGTTTAGCTGGTTCTTGTGAATTCGGCGGCAATTTAAATGAACGTCACGTGACCAGTTAGTGATTGGTATTAATAATCCGGCATGGCATCAAGAAATCATTTTAAAACATACAACAAACCAAGCATCATTAAGCGCAGTAGAAACGTTAGCATTACAACTTGAGCACGCATCAATACATAGCAAGAGACTCACAACAATGTTTCCTACTAATACAGGTACTGTAAATCATTTGAATAAGAACCAAAAATATCGTAGTGACTTTAATACTACCATGGGTGGAACATCAAAACAAACACCAAATACACTCGATAAAAATAATCAGTGTAAGTTTTGTGGTAATGCTAAACATAGTGACCGAAATCATTGCCCAGTAGAAGGAAAAAAAAAGTTCTGCATGCAATAAATTAGGACATTTCGCAAAAGTGTGTATTTCAAGTGATCGGATGAAGATGAAATATGATAAAAATAATACCAGGCACATGCGAGAAAACAATGAAAATATTTGTTACATAGATTCAAGCATGACACAAAAAAACAGGAGCCGTAGAAGCAGTTTTTCATCAACAGACAGTTTTTTACGTCATATGTGTAATATTAAGTCAACAAACAAAGTAATTTTAATGATTACAGTGGAAAACAGAAAACTTGAAATGCTTTATGATTTCGGCGCTTCACATTCATTTATAGGACGCTTGGATTGGTAAACCACGCTTAAGTAGCACAGGAAGCTTGTTTGCATATACAGGAATCCAACTGAAAACGTTAGGAGTGATAAATGTTCGTGTATGTGCCATCAGTAAATCAAAAATGTCACCTCTTCATGTAATTGACACAAATGGTTCAGACTGGGTCTTGGCATTCGATTTAAAACTGCCTCCTGGGTCAAAAATATGTTCACTAAGAGGACCTATTCAAAATACGTTAAGACAAGAACATAGAGCAAATGTACTAGAACCATTAAATTAAACATTGACAGATTATTAAAAACATTTCCTGGCCTATTCAATAATAATAATAAAGGAACAATAAACGGACACAGTGCAAGTTCAGTTCCTAGAGCATTTAGAGCTAGACCAGTGCCTGTCGCTTTGCAAGAGCAAATAACAGCAGAATTGAACAGATTAGTAAAAGAGAACATTTTAGAACCTGTGGATACGACAATAACTCCCGTTGAATGGGCTTCTCCAGTTGTGGTGGTCATGAAATCAAATGGTAGTGTACGCATATATGGCGACTTTACGGTTACGTCCAAACTGATGACTATCCTCTACCTCGATTTAAAGAAATTACTTAAAGAATGTCTGGTGGCACACACTTTTCAAAAATAGATCCTAAGTGTGCTTATTTACAGCTATCTGTTTATTCTGAATCACGAAATTACCATTTGAAGTTTCCTTTGTACCAGCACTATTTCAAAGAGTAATGGATCAACTGTTGTCTCGACTGGAAGGTACAGTTTGTTATTTAGACGATATTTTAGTAACAGCAGAAAGTAAGGACGAACATTTAAAACAAGTAGAACAAGTTTTAGAGCGATTACAGTCTGCGGAGATTACAACTCAGAAATCAAAAAGTCAATGGTTACAAGAAAGTGTGACATATCTAGGTCATCAAATAGATAAAAAAGGAATTCATCCATCGCACGAACGTATCACAGCCATAAAGGATATGCCAGAACCGACAAATATTACCGAGCTACGGTCATTTTGAGGATCTATTACATATTATGGTAGATTTATTAAAAACCTGCACACGATTTGTGCCCCAGTACACAGATTACAGGATACAAAATGGAAATGGACATCCGATTATAAAGAATTTTGTGTTATAGCACTTGGTATAATATATGCGCTAACGAAATTTCATCAATATCTATATGGCGGACATTTTCATTTATCAACGGATCACAACCCCTAGAGCATATTTTTAGTGAGAAACGAGAAAGTCCAAAAGCTGCTAGTAACTATCTGCTTCGATGGGCAATGATTTTAAACAGCTATAATTACACAATTAAATATACCCCAGAATCTAACAATGCTCCAGCTGACTTATTATCTCGATTACCACTGAAAATATTTCACCAGTAGATAAATGGGTTCTCCTAGAAGAGCTCATCTTTTGAATCTACGCTAACAACAATTATCACTGACATCCAGTGAACTGAAGAAATTATCCTCCAAGGATAGTACTCTTAAAGATGTAATAAAAATCATTCGTTCTACTTGGCCATTAAAAAAACACTTATCAGACGAAATTATTCCCTATTACGAAAAACGAGATGAACTGTCCTTTGAAGAGGGGATGATTCTTTGGAAAAAAAGAATCTGTATACCAACGACATTTCAGAGACAAAAGTTCTGAGTATGCTTCATGATGGGCATCCAGGAGTTACCAATATGCAATCCATGTCTAGATTACATGTTTATTGGCCGCATATTGATAATGATATTGAGACGTTTGTAAAACAGTGCACCGCTTGTCAACAATCACGTCAAAATGAACGGAAAGTTCCCTTATATCCGTGGGCAGCTCCACCAGAACAATGGTCAAGGATTCATATCGATTTTGCACGGCCGTTTCAAGGGATAATGTAGTTGCTAGTGGTTGATGCATATACCAGGTAGCTGGAGGTAGTTCCTATGACTTCTACCACATCATCAAATACTATTAGGACATTATTAGAAGTTTTCGCACGGTTTGGCCTGCCTAAATTTATTGTATCAGATAATGGACCACAACTTACATCTGAAGAGTTTGAATTGTTTTGTAGGCAAAGAAGTATTGTGCACATTCGAGTAACGCCATATCACCCCCAATCAAATGGGCTAGCTGAAAGAATGATCAATATATTTAAGGAGATAATGAGCATCATAGATGAACCAGATCAATTTTTTCGCCTTCAGCAGTTTCTGTTTTCATACAGAAAAACAGTACAGCGTTCTACAGGAAGAGCTCCAAGTGAGTTGATGTTTGTATAGACTCCTAGGTGTATTTTTGATCAGTTAAAACCAGATATACATAGAAATCTGGAGAAAAAAATGGAATCTTATGATGAACCAGGATAAAGCCACAAAATCTACACAATTTGTGGATGATGAAACTGTCTGGATTAACAATCCATTGACAAGAGGATCAGAGGCAGGTAAAATTGTTAAACAAACTGGTCCTTACTCTTATATTGTGAATACAGAACTGGGTTACAAAAGAAAACATGCAGATCAACTTCGACTTCGTGATTTATGAGATGGATCGGATAAGGGAGGATCAAACAAAAGAACCGATAATCAGTTTCCACTTGAAACAAACAAAACTACAAACGATGAACTCATGTCAACGAACGAGGAAATTAATCGTAAAACCGGAAGATCATCACTTGATGAAACCGACCAAAAACCCGATCCTCAAACCTGTGAAGAAAATATTTAATTTCAACCTTCGTCCTCCGGAATGAATACATCAGTCTATAATACCGAAGTTTCGACTCCTACGGAACTCAAACCAGCCAGAAGTAATCCTCCTCGGAAAATTGTATTGCCTTCAAGATATCAAGACTAGTTTTTTTTGTTTTTTTTTTCACAATTATTCAGGTTTTTTTTGGGGGGGGGGGGGGGGGTAATGTATAGTTTGGCAAGTCTATCTGAAGCTACGGCATCGGTAAGGGGCGAGGAAACATGGCCGATATCTGTCATAAACGTACCAATGGCGTACGGTACCTATTTTATAAAAGTATTAAAAATTATATATATATTATATATAGAAACTGATTTATGCTTTGCTTTAAAGGTAAGGTATTTTTCAAAACATGGTATCTATTTGTTAAAAACGAATAATCTTAAAAATCGTACTTGAATTCAATATGGATACGAAATAATAAGATACCAAGTAAAACTGAAAATACGAAGGAAAATACTGACATTATAAACGCCACTGGATAATCAATGGCAATCAATTGTCGAAGTGAGAGGGAAGAACACACGCAAGCGCTTGCCAATAGGAAGTCAGGTGGTTACCTAGCAACGGAGATTCGATAAATATTCACCAATTGAGTTAGTAGGAGGGCGTGGTAATTATGATTTTCGCACGACGTTGCCGGCTTGAAGTAAACCCATTACATATTTGGAAAAGTGTTCATCTTTTAATATTCAGAAATTGGAAAAAATTATTATCACTACATACTTAGCACTTTAGCTTTTTCTTAGTTAAACGTGGCAATATCTAATGTTTTCGACTGCATTCCTTTCACAGCTTCAGTTATGTTTGCCAAACTACAGTAGGGTTACCTGGGAAACTAAGTCAGTGCCAGCATGACATGATATTATAATACTTTTGTCAATATCTTAGAATTCCGTATTAAGGCACTATATAAATTAAAAGTTTTTCATTGTATCTTCACTAGTTTGAAAAAGCTACTGTGTAGCGAAACGCGTCACTAATTTTGATTTGAACGTTAGTTCAAAATGAAAATGAAGATTTAAACAAATTAAATTGTTTTATTTCATCACTTTTTTATACAAACAATAAAAAAATATATGAAAGAAAAATCAATGTTCTTGAATGCACATAAAATTTCTTGTTCGTAGAAAAAATAGTGTATGCAACTCTCATGATTTTGCAGGTAATAAACTATTGGATACATTTTTGGCTTTTTCAGCGATTTCAGGAGGTGAGTGAAACTCTTCGTCGCTCGACATTTCTTTTAAAAAGTGGAAGGTATCTACCTTTTTGACTAACGCGAGATTGAAACTGTCATAAAACACGAATCTGTCAGAAACTGTCAAACAGAAAATATTTGGTCTATTTGAAAATCTAGATTTATATTGGTCAATTTTTCAGTTTCATAATGAAAACCAGTGTTATAATGAGTATCATTATGAAACTGAAAACTGGCATTTAATTAACTTATAGTATAGGAGTAGAAAAAATATTTTTCAAAAACACTGATTATTACTACATTGCCGAATCTGTAAACTTCAATTTCAATAGATTACTCCTGGAAATGCTAATGTTATTTGTGGAACCGTTCGAGTAGTAAATGTTATATTTCTGTTGAAGAATTTCTTAACCATTGATTTTATTTAATTAGCTTAGATGTTGATGTTTATTATCATTACAGCATAAAATAACGAAGTGAATCTTACATCAATTTTGGAATTGTTTCTATACTTGTCTCCGACATTCAATAAGGATAATAAATTGATAAAATCAATAAGTGGATACTATAATTGGATATTGCAAAAGTTAAATATTGAATTTTCTCATCAAAAGAAAAATTCATGTTTATTATTGCTTTCGAGATGAGAAAAGTTTCGTAACACCAAATCAAAATACTCCTCGGTGATATATCAACTTCATTTCAGATAAAAACTTTGTCTCTCAAAAGTATGAAATTCAATCAAAATATTTTTATTCATATTTTTCAGTGGGAGTGCATTGTATCGATTTTACCTTAGTTATGGAAATTAAAAAAGATGTTGAGGTGTCAGTACACTTGTACCTATTTACATTTTCAGAAGAGGACTAGAAGCACCTAAGAAGACACCAGAGCCACCAAAGAGAACAGCGAAAGCACCAGCAGCCGCACAGAGGTCAACACCAGGGATGAGCTTCGCTAACGCAGCAAAGAAGACCACCGTGCCAGGACATCTTCCAAATGATCAAGCTCTTCTCTTCTCACATGGAGGACATGAAAAACTTCTTCCAAAACTTCACCAGGAACAATTGATGAACCAGTGAAGACAAAGAAAACAACATTAACATGTAAGTAGAACAGGATCACTTACCTAGAGTTCCTGCGTATCCATAAAACAACCGACAGGAAAGCTAGTAAGGCCAGCTTAAGCAAGTGGATCCACTCTCTAAGGTCGTATTTAGTCGTAGTAAGTCGGCTAAAGATTTGCACTTTTTTGAGGCAGCGACATACACACGCCCCGCGAGCGACAAAAAACTAACAAGATCTACGAGAGAAAAGTGAACATCACTACCTCGAAGAAAAAGAAGACCGCCAGAACTGTTCCCTAAACCAAGAAAAGAAGATGGACTAGCCCAGTAGATAGGACTGAGACCTCTTCGGAAGAGATGAGGGGTGGAGGAATGTTCTTCCCGGGATGCATCCTGGAAGGGACGGGTTTGATAGAGGTGTGTGTGTGTGTGCCACAATTAAGGGTTTCATCGTCGAGAAGAAATCCGTTAGGAGAAACTTTACAAGAATACATCATTTGGCATGATATTTTATTTGTGTCTGAGCTTTATCACACTAATCAATCACCCTGTAAATAAAATTTCATCCATCGACAAAGTACTTGTTAGAATCCCTATATATTTTGAATTGTCGGAGTATTAGGTTGGATCCATTTGATTAAATCCATGTTACAATAGCTTCCAATTTCCATACGAGGCTCTGTTATCACCAAAAAATCAGCATATTTTCAAATTGTATTAAAGCTGCTTAGAACCATTCTCGAATAAAATTTATCATTGTAGAAATGTTGTTTATAAAGCTCGTAAGGCATACATAAGCAACAAACGTAAATTCAATATTTCACAGAAATGTATTTCACGAGGCTGCATCGAAAATCCGAGGACGGAAGTTGAAATTTATTTTATTGCATATCGCAAATTGGTTGATCTTATTTTTATGCAAAATATGAAGCTGGATTTCTTTATATTTCTTCACGTACATAAAAAATTGAGGAATATATTCACTGAATGTGAAGTTCTCACGACAAGTTCTTAAAGCAAAAATGTATTGGTTGAATGCAATTGTAGGGATGTTATCACGTTGATGCAAGTTTTATCCAGTTTTCCATGCAAGTTTGTTTGATAGTTATTTTTCGTGTTGTTCCAATCTACATCTTTTTGGTCTACAATAATTTCCAATTAATCAATGACTACTCTCCCAAAATAAATTCTATGATTATATCCTTTGTTCATGCCGATATAAATTTTTTTGCCGAAATTCAATATTCTTATTCGTCATCACCTGTCCTTTTATTCATTGTCGTACAATGCAGGAGTCCATAACAAAATTTAAACTCTCTATAATATTAAATAATGTTCCCCTTCTGCTAATTTACTACACTGAAGCTGCCCATAACTGGCTGTAATGCTTCCAAGGTGTCTAAACTTAGCTACTTTCTGCAACCGAACAACTTTCACCCTAATCTTAAGGGTAACATTGTCATCCTTGCTCTTGTACATCATTACTTCAGTCTGAGCCAGAAACATTTTAAATTTATACTTTTGTCTATCCTCTTGAAATCCCGGTTTCCAAATTTTGGTTCAAATTTTTATGTTTGCTGATTTGAGCAATTTTAGTTTGTAGCCAAACTAGTGGGATATTTCATTGAAACACATGTTGTTGATAAGCTGCTAATGTATTTTTCTGAGGATTTCCTTTTATTATACAATAAATGATGATGAAAACTTCTATCATGGATGAGTTGACTGAGGTAATACCTTGTATTATTGTTTTTGTACATTTCTATTCAAATTCCTATAATTGAAGCCAAAACTCCTTTAACCGCGGTGAACAGTTTTTGATAGTGACAAATTTATGGTTTGGTGATGTCATCGAATAACATGTCACTTTCTCCACGTTACTGTCACCGTTATCGGGTTTCCTGTCACCATCACCCATAGAACTGAAGATTTTCAGTTCTGTGCCGTCACCTCTATGCTGTAGTAATTGAAGTTGAAGTAAGTTGTGATCTTCTTTTTCCTTCATCCTTATTTCCGAACAATGAACATACTAGAAGAGTAGACAGACGTTTTTTCTGATTCCAACCTAAATAATGTCAAAGTTTATTTACTTATTTTGTTGGCATCCACAGATGTTGCCATGTATTATTTGAAAGTAATTATCATTCAATGACTCCAACTTATTTGTGTTTTCTCAATTCAATAAGTCCCTTTTCTAGCAACATACATTATTTTCATCAGCCCCCGTACCAAACACTCCATCTATATATCAAAAAGTGACGTTTTATCAATAATTCTCTCGATGGTTGGGCGCGTCCCCAGGTGGCGGATAGGGGAACGGCCAAGGGGCTTGGGTCCCTGGACCCCTTGGTCAGTGGCAGAAGTAGTAGGATGAGGGGAACTAAAGCTCCCCAAAATCCTTTGCGAAATATGCCACCGAGGTCCAACCTACCCAAGCTAAGGTGTGAGGAATCGCGACGACAGCTGAGTGGCCGCCGGGTATTATGCGGTTACGAACGATCCCCTTGGGGAAACGGGCAAGACCACATTGTAATTCCTCTGGTAATGCGGGGCTCTGCCAGAGGAGACCAGCTCTTCCCTTGCTACTCGTGAGTACACAAGGAACTCGAAACCAAAAACAAAAACAAAAACAAATCCCGAGGCTGGACAGAAGTGCTCACCTCAATCAAAGGCGATAGCTGGGGAAGTACAGAAATGTCCACCCCAAGCTACTGCTCAGAATGAGGCTGGACATGGAAGATCACCTCGTAAATATACACAAAGGCCCAGGCGACGCGCCGAAGCCAAAAGAAGGAAGAGAGCGAAAGAGTCAGGGGCGGCAGCATTTACAAGTGCACCCCCCTCCTCCTCCACTCCGCCTCCAACAACAAGTACAAGGGCACCTCCTGCGGTGGGCGCCTAGGGCTCCGCCTTGAACAAAGACAGGGAACCGGCTGCCCCCACAGGAAAGCGCCCTAACTTGAGCACCTCCACGGAGGGAGTCCCAAGAATGTTGAAGAAGCTGCGCACCGACAGAAATGTCGCTGCACCTTCCAAAACCTTCGCCGATGCAGCCTTGAGGCACCTCAAGGTAGCAATAATAGAGGAGACTAACCCGTAAGGTAAAATCACCGCAGAACAGGAGAGTCTCGTCCAAAACCAACTGCTGGAAAAGCTGGACTAGATTATCTTCTCCACCTCCAGCAGCAACAGTAAAGCGCCCATGTTCAAGTCCGGTGAAATCATCAGAGTGGTCTGCGATGACGACGCGACGCTAGAGTGGCTGAAGAAAGCCACAAAATACCTTAAGCCGTGGGAGGAGCCATCACTGGCGGTTGTCAGTGTGGATAAGCTGCCAAAGCTCACCAAAGCCTCTCTCTGGATCCCGGAGGACGTCCACAAGACTACATTCGGTGGAATGGAGAGGGTTCTGGGTCGGCTGAAGGCGCAGAATCCCGATCTGGCGGTGGCAAGATAGTGCACTTTCCACCATGAGGCAAAGGAAAGCCCACAAGGACACCTGTTCGTCTTCGGGATCGGAGACGAGGATATGGCTGTCTTCAAGAAGAAGTCGATGAGGATAAGCTACGCGTTCACCTCATTGACAATAAGGGCAACAAAAAAAGAAGCAGAGGGTACCTCTGAAGACCCGAAAAGGACGTCGAAGCATCCGAACAGATGACAGTCGATGTCCTGACGGAAGAGGCACCCGAACTCAGAGAGGTCGTTTCTCCCCTAGCGGAGGAACAGATAGACCTCTAAAATAAATTTCACCTTTTCCCACCTTTCTCATGGGCAAGGACGTTGGAAAAAAGGTGAATATAATACAATGCAACCTATCCAACACAAAAAGGCGGCAACGGCAACACTATGTCGCCACCTTGATGTACTGGAGGATGCAATAGCTTTGATCCAGGAGCCCTGGATAATAAAAACCAAAATTACTGGTTTCAGTAGCCTAACTGGTGAAATTCTCAGCTTACCAAGCAATCAGCAACCTAGGACAGCTGTTCACGTTCCTAGGATATACAGAGCCCTTCCGATGGCACAATTCTGCACCTCAGACCTTACTGCGGTTAAAGTGGAATGTCCAGATGGAAAATGCAAATATACGGCGTTGATACTCGCATTGGTCTACCTCCCTTCAGATGCAGCCACCCTACCACCAACTTGAGAGATGGAGGTACTAGTGGATCACACTCTCAACCAGAGAGTGGAGCTTATTTTGGGTTGCGACTCAAACTCTCACCACTTGAGTTGGGGCAGCAAGGATATCAACGCCCGAGGTAAGTTTCTATATGAATATATGATCAAGAAAGATCTAACAGTCTTGAAGAGAGGCACGGAGCCGACATTAATTAATGCCCGTAGCCAAACATTAATAGATATGACACTGGCGACAGCTAAAATATCAAACAAAATTCAGGACTGGCAAGAGTCAGATCACATTTCTATGTCAGACCACCGCTGGCTGACCTATACGGTAAGCCAGGATCTCAGGACCACTGTAAAATCCCGGGACCCGAAGAGGACGGATGTAGCTCTCTACAATCGCCTCTTAAAAGGTGCTCTGCGGGAAACAGAGGGTCCTGACTCCTGGCAATAATGAGGAACTGGAAATGTACACTCTATCTATTCAAAACAAAATAGACTTTGCCTATAAGGAATCCTGTCCAATGAGGATGGTCCAGACAGATGGCAAAACCAATACTTGGTGGTGCCCTAAACTGGAACACCTTAGAAAGCCAGCGAAAACGACCTTTAACAAGGCAAAACGAACAAAACGAACAAAACGAACAAAACGAACAAAACGAACAAAACGAACAAAACGAACAAAACGAACAAAACGAACAAAACGAACAAAACGAACAAAACGAACAAAACGAACAAAACGAACAAAACGAACAAAACGAACAAAACGAACAAAACGAACAAAACGAACAAAACGAACAAAACGAACAAAACGAACAAAACGAACAAAACGAACAAAACGAACAAAACGAACAAAACGAACAAAACGAACAAAACGAACAAAACGAACAAAACGAACAAAACGAACAAAACGAACAAAACGAACAAAACGAACAAAACGAACAAAACGAACAAAACGAACAAAACGAACAAAACGAACAAAACGAACAAAACGAACAAAACGAACAAAACGAACAAAACGAACAAAACGAACAAAACGAACAAAACGAACAAAACGAACAAAACGAACAAAACGAACAAAACGAACAAAACGAACAAAACGAACAAAACGAACAAAACGAACAAAACGAACAAAACGAACAAAACGAACAAAACGAACAAAACGAACAAAACGAACAAAACGAACAAAACGAACAAAACGAACAAAACGAACAAAACGAACAAAACGAACAAAACGAACAAAACGAACAAAACGAACAAAACGAACAAAACGAACAAAACGAACAAAACGAACAAAACGAACAAAACGAACAAAACGAACAAAACGAACAAAACGAACAAAACGAACAAAACGAACAAAACGAACAAAACGAACAAAACGAACAAAACGAACAAAACGAACAAAACGAACAAAACGAACAAAACGAACAAAACGAACAAAACGAACAAAACGAACAAAACGAACAAAACGAACAAAACGAACAAAACGAACAAAACGAACAAAACGAACAAAACGAACAAAACGAACAAAACGAACAAAACGAACAAAACGAACAAAACGAACAAAACGAACAAAACGAACAAAACGAACAAAACGAACAAAACGAACAAAACGAACAAAACGAACAAAACTCAAGGAGGACTGGGGATTATACCAAGCCAACCTCAAAGAGTTCAAAAAAGTCTGCAGACAAAAACAAAGAGCAGCCTGGAGAGCCTATTGTGAGGCAGCCGAAGACTTCCTACAAGTTTCTAGGCTACAGAAGGCACTCCGAAACGACCATCAATTCTAAATTATGTTGGAAATTTTAACAAACAAGTTTAAAATCATGTACAAAGTTCCACCCGGCATACAAAAAAGCGAGTTGAATGAAACGTAATAAAATACACAAATATCGCGGAGCACTTGCACAAATGAGAGAGAATTTAAATACTACACGGTTAGCTGATGCGAGCTATGGGCGCCACCATATTGGCCTTGCGTCTTTCTCTTTACTCCTACCGCGACATGCGACATGCGATAGATGGACGAAAAATTTTGAGGCGATGTGATAAAATTTTCACTTTAAAAAATGTGACGACACCACTTATATTGAATGTTAACGTTTGTTGACAGACCTTTGCTTTGAATTTGACAAAATCTTTTAAGGCCGTTGAGTATAACTGTGGTAGGTATCGTGAAAAAATTTGAATATAAATCAATTGAGAATAGGATATTTTCAAATTGGTGAATCGTTGTGATGCAAAGAAATGTATCAACAGTGGTGTCGAATACATCGTTCCACAGATAAGCAGCAAGTTCTGGACAGTTTTCCAATTCTGAAGCCACCATTGTCGTATAATTAAACATTTAAATACTATTTCCCATCCTAATAAGAATACAAGTTCTTTATGGCCTTTATAGCCGACTCATTTCAAGTGTTATAAAGACTGGGCCATTGAAAAAAATGTTTGTTTGAAAATTGGTTGACGACAACTCAAATTTATTTCTAGAGTAATAAATAAATTTAAGATAAGTATATATACGTGTATATACATTATATAAGTATATATGTATTTTTATATGAATATTCAGTGAATTTAATCCTTTCGTCACACAGCACGGCACTGTTGTTGGAGACTGTGACATTCGCTGTGTGCATTGCTATTGTTTTGGAATGAAGGAATCAATTTAGATGTTGGTTACAAACAAGGATGTTGTCAGCATAGTGGGTTATATAATAGTCTATTTGATGATCGAAGCTTTTAGTCTTGCTATAGGGAATCGATTATCTCCAAATGAGATCATGAGAACTAAAATTTGACTAAAACTCTTCGCGGGCGAGAATATTGTTAAGGATTATATAAAAAAATATAATTTGTGTATACTCTGCATTGTAAAAACAACTTAATTCGCTTTGTGAGAATTTTGGTAGGGGCAAAACTTATGAGTTTGTGACGTCACCGCCTTAGTGTTACCACGAATGAGTTATTGTTAGAGGTTTGGTTTTTTCATGTGCGTACGATGAAATTTATGAAGAGGATTGATTCATTTGTGAAAATTTTCCTTTATCATGTGCCTATGATGATATTTTTTAAAGGGTTTTATTTAGTAGCCAAAATTTCTATCTACCATGGGCCTACGATGAAATTTTTATAAGGGGTTGATTTATTCGTGAAAATTTTCTTCTATCATAGGCATACGATAACATTTTTATAAGGAATGAATTCATTTGTAAGAATTTTCATATTATATTCGTAAAATGGAGTATTTTTAAGAGATTAATTCTATATCATAAATGTATAATACAATTTTGCAATGAGGATAATTTGTACCAATTTCCATTTACTATGTGCGTACGATAAAGTTTTTAAAAACAGTTCATCTATTTGTGTTTCCACTTCTGTCGGCACTCCCCATGAACGTCTAATTTTCTAGATTCATATTGTAATGTTTTTGTTATTTATTTGAATAGTTTTTACTTATGGGATAAAATTATACACAATATGGCCAATTACTATATATGTATTTAAAGAAACTCACACTGTATGAAACTTAATTTATATACACACTATACTTAATGTCTACTTATTTATTTTTACTCAGTCTCTAATTTATTTTTACCACTTGCTATATACTGAATCTTTAAAATCCAGTCCAGAATACTGCGATCAGAATTTGCCTGGGTGAGTTCCAAACATGCCTCTCCGATAGCCTTCTCAATGAAGCCTCCGGCGGATTTATTCTAGCCTCTCTTATGCGATACGTATATCTGCAGATCCCAATCATCCAGTTTATATCACGTTCTCCAATCGTTATTCGGTTGACTATAAAAAGAGGAAAGTACATACTCCCCACTTTATGAAATATCTAATAGACCCCCCAACCTTCTAAATATATCTATTCCTACAACGATTCCTCAACTCATTTCCTCTCCTTCTCAATGGATAATGAAATTACCAATATGTGATACATCGTTGACAAATTTTGATAAGAAAGAAACCAACCATACCCTAATTAGAGTAAAATGCTTTAAGGATATATTTTATTTCCAACAATATACCCATATTTACACTGAAATGGATACTGGAGTTGGAGCCGCACTTGTAACTCCAAATGTGATAATCAAAATAAGACTACCTCATATTGCAAGCATTCTAGTTAGAGAACTTTATGCGATATTTCAAGCTCTAGTCCATGCCAATAGAGAAAATGTAAAACACTTGCTTATAGTGACTGATTCATGGAACTCAATCGAAAGTTAGTGCCAGACATATCCATCAAACCCAGTACTGATACTTATTAAGCTAAGCAATTCAGGAGTTATTATGGGTATCTTTACACACAGGAATAGAGGGAAATAAGAGAGCTGATGCAGCAGCTAAAGCTGCAATTCAGGACCCTAGTGCCACCTAAGTCGTGACAGCTACGATGTCAGGCATCAAAATACTTATTAAGGCATCGGCTAACAACGCTTGGCAACACCAGTGGTCCTAATCTCACGATAAACTTAGAGAAGTGAAAATAACAGTTCAACCGTGAAGTGCCTTTTCAGAAACTAGGAAAAAACAAGTTATCCTGAAAAGTAATAATCCAAAACAAACAACACGCAAACCGTCAATAGAACAACAAATTTTTAAAATACCTCCCACCCTCCTCCTTTGCAAATAATTTGAGTATGCGTAAAATACAATCCGGAAATATTCCTTGCTCGAGACTGGGGACTGGTTTAGACGGTCCAAGAATTGTTCTAAAATAAACCCGAACGCCAAACTGCGGGTGTTAGAACTATCCTGTTAAAACCCGAACAAGCCAATTTCGAGTGCGCAAACTCCGGACAGTCTTAGAACAGTAATTCTATGAACACATATAAAGCTATTATATTACATTTTTGGATAGTTCTACCAAGATCAAATTCGTCAAGATTAAAAACTTGACTTGAACCCCCGATCGATATTGATGATTCAAAGGATATTATCAGAAATGCTTTTCGCTCCGCAAATACCCGAAATTATTATAACGGGATGTTAAAGAAATGTTTTATGTAGGTTTCTTAATGTATGTGGTGATCAATTTCACCATCTACATAATTTTTTTCTTTTGCAATTTTCAATTGTTTTTTTTTATTTTGGTACTATAGAGCTATCCATTCAATGGGGCATCATTACTGCACATTACAATCATGAGAAATTTTGGTATTGCTGAATTTGTTTTCGGAAGAATAATCCAAAAATAGAATAATATAATCTCATTGGAAAACATTTGTTGGGTTCACGTAATCGGAGATGAGAGGAAAAACAGGAGTCATTTCCTGATAAATAGCATCAGTTTCAATAATTTGAACCTGCCAAAGTTCATACTTGACATGTGGACAGTTTTCGAGATATTTCGTTAGTTATTACAACAGTCTTGACATTGTAACGGTATAAATCGTCACTCGATTTTATGAATTTTGAAATTGATTTTTACTAGCTTAAAAACCGTTAGGGGTACGAGTAGCTACAACCATCGTGGTGGATTTCGCATCGTTTAGGCGACAATTTTTGTTCATTTTAGCGAGCCGTCCGCTTTGACTTTTAATAACTTCTGTAGTGGCCTAGAATATAAAATCGATAATTTTTATCATCTGAGATATCATTTAACAGTTGAGAATAAAGCCCTCTCTGTCTGTGCATTAGGAAAGCGTGATATGTGGCTTAAAGTAAGTCGGAGTTTGTTTCTGTTGAAATTTGTCAAATTGTATTCAGACTTTTAACAACCTTTTTGGTATCTAAAGCAGTCGAGAGAAGACCTGTTGTCTAAGAATATTTGTAATGTAGAAAATCATAGGTGAAAACCATAATTTTTCATTCGCTGAATGCATCAGAGTCTGATGCATTTTTCCTGGATGTAATTTTTCCTGGATGTACTTTTTCCTGGATGTAATTTTTCGTGGATGTATTTTTTCCCGGATGTAATTTCTCTCGGATGTATTTTGTTTCCTGAAGCATTTTCCTTTCGGAAGCATTTTTTGTGATGAAACTTTTTTCATCCTGGCGGAAACCTATCTTCCTGGAGAATTGGAACTAATTAACTGAACAAATTGATGAGCTGCTATAAACAACTTTTCTGAGCCGTCAGCTGCAACCAACGCGCAGGGAAGTAGTGCACATTTTGTCCCCGCAATCTGTTCCTTGCTTTTACACCATATGATTTTAGTGCAAGTGTTAAGCACTTCATTGAATTTTTCTTTGTGATAATTTTATAGACCCTTCAGGCATATAATTTTAGTGCGAGTGTTAAGCACTTTATTTCATTTGTTTAGTATTGTAATGGTATAGACCCTTCAGGTAATTATTTTATTTGATTGCAGATATAAATTTTTTTTAACCTTTATCAAAGTCAATTTGTAAATCTAATTACTTGGTTCATAATCAGTACCTTTCCACAATCCTCGTTAGGTTATTGGCAAAAACTATTGAATAGAACGAGAAGCAACTAATAATTTTCCAGGTGGCGCCCACTTTTCTTTGCTCATAATTGACATTTTGTTCTTTTTTATTAATTGAAATCTAAAGTAGACTTTTACCCGCGAACCGGTAAAATCTACCCCGGAATTGTGTTAGTTAACTCTGTAAGGGATCCACACCGAGATTTGACTAGCCGTGGTCATACTTGATTTTTTTTTAATTTTCTCCATCATTCAACTATAGTAACTATAAAAAAAAGGGTTACAACATTTTGACTCATTTTTTATTGTTATTGTCAACAGTTTTATTCCAAAATGTACCTTCCATGGCAATATCAACACTCGTAACACCTCCTTAACAGGCCAGCTGAATCTTCATTTAGATTATTATCGTTGCGACCTTCGAAAAGTACTCATCTTGACTATACCGCAACCAACTGCAAAACGTGACTAAACTAATAGTGGCCAATACTAACTCATGAAATACAATCCGTCAAAAAAGTAACAATGCACTGCCTCAAATTAAGCGTGAAATCGCCCAAAAGATATTTGGTCCGCTGTAATTTAATACAGTCACAAACAGCGGTGATTGATAGGCTCAAGGTTATCTATCTGTAGCTATTACTAAAATTATTTCTCTCCAAAATTTCTGGAAAATGACAATCCCAAATAGCCACATATTTTGATATAATTTAGAAATAAACATTTCAAAAAATGTTTCAATGCTATTAGAGGGTTATGAAGGGACATTTAACCCATTTGTTACCAGAAATGTCAACGTTGGAATTTTATTCTCATGAAATTTTCTGTATTCTCCTATTTAACCTAATAAAATAAAATAGTGAAGATAAATAGTGTAATATTCAAGTGGTGAAATACATTAGAACTATTATACCGAGTGTAAATAAATTAGTAGACATTAAGTAGAGTGTGTATATAAATTAAGTTTAATAAATAAATCAATAGATAGTAATTAGCCATAGTGTGTATAATTTTATCCCACAAGTAAAAACTATTTGAATAAATATCAAAAACATTACATTATTGTTTTAATCCATAATTCATATAAATTTTGGTCTACAATTATTGATCAGTTATAATTATTTAGACAGGTATTTATTATCTGGTGCTTATTGCAATAAAATTTAGCAAATAAATATCAAATAACCTTGAATTTCAAATATATAGTATTATATATTAAGATGTGTAATTAATGTATGATTATTGTAACCTGTTTTCTTTTTCAGGTTTGAGCAGGCGTGTTAATAAGTAATAAACTAGGTGTTGTGTTAAAACAGTGTTTTATTTAACATTTACATTTATGACTTTCAAACAATTTATTTGAAACGATGCTGAATAACATTAAAAATGTTATCAAAATAAGCTAAACATCATTGGTACAGTACCAAACCCACAAATGTGCTAATGTTTTGATGCAGTGTTGGTTGAAAACTAGTTTTAGTGCATGTTTCAATAACATTAATTTACACTTCCAGTCTGATGCATCGAATATACAGAGTGGGCAAATCAAGACAACTACCCCTGTTATTTATTGAATTTTAATAAAATTCTGAAGAGTTGATTTTTGATTTTGATTTACTGTTTTTTAAATTAAGAGTTAATTAAAATCAATAATCGACCTTTTTGAGAACATACTCTTGAAATTCATTGAATACTGCCAACTAACCGGGTGAGTTGTTTTGAGTGGTCCACTCTATATAATATGGTTCATATTACTCTTCAAACAGAAAAACTGTAATAAAAGATTTAAAACAGCCGCCACGCCAAGTTTAGTTGATCCTCCAGCTGTAAGTGACGCCACCGGTCTTCAATGTTCACGAGCTTTAACGTAAGATTCCGATCCATCCGTATAATATATTGTACAGATCGACCAACATAGCTTTGCCTCTGAGATGCGCAAACGATAAACAGAGAGGGTTAGTGTGCGACAAAGACCGTCTTCGCCCTTCCACCGGGAAGTACAATCGAGAGAAGAATTTTAGTCGAAACCGTTGATTGAATGCAGTACCTGAATCAACGTCGAAACAAATTTGGTATCGGTTGACGAAAACGATAAAACAGTAAAGGATAGGAATCCCAACATCCTTATTCATTCGCAAGTAGAATATAATTAAAGGAATTATGCATAATATGATAATCACTAGAGAGTATTTATTGTAGATGGATTACTAGTCACAACACATAGTGATATCCTTTCTACCTGATTGAATGTTCTATATTGTAATCCTATTCAAAATTCATTTGAATAAGAGTTGAGGATTAAAACATACGGATTATGAGCAAGTATTTGGGAAAAAATGGATAACCTTTAAATTGATGATTATTTAATGATTAAATGATTATTTAATAATTTTCAAGAATTTCTTGGGTACTACTGCCTATAGATTATAATACGACTTTTCGCCCACTGTTGACACATTCTCAGATTGGTTTTCGTCAGGTAGTTCTTCGATTCCGGATAGATTACAATCTTCATCTTCCTGTTCTGATTCAGTGACGCTATCCTCATCATTTAAATCAATAACCAGATCATCTACGATAATGTCTATCATGGGTTCATTCGTCATGAAATCGTCCTCAAATTTCTTCGCTCTTTTGCAACGAGATTTCTACTGCTCTGGAGAAAATTCTTTGAAAAAATCGTCGCAATATTGCATAACATCGTTGAAATTAAGATACATTTTTATTTACAGCATAGTCTTTGAGTTCGGCCCAAACCAATTCGATTGGATTCAAATCCGGATGATATGGTGGTAGTCGCACAACGTTATGATTTGCTGCTAGAAAAAGCTGATATATTTCATACCGCTTATATTTTGGCTTATAGTTCTTTATGAGGGCATATAATTCAGGTTTCAGCATCGTTTTATTAAATGGAATATTTCTCTCTGATAACCATGATTGCATCTCGGCTTTTTTGGTCAATGTCGTTGGCATTTTGTCGATTTGTTTATTATGATAAGGTGCATTATCGATAACCACATCGCGAAAGATATTTCAATGAATTACCCTAAGCGTGGGAATTCTTTTTTCTGTGATATGGAAATTAACTATGCACCTACGTAAAGTAGCCAAATCAGCATCATCCATTGTGAGGTTTAAATTTTTCACTCTCTTTTTATTTGGAACTGCAAACGTTTCCTGTTCACCTTCTTCTATTTTTTTCATCTCTGATTTAATTTTCCTTATGGTTCTTATGCATACACCTGTAGCCTCTGCTACTCGTTCTTGAACCTTCGATTATAAAAAATAATTATCAGTACATTTTGACTTATTTCTACCATTACTTCTTACCTTCGCAAGAGGAATCCTTATTCCATCTGCCGTTGCATCTGCCTGCATAAATCTTAAAACTTTGTTGACAATTTCTCTGCTTTGTCCACTCAGAACCTTGTTTTTCACTTTACTGTTCAAAGGCATTTTCAAAGTAACGAACACAGAATTATCACAACAGTTGACTAAATAATTTCTGCACTGACTGTACTAACCGATGTTGACTGCACGAGATCCTCGACATTAATGAGCTCTCGCCCCACTCCGCCGACTAGTCTACTGCGCATCCAATTCTCAGAGGCAAAGCTATGTTGGTCGTACTGTATTATCTATGGTACCAGCGTGTGGTCAAACACTCTTCAATGTTCGGTGACACCTTGCGCCAGGTATATTTACCTGTGTGTGGGTGAAGTGGTCTTATTTCACTATTTGGTAATGGAGAATATATTAATTTTTTTTTAAACTTCTCTTTCATTTAATTAATTTTAAAAAAATCTATTTTTTATGGATACTTTTTAAACACCCCCTTTGTAAAGATGGGGGCTTGCGAAAATTTTCCAGAAATATTTTTTTTGTTTGCTAATAGGCCAAATATTAATATAAACCCTCCATACATTCAATTATAAACATTTATCTAATTTTCATATTTAGTCTAATTTGACTAATGCTAAACGTGTGATTGAACACACGCCGGTGAGAAATGGGTTAAACAGCTACTTGTATGACAAAATATCTGATGTATTTCTAAATATATATTAAATTAAATGGTATGTAACAAAAAACTGGATGAAAATCTAGGGAGCTAACCAAATAGCGAAATTTTTTTTTCCAATACGACTCCGACAATGTTTCCCATTGTATATGCGTGTAATTGGATTAGTAGGGCAGATAAAGACGTATGAAGTAGGAATTCATTTTACTCAAAAAAAAAACAGCACATATTGGAATTTTATTTTCAGAGAATACAAAGAGCGCAAAACATGTATGACTGAGATGTTTGACGGCGTTTAATCATTTTTCTACCACAATGAGCCATTCCGTTGTAATTAACTGTTTCATAATTTATAAAAACTCTGAGTCTATATATCAAGTTACATTTATATTTTAAAAATCATCCTGTCTTGCCCTATGCATATTTCTGTCAAAGTATAACTTCAGAGAACACATTCTGAATATGAAAAAGGAAATACAAATTACATAAGACTATGTAGTCAACTTGAGAAATGTACTGGATATATTTATTAAACCTGAAAAGAAATGCACGAAAGGTAGAAGTGACAGAGCAACTCCTACAAAGATTTTAAAAAATATTACGCTGCAGAAGTATACCCAGCAGAAATACCCTTTATAAAGCCAAAGTACAGTTGGAAACAAAAAGCAACTACTGCTGGAGAGTTATTTTATAGAATGGTACATTTGGAGCGCTTGTAATAAAAAAAAATTAACAATGAAGTTATTGCATCTATAAATTATTCATACGAGTATTTTAAATTGAATTTCGAGCTATGAATCGTGAAACTATTGGCGTGTCACAATTACAAGTTATTAGGTTGCTAGTGATGCTAACTTAATATGTACCCTTAATATAGGTTAACCAGTTTACATAGAACAAAAATAGTACTCGTTTAAATTAGATTTTTGAAGACGTTGTTTACCCAGGATAGCAGAGAATACTATAGGAGTGTACCATAAGCAGTTCGGAACCAATCGAATAATTGTGTACTTGGTCACCTTGTAACGTTCCGTTTTTTTGAATATATATATATATATATATTCTTATATATATATATTTGATTTAGTAGAATATTTTGAGAATTTCATTAGTACTGTAGTTCTTTTTTTCTTCTTCTCCATCATTTTATTATTTTTGTACAATTCTTAATATTTGTGTACGCCATTGGATGATACATTCATTGTCATGTCAATCGATTACAGAAACAGTGATGTAATTAATCAGCTGTATCTCGAATAACTATTTTGATAGCAAGTTTGAAGGAAGCCAAACCGTTTAGAGCTTTTGTGAAGAATAAGGAATGCTCGTGTCTTCAGATATTGTAAGGACAACATTGGTACCTATTCAAGTTAACACCACTTGGAAATTAAAAGTAACGTGTTGTATTCTAGCCTCAATTGTGCGATTTACATACCTGTGTGCTTACTAGATAACTTAGAGTGGGCATATTTTATACTTTTATGCGGGGATAGTTCAGTTAATTGGTATCGATCACATAATTTATGGAATACAAGGTACTTGACTGTATTAAATTTTGTTTACAATATCATATGTCAATTATTTTTGGGTGAGTTTTTATCTAATAGAGTTTGGTAGTTAGTGATGGTTCTACGATTGAAATGGATTAGTCTGTGGACTTAATTTTGATGAATTAACATGCCGATCTGTGGTTGTGAGTGGAGTTGGAGCGTTAAGATCGATGACCTTGCGATTGTTTTGAATGTCATATCCAGTTAAGCGATGGTTTAAAATTTATAAAGGTGATTTTCTAGATTGTTGGAAAGGGGTAACACCTTTTTTTGTTATGTGGAAGGAATGAGGAGAGTGATTTTAGCTTTGTGGCTTTGTGGGATGGGAATTCTAGTTTTTCTTTAAGGTGTAGTAGTACCGTTTTACGAGGCTAACGTGTCAAGTAGAACATAGTATACTACTTAACCGCTACATTGGACTCAGATATGGGTTATGTAGTGACTTGGAATGGACTATATTCTGTGGTTTTTGGATTCAAGTTCCACATAAAAACACCTAGGTATAGTAAAATTAATACCTATTTAGAGGTACCACCCGTTTTAGTAACTTAACGTATGCGGCTTCTTGAACCATCTCACATTAACATGAAATCAAAATTTGACGTAACTTCAAAAACGTGACATCTAATAAATTAGTTACGACATTCATTTTTGTTGGTAATTTTTTGTTTCAACCGATTTATTAATAATAAATAAGGATGGTCTTATTCTAAATGGGTATAAAATTTACTATATATTCTTAATTTTTAATCCATCGATGTCCTATTTTTATTTTTCTGTCAATTTGATGTAATTGTTGTTCGCGAATATTTCCCTAACGGCAGTCTCTAACGACGTTTGGTGTTCTGGGTAGCATATGGAGTTATCTTCCGGCTACTCAGTAGTAAGAAGCAGTTTGGTGAAGATCTGGGTTAAAGAATAAGGATTCTGCAAGAATATTATTTTGGCGTAAAGTCATCCGATAATATTCGGGATTATTTTCTCTACCATTTTAAGTGGGAATTGGGTGTTGAACGTATTTTTGAAGGAGGACGTACTTTTCAAGGAAGTGGAGTGAAATCCTTTTTCCCACGCCGTTGTTGGAATTTTTTTTTGGATCTGTTACCAATGGGGTGTTAAACCGATATTCGGCTTTTGGTATTTTATTGAAGTATTTGGTACTACTTTGCAAACATTAATTTAAAATTTTTTACCTGAATATTTTAGGGGAAAACTGGAAATTAGGATTTCCTGAATGTTTCCCACTTTCACTACAGATACGTCACGCACTTAATGATGAAGCTAGCCACTTTCTGATCTAGATGTTTCATGCACAAATAGCCAGTTACAAAAAGGCCATTTGAATTTGAAGTTTGAAGAACTGTCAAAGTCTATAATATATACGAGTGTTTTGTTTTTGTTTACAGTTTATACGAGCTTGACGTTTCAATATTATAAAAAAATAAAAGCATTGTGTTAATATTTTTTTAGATTAGTTTCTCCACAATACCTAATCATATAAATCTTGTTTTGTATCATACTGCACAAACACAGCAGTTGCAACGCCTCGTAAAAAGTTTGTGACTGTGCCTGAAGTAGACGAAAATTGTGGTTTGAGGCTACTAGAAGAAAATATAAACAGACTACAAATAGTTACTATTGCTGTGAATGAAGATCATTTTGATGTAAGTAATTATTGTATGTGTATCCGTAAAAATAAATCGGAAGTAAATATAAACAACTCCTAAGTCATTCACTATACTTCATCACGATTTTAAAAAAGGAGACGACAGAATTGTGGTCCTATGTTAACCCTTATGTACCTAGCTAACTTCTCTTTTAGGTTATGTATGAAAAAGCATGAATGGCGAACTATTTAAATCATCCAAAAATTGAATTTTCAAATCTACATACAATCCTTGTGATTTATTCTTGAAAATTTACATCTACCATGGGCGTACGATAGAATTTTTAAACAGCGTTAATTTATTTGTAGAAAATTACATTCACGATGGGCTTACGATAAAATGTTTAAAAATGATACATTTATTGGTGTTTTCACTTCTGTCGGCAGTCCCATTAGTGGACTCTACGTTTTTTTTAAACTTAAATCATTGGTTACATTCGATTTTTTTTCTTATACTTGTTATTTGTGAGATACCAGGGAAAATCGATAAGTAGTCAATTTTAATAAATGTTGACATCTACGTTATTAGGAACTTCATCAAAAAAGTGTTTGAATATATTTTTACAAAAATTGAAAGAGTAAGACAGTGGCGTATACAATTTTTTAAGGTATTGAAATCGGGAGTTATACATTAGGTCTGTCCAAATCGCAATCAGAAACTGTCAGAAACGATCAGAGAATAACTGGTCATAGCAAACACAACGAGTTTACTTTTGCGTAATTCCATTCACTGATTGCAATGATCGACTACTCTCTGATCTGATATTTTAAGCTGATGATCTGCGCTATTTTGACTGTCGCTATTTTGATACAGAGCAGTATATATGCATCTCTCTTCTTGGGGTCTCTGTTCTGCTCATTAGGATGACAGGCTATTTATTTTTGTAGACTATGCAAAAAGTATCCTGAAAAATGATTTAACAATAAAAATTTTCTTGAGAACTCTTCGAACAACCGTGAAGAGAGAAATACAATTTTTTTTATATCCTTGTGTTCCTTTTTACTTTCACTTTTTCATTAAAATACTCAAAAAGACTAAACTATAAGGTTTTCAAAATAATATACTTTTATATTCGTTTCTAGGACGGCCGGTATATATAAATATATATTAATCATAGATATGATAAACAACTTTACTTGTTTAACTGGGTGACTGACTAATAAATTTTGTCGATTTATATTCAGTAGCGTGTCGACTTTCGAATAGGAAATATCGGTGTGGTATCGGTGCGTGCGTTCAAAATTAACGTGTATCGTGGTGTGTAGTGAATAGTGCCTTTATGGATTACAATCTGATACATTTACGGTAAGTTTTCATTTTATTTACTCGTAGTTATTGGCTATACTGTTTTTTAAAATATTTTAAATCACATACGAACAATTGATTTTTAACATATAAACGAAGTATTCTACAATTGTTTATTAGATTTTAAATTTGCTATAATCCATCTTTGCTTTCTCTTACTATTTTTTTATACCAAAATATTTGAAATACTAAAGAGCCGGTCGGTATATATTCCTAGCTGTGACAATGTTTGTTCTTATAAAAGTGGTAAGTCATGATAAACTGTAGATATTTCTACCTCGTATTGGGGCTCCGATAGGAAATATTAAATGACAATTTATATGTGTATGCTTCCATTTGCTTCTAAATATACAGAATTGATATGAATTATTTATTTATAATCCAGTTTTGCATCTTTATAATATTTTTTCATACCAAAATACTCAAAATTCTAAAAAGTCGGCCGGTACATATTCCTAGCTATGACAAATCGTTCTTATATGAGGTATAAAAGTTGAAATTTTATATTTGACATACCCCGTAGGAGAATCAATACGAGGAAGGAGTATGAACAGTTCCCCATGACTCATCTTAAATAACAGAATTTTCTTTAATATTTTATACTACATACAGGGTGTTTCTGAATTTATGCGAAAAAATTCAGGTGGTGATTGCCCGTATAAAATTATATTAGGTCTTTCATATGAAAAAATTTCCTCACTCCACTCCCTTCCGAGATATCACCCCTAAAAAGAGGATGAGTGGAATTGAGTTTTTATTTCTTTTTTCTCAAATTTAAGTAAAGATGGAAACTTTGAATTTTGTAAATTTCTTGCACTCGCAATTACTAACCACCGGTATTTTCTCAACATTCCTGTTAAATTATAAGGGAGTAAAATTATCAACCCTTACTTTATTTAATATCAAATTTTTTTTCGAGATTTAGTTTTGTGAAATAAAATTATTATTTAAAATCTATATTGTCTTGATAAATTTTTTTTACTCTGAAAGTTTTTTCCTAGATTCAATAGATTCGGAGAAAAAAACATGAAATTTCTAAATCTATTGTATCTAGGAAAAAACTTCAAGAGTAAAAATAGTTTTTCAAGACAATAGAGATTTTAAATAATAATTTAATTTCACAAAACTCAATCTCGAAAAATAATTTGATATTAAATAAAGTAAGGGTTGATAATTTCACTCCCTTATAATTTAATAGGAATGTTGATAAATACCGGTGGTTAGTAATTGCGAGTGCACGAAATTTACGAAATTTAAAGTTTCCATCTTTATTTGAATTTGAGAAAAAAAAAATAGATACTCAATTTTATTCAGGATGATATCTTGGAATGGGGTGAGATTAGGATATTTTGCCATAGAAAAGACTTATCATAATTTTATTTTTGCGCCTGAATTTAGGAACACCCTACATAAAATATTTCTTAATGCTGATTTTGAACATACGAACTTATAATTTTACAAACTGCGTATTTTAATTTAATGCCCAAGATTCCTTTAGCTGAAGTAACAAGCAAAAAAATTATTATACAGGATGATTCTTTATGAAATGACCCTATATGCCTATGTTTTTTTAATCGTGAATGTTTTTGTTTTTGAGAAAACATGATTTTTTAAAATTATTAGTTTAGTTAAATTATTTAGAATCGTTCTTTAATAAATTCTTTTATTCTTTGTTTTAGGTTTCGTGAAGTATTGGTCTACTCCAAAGGAGTATGAGTATACAGTAATTCTCAATTTCTATCAAATGACATCATATCTCAGTATCATCCTGCCTTTCTTTTACAAATGTTCCTCGTATTTTCTAAATATTATCCCGCCCTTTTTTTACAATTGGTACTTTTTTCAAAAGACATTGGTATATCAATTCGAACATTTTCTAAATATTATGCCTTTCGTTAATAAGTTGGTACTTTTCAAAAGACATAGGTAAGCCATGTCATTCCTCATATTTTCTAAATACTATGCCTTTCGTTAATAAGTGGGTACTTTTCAAAAGACATAGGTAAGCTATGTCAATCCGAATATTTTCTAAATATTATGCCCTTCGTTAATAAGTTGGTACTTTTCAAAAGACATAGGTAAGCCATGTCATTCCTCATATTTTCTAAATACTATGCCTTTCGTTAATAAGAGGGTACTTTTCAAAAGACATAGGTAAGCTATGTCAATCCGAATATTTTCTAAATATTATGCCCTTCGATAATAAGTTGGTACTTTTCAAAAGACATAGGTAAGCTATGTTATTCCTCATATTTTCAAATATTATGCCCTTCGTTAATAAGTTGGTACTTTTCAAAAGACATAGATAAGCCATGTCATTCCTCATATTTTCTAAATACTATGCCTTTCGTTAATAAGAGGGTACTTTTCAAAAGACATAGGTAAGCTATGTCAATCCGAATATTTTCTAAATATTATGCCCTTCGATAATGAGTTGGTACTTTTCAAAAGACATAGGTAAGCTATGTTATTCCTCATATTTTCAAATACTGTGCCTTTCGTTAATAAGTTGGTACTTTTCAAAAGACATAGATAAGCTATTTCATTCCTCATATTTTCTAAATACTATGCCTTTCGTTAATAAGTTGGTACTTTTCAAAAGACGTAGGTAAGCTATGTCAATCCGAACATTTTCTGAATAATATGCCTTTCGTTAATAAGTTGGTACTTTTCAAAAGACATAGGTAAGCTATGTCATTCCTCATATTTTCTAAATACTATGCCTTTCGTTAATAAGTTGGTACTTTTCAAAAGACATAGGTAAGCTATGTCAATTCGAACATTTTCTAAATATTATGCCTTTCGATAATAAGTTGGTACTTTTCAAAAGACATAAGTAAGCTATGTCATTCCACATATTTTCTAAATACTATGCCTTTCCTTAATAAGTTGGTACTTTTCAAAAGACATAGGTCAAAAGACATAGGTTAGCTATGTCAATCCGAACATTTTATAAATATTATGCCTTTCGTTAATAAGTTGGTACTTTTCAAAAGATATAGGTAAGCTATGTCATTCCTTATATTTTCCAAATACTATGAATTTCGTTATTAAGTTGGTACTTTTCAAAAGACATAGGTAAGCTATGTCATTCCTCATATTTTCTAAATACTATGCCTTTTGTTAATAAGTTGGTACTTTTCAAAAGACATAGGTAAGTTATGTCAATCCGAACATTTTCTAAATATTATGCCTTTCGTTAATAAGTTGGTACTTTTCAAAAGACATAGGTAAGCTATGTCAATCCGAACACTTTCTAAATACTATGCCTTTCGTTAATAAGTTGGTACTTTTCAAAAGACATAGGTAAGCTCTGTCATTCCTCATATTTTCTAAATTGTATGCCTTTCGTTAATAAGTTGGTACTTTTCAAAAGACATAGGTAAGCTATGTCAATCCCAACAGTTTCTAACTTTCGTTAATAAGTTGGTACTTTTCAAAAGACATAGGTAAGCTATGTCATTCCTCATATTTTCTAAATACTATGCCTTCCGTTGATAAGTTGGTACCTTTCAAAAGGTATAGGTAAGCTACGTCATTCTTCATATTTTCTAAATACTATGCGTTTCGTTAATAAGTTGGTACTTTTCAATAGACATAAGTAAGCTATGTCATTCCTCATATTTTCTAAATACTATGCCTTTCGTTGATAAGTTGGTACTTTTTAAAAGACATAGGTAAGCTATGTCATTCCTCATATTTTCTAAATATTATGCCTTTCGATAATAAGTTGGTACTTTTCAAAAGACATAGGTAAGCTATGTCAATCCGAACACTTTCTAAATATTATGACTTTCGTTAATAAGTTGGTACTTTTCAAAAGACATAGGTAAGCTATGTCATTCCTCATATTTTCAAATAATATGCCTTTCGTTAATAAGTTGGTACTTTTCAAAAGACATAGATAAGCTATGTCATTCCTCATATTTTCTTAATACCATGCCTTTCGTTGATAAGCTGGTACTTTTCAAAAGACATAGGTAAGCTATTTCATTCCTCATATTTTCTAAATACTATGCCTTTCGTTAATAAGTTGGTACTTTTCAAAAGACGTAGGGAAGCTATGTTAATCCGAACATTTTCTAAATAATATGCCTTTCGTTAATAAGTTGGTACTTTTCAAAAGACATAGGTAAGCTATGTCAATCCGAACATTTTCTAAATATTATGCCTTTCGATAATAAGTTGGTACTTTTCAAAAAAAATAAGTAAGCTATGTCATTCCCCATATTTTCTAAATACTATGCCTTTCCTTAATAAGTTGGTACTTTTCAAAAGACATAGGTAAGCTATGTTAATCCGAACATTTTATAAATATTATGCCTTTCGTTAATAAGTTGGTACTTTTCAAAAGATATAGGTAAGCTATGTCATTCCTTATATTTTCCAAATACTATGCATTTCGTTAATAAGTTGGTACTTTTCAAAAGACATAGGTGAGCTATGTCATTTCTCATATTTTCTAAATACTATGCCTTTTGTTAATAAGTTGGTACTTTTCAAAAGACATAGGTAAGTTATGTCAATCCGAACATTTTCTAAATATTATGCCTTTCGTTAATGAGTTTGAGTTGGTACTTTTCAAATGACATAGGTGAGCTATGTCAATCCGAACACTTTCTAAATACTATGCCTATCGTTAATAAGTTGGTACTTTTCAAAAGACATAGGTAAGCTATGTCATTCCTCATATTTTCTAAATTTTATGCCTTTCGTTAATAAGTTGGTACTTTTCAAAAGACATAGGTAAGCTATGTCAATCCCAACAGTTTCTAAATATTATGACTTTCGTTAATAAGTTGGTACTTTTCAAAAGACATAGGTAAGCTATGTCATTCCTCATATTTTCTAAATACTATGCATTTCGTTAATAAGTTGGTACTTTTCAATAGACATAAGTAAGCTATGTCATTCCTCATATTTTCTAAATACTATGCCTTTCGTTGATAAGTTGGTACTTTTTAAAAGACATAGGTAAGCTATGTCATTCCTCATATTTTCTAAATATTATGCCTTTCGATAATAAGTTGGTACTTTTCAAAAGACATAGGTAAGCTATGTCAATCCGAACACTTTCTAAATATTATGACTTTCGTTAATTAGTTGGTACTTTTCAAAAGACGTAGGGAAGCTATGTTAATCCGAACATTTTCTAAATAATATGCCTTTCGTTGATAAGTTGGTACCTTTCAAAAGGTATAGGTAAGCTACGTCATTCTTCATATTTTCTAAATACTATGCGTTTCGTTAATAAGTTGGTACTTTTCAAAAGACATAGGTAAGCTATGTCATTCCTCATATTTTCTAAATACTATGCCTTTCGTTAATAAGTTGGTACTTTCCAAAAGACATAGGTAAGCTATGTCATCCCTCATATTTTCTAAATACTATGCATTCCGTTAATAAGTTGGTACTTTTCAAAAGACATAGGTAAGCTATGTCAATCCGAACATTTTCTAAATATTATGCCTTTCGATAATAAGTTGGTACTTTTCAAAAGACAAAGGTAAGCTATGTCAATCCGAACATTTTCTGAATATTATGCCTTTCGATAATAAGTTCGTACTTTTCAAAAGACATAGGTAAGCTATGTCATTCCTCATATTTTCTAAATGCTATGCCTTTCGTTAATAAGTTGGTACTTCTCAAAAGACATAGGTAAGCTATGTCAATCCGAACATTTTATAAATATTATGCCTTTCGTTAATAATTTGGTACTTCTCAAAAGACATAGGTAAGCTATGTCAATCCGAACATTTGCTAAATATTATGCCTTCCGTTAATAAGTTGGTACTTTCCAAAAGACAGAGGTAAGCTATGTCATTCCTCATATTTTCTAAATACTATGCCTTCCTTTAATAAGTTGGTACTTTTCAAAAGACATAGGTAAGCTATGTCAATCCGAACATTTTCTAAATACTATGCCTTTCGTTAATAAGTTGGTACTTTTCAAAAGACATAGGTAAGCTATGTCAATCCCAACAGTTTCTAAATATTATGACTTTCGTTAATAAGTTGGTACTTTTCAAAAGACATAGGTAAGCTATGTCATTCCTCATATTTTCTAAATATTATGCCTTTCGATAATAAGTTGGTACTTTTCAAAAGACATAGGTAAGCTATGTCAATCCGAACACTTTCTAAATATTATGACTTTCGTTAATAAGTTGGTACTTTTCAAAAGACATAGGTAAGCTATGTCATTCCTCATATTTTCTAAATACTATGCCTTCCGTTGATAAGTTGGTACCTTTCAAAAGGTATAGGTAAGCTACGTCATTCCTCATATTTTCTAAATACTATGCGCTTCGTTAATAAGTTGGTACTTTTCAATAGACATAAGTAAGCTATGGCATTCCTCATATTTTCTAAATACTATGCCTTTCGTTGATAAGTTGGTACTTTTTAAAAGACATAGGTAAGCTATGTCATTCCTCATATTTTCTAAATATTATGCCTTTCGATAATAAGTTGGTACTTTTCAAAAGACATGGGTAAGCTATGTCAATCCGAACACTTTCTAAATATTATGACTCTCGTTAATAAGTTGGTACTTTTCAAAAGACATAGGTAAACTATGTTATTCCTCATATTTTCTAAATACTATGCCTTTCGTTAATAAGTTGGTACCTTTCAAAAGGTATAGGTAAGCTATGTCATTCCTCATATTTTCTGAATACTATGCCTTTCTTTAATAAGTTGGTATTTTTCAAAAGACATAGGTAAGCTATGTCAATCCGAACATTTTATAAATATTATGCCTTTAGTTAATAAGTTGGTACTTTTCAAAAGACATAGGTAAGCTATGTCAATCCGAACATTTTCTAAATATTATGCCTTCCGTTAATAAGTTGGTACTTTCCAAAAGACAGAGGTAAGCTATGTCATTCCTCATATTTTCTAAATACTATGCCTTCATTTAATAAGTTGGTACTTTTCAGAAGACATAGGTAAGCTATGTCATTCCTCATATTTTCTAAATACTATGCCTTTCGTTGATAAGTTGGTACTTTCCAAAGGCATAGGTAAGCTATGTCATCCCTCATATTTTCTAAATACTATGCATTCCGTTAATAAGTTGGTACTTTTCAAAAGACATAGGTAAGCTATGTCAATCCGAACATTTTCTAAATATTATGCCTTTCGATAATAAGTTGGTACTTTTCAAAAGACAAAGGTAAGCTATGTCAATCCGAACATTTTCTAAATATTATGCCTTTCGTTAATAAGTTGGTACTTCTCAAAAGACATGGGTAAGCTATGTCAATCCGAACATTTTATAAATATTATGCCTTTCGTTAATAAGTTGGTACTTCTCAAAAGACATAGGTAAGCTATGTCAAACCGAACATTTTATAAATATTATGCCTTCAGTTAATAAGTTGGTACTTTTCGAAAGACATAGGTAAGCTATGTCAATCCGAACATTTTCTAAATATTATGCCTTCCGTCAATAAGTTGGTACTTTCCAAAAGACAGAGGTAAGCTATGTCATTCCTCATATTTTCTAAATACTATGCCTTCATTTAATAAGTTGGTACTTTTCAAAAGACATAGGTAAGCTATGTCAATCCGAACATTTTCTAAATAATATGCCTTTCGTTAATAAGTTGGTTCTTTTCAAAAGACATATGTAAGCTATGTCAATCCGAACAATTTCTAAATATTATGCCTTTCGATAATAAGTTGGTACTTTTCAAAAGACATAGGTAAGCTATGTCATTCCTCATATTTTCTAAATACTATGCCTTTCGTTAATAAGTTGGTACTTTTCAAAAGACATAGGTAAGCTATGTCATTCCTCATATTTTCTGAATACTATGCCTTTCTTTAATAAGTTGGTACTTTTCAAAAGTCATAGGTAAGCTATGTCAATCCGAACATTTTCTAAATACTATGCCTCTCGTTAATAAGTTGGTACTTTTCAAAAGAAATAGGTAAGCTATGTCAATCCGAACATTTTCTAAATATTATGCCCTTCGATAGTAAGTTGGTACTTTTCAAAAGACATAGGTAAGCTATGTCATTCCTCATATTTTCCAAATATTATGCCTTTCGTTAATAAGTTGGTACTTTTCAAAAGACATAGGTAAGCAATGTCAAACCGAACATTTTCTAAATATTATGCCTTTCGATAATAAGTTGTTACTTTTCAAAAGACATAGGTAAGCTATGTCATTCCTCATATTTTCGAAATACTATGCCTTTCGTTAATAAGTTGGTACTTTTCAAAAGACATAGGTAAGCTATGTCAATCCGAACATTTTATAAATATTATGCCTTTCGTTAATAAGTTGGTACTTTTCAAAAGACATAGGTAAGCTATGTCAATCCGAACATTTTCTAAATATTATGCCTTTCGTTAATAAGTTTGTACTTTTCAAAAGTCATAGGTAAGCTATGTCATTCCTTATATTTTCCAAATACTGTGCATTTCGTTAATGAGTTGGTACTTTTCAAAAGACATAGGTAAGCTATGTCATTCCTCATATTTTCTAAATACAATGCCTTTCGTTAATAAGCTGGTAATTTTCAAAAGACATAGGTAAGCTATGTCAATCCGAGCATTTTCTAAATATTATGCCTTTCGTTAATAAATTGGTACTTTTCAAAAGACATAGGTAAGCTATGTCATTCCTGATATTTTCTAAATTCTACGCCTTTCGTTAATAAGTTGGTATTTTTTAAAAGACATAGGTAAGGTATGTCAATCCGAACATTTTCTAAATACTATGCCTTTCGTTAATAAGTTGGTACTTTTCAAAAGACATAGGTAAGCTATGTCAATCCGAACATTTTCTAAATATTATGCCTTTCGATAATGAGTTGGTACTTTTCAAAAGACATAGGTAAGCTATGTCATTCCTCATATTTTCTAAATACTATGCCTTTCGTTAATAAGTTGGTACTTTTCAAAAGACATAGGTGAGCTATGTCAATCCGAACATTTTATAAATACTGTCGTTCCTCGTATTTTCTGTTCCGCCATTTTTCCCCTGTTGGTGTCATTCGGTTTGAAATTTTGAATTATTTTTTTATTGCAATTGTCAAGTACGCCACATGTACCGACTTTTTTGTTTACGATTGACTATTTCCCGCACGGATGCACGCAGTATCACACTGTGAGAAAGTACTCGTTACCTAGGGTGTCGGTAAGCCTCGCTTGCAAAACGAGCAGTCATCCAGATGGTCGAGTACGCTTAAGTGTTTTCCGTTTGTCGAATGGGTATGGGTTGACAAGTAGGGGGAATAGTTGCCCAGTATGGGCCATCAAAATATCGTAGATTTCTAAGTTGGTACATGCAAAACGGCAGTACTTGGCGATTTATTACTAACAATTTTTTTCAGCGCTTCCTTTTCAGCACACTAACACTCTCTTACAGGCTTCAGAGGTGTCATAAAATGTTTTCAGCATTTTTTAATTTTGTTTGATTTTCTGTTTCAGGAATTTTTTTTGGGATGGATTCATATCGAATATATGCATATATTCAAGCTTGTCGATAGGCCTATCTTATAATTTTATTTATTTTTATTTCCTAGGGTTTACATTAAAATTTTTCTTATTAATTTTGTTTTCTGTTTTTTAGGTTATAAAAGTGACTTTGCAGTTTGGAGCTACATAATTTTCATTACCTACTTTATATTTCGTAGAGTTTTCTTTGCATGATTTTTTCTTAGCTGCATGGGTTTAAAATGTGCATGTATTGTAGGGGGTGGTAAGGTAGTGGTGATAATATTTTAATAATTATAAAATATTGTATGTAAAAATACCTTTGTTGTAATTCTTGTTTCAATTTCTCGGCTTTTATAAAAAAATGTAAATGTTAATATTTTATTAATATTAAACATATCTATTTTATAATTGCTAAATTTGCATTTATTTCATCCTGTTTGTAAATGTATATCTATCTGCACTTTGCTAGAGTAAAGATAAACTCTGGCTTAGTGCAGCCGGTAGATAACATCCAGCTTTCAGGGGGGTCGCATTTTCTAGTTTTGTCTGTGATTTCCTCCGCCGGCGGGGAATATTTTCCATCGGTTGTGAATATTTTAACCGGTTGATTATATTTTCTACCGATAAAGGGAACAGCTTCCAGTCGAAAGGGAAAACTTCAAGCCGTGATGGGAAATGATTGCTTATATTTGTTTATAGATGGTTATTCAATTTCAGTTTTGTATCGCTTTGGTTATGTATATTAGGTAACAAAACAAACATGATATTTTGTGTTATTGTTAGATATTGAACTCCACTTTTACCATAGATAATATAAATGTTGTTTTTATTTGTCTTTTTAACAGTACTGTTCTTCACTCTGAATTAAACTGTTACTTGAGAGATAACAGAACAGAGATATTATAGACAAATCTAATAATAATTATTAAGATGTTAGTTCTCTCCGAATTTCGGAACAATATATTTTTATCTTTTTATTTTACTTTTACCATTGTCTGAATGGGGTGTTAAACCGATACCCGGCTTTTAAACCGAATATTCTAGGAAAAACTGGAAATTAAGATTTCCCAAATGTTTGCAACTTTCACTACAGATACGTCACGCACTTAAAGATGAAGCTAGCCACTTTCTGATTTAGATGTTTTATGAACCAATAGCCGGTTACAAAAGGGCCATTCGAACTTGAAGTTAGAAGAACTGTCAAAGTCTATAATACATATAAATAAGTTTTTTGTTTACAGTTTATACGAGCTTGACGTTTTTATATTATGAAAAAATAAAAGCATTGTGTTAATATTTTTTTAGTCAAGTTTAGTTAGCTTTTCTATTCACAATACCTAATCATATGAATCTTGTTATGTATCATACTGCACAAACGCAGCAGTTGCAACGCCTCGTAAAAAGTTTGTGACTGTGCCTGCAGTAGACGAAAATTGTGGTTTGAGGCTACTAGAAGAAAATATAAACAGACTACAACTAGTTACTATTGCTGTGAAGATAATTTTGATGTAAGTAATTATATATGTATGTGTATCCGTAAAAATAAATCCGAAGTAAAACAACTCCTAAGTCATTCACTATAAAAGCGATATAACATAATATAAGCATAACCTATATTTCATCACGATTTTGAAAAAGAAGACGACAGAATTGTTGTCCTATGTTAACCCTTATGTAGCTAACTTCTCTTTTAGGTAATGTGAGTTACATCATAAATGGCGAACTATTTAAATCATCCTAAAGTTGAATTTTTAAATCGACATAAAAACCTTGAAAGAATACAAATATAAAAAATAATTGATTCCCCATTATGATTTTGTCCACCACTAACTATTAACATTGAGAAAACATCATATTTTTGTTAAGTTTAACACCCCATTGATGGGAATAGTCGTTTTGGTGATAATTGTTGTAATTGGACTAGGCCGAGTAGTGAGGTCACTGGAGTAGATTTAGGGTCTGCGATTGTTGGTCTGTTGGAACCCTTCGCGATAGAAGAACTTCAGTATTGTTATGCAAATATTATTTGGTCGTCTATGGTCAGTAAGACTAATTCAGATAACTTTATGGTTATACATCATTATGAAATAAATGTCATTAGCAGGTTCTTGGCCCACTAAGGCTATACACTGTGTTCATTTGAAAAGGACCCACCCTTAATATCTCAAAAATGGGACATATTAGAAAGTAATGCCGAAACACGTCAACTTTTAACTTGAGGGGGACACTTTTTGGCGCTAATCTTAAAAACGTCAGATTCACCTCCTCCCTACTGGAGACACCCCTTGAATTTTTTCAAATGGCATTGGGTATCAAGTCATACCTCATTTAAAAGGTCTGGTAAATCTCTATTCAATCATTTTGTTTTGCCTTTGATACCAGCCTTCCATTGTTATTTAATCATTGTTTGAAATTGGCTCTTTTTCAACTTTTATTGCCTGAATGTTAACGGTGGTCACTTTGACTCATGATTAAATAGCAGTTTTTTCTTGTTAACAGTTTGTTGTCTTTTTACTATTTGTAAATTTTTTATCTTTAAAAGAGTCTTTTTATCATAACACAATACGGGGGCATACGGAAAGTTGAAAAGGAGCCAATTTTAAACAATGATTAAATAACAATGGAAGGCTGGTATCAAAGGCAAAACAAAATGACTGAATAAAGATTTACCAGACCTTCTAAATGAGGTATGTCTTGATACCTGATGCCATTTGAAAAAATGTAAGGGGTGTCTCCAGTAGGGAGGGGGTGAATCTGACGTTTATGACATTAGCGCCAAAAAGTGTCCCCCTAAAGTTAAAAGTTGACGTGTTTCGGCATTACTTTCTAATATTTCCCCTTTTTGAGATATTAAGGGTGGGTCCTTTTCAAATGAACACAGTGTATATTACTGTGAATTCCATATACCACCTTTCAGACATTTATTTGCGTAGCGAGCGGTTGTTTTGGATCCAGCATAGGCGTGCGCCACGGTTTCTTTTTTTTGAGTCTTACTCATTGTGATCATCGATCTATGATATTGCGTATATAAATGTATTGTATCTGATAAGTGCAAGTAAATATATGTATATTTTGGGTTAATAATAGTAAGGGTTGTAAAGAGGTACGTTTTGTATTAATCTCAATTCAGGAATAACAGTCCATTTTGTACCATCATATTGAATTTTGAGTACTCAATGGAGTTTGGTTCTTCAGCTTGAAGATACTTATACTTTGTAATTTTTTTTATTATTAACATTTTGTCGCGACTTGCAAGTTGGTTGCTGTTATTTAGAGATAATTAAAGACTCTATTGTAAGGTGAGGTTTAGTCTCATTTCTTCCTCATGTACCCTTTGCAAGTTTAAGGTGGGGGAAAACAGTTCTTGAGGTGATTTAAACTTCGCTGGCGCCCATAAATATTTCCTGGTAAATTTTAGACTCACACCCTGCCATCGTTCTGAGTGAACTGAAGGCTCTAAAGGTTGACACCGGGACAACTGGACTCACATGTAACCCCGGAGACTAATATTTGTCTTGAAGGAGAAAAGGGGAGGCTACAACATATGTCACAATCACATGTGCACCACCAAATTTTCAAACAAAATAATCACTAAGAGCAAATCTACAAAATATTTAAACAAATAGTCAAAATACGGAAGAGCCAATAGTTCAGCAAAAGCACTCGAAGCTGCACAAAGTCTAGGATTGAGAGAGTTCAAAGCATCAAATGGGTGGTTAAAAGAATTTGGCCATCCGCACGATATTAGTCGTAAATCCGCTAAGGTTAATATCGAAGACTTTAAAACTTGGGAAGAGAATTTTTTATTCATTTCACAAAAGTATACCCGGAAAGACGTGTGTAAAGCAAACGAGACGGGTCTCCACAATCGTGCATTGCCAACAATGACATAAGCATTGAAAATTCACAAGTGTTTTGGAATAAAAACTACAAGACAACTTATTATATGTAAAAGCAAAAATCGACTATGTTTGAAAGGAGCACATATTTATAAGCTACCGCTTGAATGTGTCTCCAAGAAAAAAACATGGATGACAAAATTATCTAATTTAATCGATTAAAGATCATGGTTTACGGGTAAATGCAAAAGTTCCCTCAATGGACGACTTCTAGGAAAAAAATAAGACCAAACATAACGACAGAGTTGGAACTAATCAAAATGTACCTGTTGTTATTTTAAGTCCATGTGGACCAAAGCATGTGATTTTGGATTATACGTTTGGAACAAAGAACACATCACCAATCGTTTTATATTTCATTTTCAAATAACTATTGTAAGACGCAGTCGCGGTTGATGGTAGCTTATAAGACCGAACCGAACATCGATAGGTAGGAACCGTCCGTAGCGCAGAGGGTTACGTAAGGGCTTTTCAACCGAGGGGACCCTGGTTCGAGTCCCGATGGTTACGCTTTTTCAATTTTCGGAATATACAGCTTATATACCAGAAGTGGGATTTGGTCTACGAAATGTCCACATGAGACCATAATGTGATGTGATAGTGAGAGTGGGTGACTGGATTGGGCGTGCAGGCGTGCAGGCGTGCAGGCGTGCAGGCTTCCCAGGAGAGCGAGTTAGATGTAGGTGTATGCACAAACGTCAGATCCAGCACTCTTGGGTACTTCGAGGACGAGGAGCAGAGCAGGATGGCCGAATGAACGACGCAGACGCGGTTAATGGTAGCTTATAATACCGAACAGAACATTGATAGGTAGGAACCGTCCGTAGCGCAGAGAGTTACATAAGGGCTTTCTAACCGAGAGGCCCCGGGGGTTCAAGTCCCAATGGTTTCGCTTTTTCAATGTTCGGAATACCGCTTATACTATTTTTTAAAATAATTTACTGTAAATAATTTTTTTTCAAAACAGCTCCTATTTTGTATAGTAATCCGTTTAATGAATATTATTTAATAGTGGAGTACACAAAAGTCTCACGAAAAATAATAAATCGAATAATAAAACATTATGAATTCTCTTGCTGCTTATAAACCAATTTTTTTCATCTGCAACGTAATTTCTTATTTAAGTACTTCTTCCATTTCACTACTAAACAGAGAACAATGCTCTGGGGATATATCAAGTTTCTTCTTGTCTCGAAAACTGCGAATAAAAATATTAGAAAAAAGCACCGGCTTCATTATATTATTTAAAAGTGTTGTCTGCTGAAATTAGATTAACATTTTTATCTCGTTGTGTTGAAATTTATTTACATTATTATCAGTACGAATTAGACATTTTAATGGAAAATGGCTTTAGAAAAACGAGTTAGTTTCAACAAAGTTATATAAGTAGATTGGAAGGTTGGAATATTAAACCTGACTGATGTTAATATGTGAAATAGTTATACTCTATTTGAAAAAGGTAGACTGCAATAAGTCCTTGTAAAATAATCCTTCCAAGGGAGTACCTGAAATAATCATGAGAAGTTTTTTTCACGAAAAATGGTTCGGACTCAATAACGGCTCATTTGGAAGTACAGATCGGTTTTTGAAAGATGGTTTGTTAGCATTTCAATCGATTCACACCGGAGACTATCACGAAGATATGAAAATTAGAGTTATCATTTGTGAAAACAAATGATAACACTAATTTCGCCAAACTCGGTAATTATTTTGGACAACGCTCCTTATCATTTAAGGATATGTGAGAAATTGCCTACCGCCGCTTGGAGAGAAGCGGAAATCATTCAGTGAGTTTTAGATGAAGAAATTACATTTAAAGAGGATATGAAAAAAAGAAATGACGAAATGGCAAATAACCGGAATATTACTTCGACCTCCTCCTTACTATTGTGAGCTGAACCCTATAAAGTAAATATGGGCTCAGGTGAAAGGATTGGTGGCAGGGAAAAATATAAAATAAAATGTCCGTGTACATTTTGAAGAAGCTATGGAACAAGTTAATGTAAAGAGATGGCGAATATTCATAGAAGCAAATGTGGATATTAGACAATTCAATTGAACAAACCATAGAGCCAATAGTTAGAAAGCTCTGACCGAATGAAAATGTATGAAATTTTTCATTTTCCGATAACCAATATTTCATGTTCAAATAATATTGATAACCCCGTGTTGTAAATAAGTTCTATAGTTCTAGTAAATCATAATATAAAAATAATTGATTATTATAAATATTATTATAATTGACTCTGTAATGAACGTATTATTATTAATTGATATTGTATTATATGGATAGTCTTTGTCGCAATCATGTTTTTCATTTAATATCATACCGACTTGGAATTTTGTGTGGTCACTAAATGCCTTTAAATCCTTCAATTAGTGCCGTTTAAAAACAATACTTTGATCTTTTGTATTGAAATTTGGATTTCCAATGGAAACAAATCTCAAAAAATTTATAGTATTGCCCTCATTAATTTTTTTCTCAGTTAAAGCTTTTTGAGACCTAAGAATTTCGATTATGGAGAAAAAGCATAGAATGATGAGAAAATAATAAACTACGGAAATCTGTACTTAATTTAAAGTCATTCGACTCATATTTTAATTTTAATCTGCCAGAAATAGAAGATGTAAATTTAAATATTTCCAGTCCTAGCTCTAAACTGAACAGATTGATTGAATTTTTAGATTTTAATGATTTTGGTTTATATAATACCTACTGTAAAAAATTCACAAGGAAAAACTCTGGATTTAGTAATTACTTCAAAGGAGCATGCTAAAAAATGCAATGTTACAAAAAGAACAGTTACCTTTAGTAAATGAGGATAGATATCATCCATCTCTACAAATAAGTTTGGTTCTAATACAATACATAAATTAACAAAATATAAACATAATTTTAAAAAAGCTAATTTTATTTCAATGGCTGAAATGATGAAGGATGTAAGCTGGGATGAAGTTATTAAGCAAAGTGATGTTAACACTTTTATGAAGTAATCAATAAAATTTTTGAAGTAGTTGTCCCTGAAGATAATCCATATACAGATATTGATAAACATCCTGAATGGTTTACGACAGAAGTAAAAAAGTTGTTAAAACAAAAAAATCATTTTCGAAAGCTGAAAAATACATCTAAATATTATTATAATAATTTTTTGGAGTGCCGAAGGAAACTTAAATCTTTTATCGATACTTAACATAGGAAATTCTTAGATCAAATTCAAACAAAAATTAGGGGAGATATTCATACTTTTTGGACATACGTTAATAAAAATAAAAGTAGTGGGGTTCAAGTAACAGAATCTAATCATAACGGTAACAAAATCCCTGAAGGAAAAACTGCTGAGCAATTTGCGGAATATTTTGCGAGCGTGTTTGCAGATGTAAAATCTAATTATAATGAAGATAAGAGTTCTTTTACGTTTAGCATGCATGACACCTTAAACATATTTATTGAAACGGTAGAAGACTATAATATGGCTATAAAAAAATTAAAGCCAAAAAAGGCTGCGGGAGTAGATAGACTCCCCCCGTATATACTTAAGGGTTATTATGAGTGGCTGAGAGTACCTTTAATACATATTTTTGAGAAAATCATAATTTCCTCTACTTATCCAACTGTTTGGGAACTCGCTACTTGCACACCTATCCACAAATCGGGTAGTAAGAGTGATATTAATAATTATAGGGGAATTTCGATAATTTGTGCTCCTGCTAAACTTTTCGAACAAATATTGCATTTATATATTTATAATCATGTAAAAATGTTGTAGTTGACGAACAGCACGGATTTATGGTGAGCCAATCAACTAATTATACTAATCTAATTATATTTACAGAAGTTGCTAATGAGGTTTTTAAAGAACAGCATTAATTAGATGTCATTTAAACGGACTTCCAGAAAGAGTTTGATAAAGTAAACCACGACATATTGTTAAAAAAAAACCAATAACTATGGATTGTTTTTCGATTTACAAAAATTACTTAAAAGTTATATAGGATAGGTACTTTACCGCAGTTCTTATGGAACCTGTGAGACAGGCGATTGCTGAACAGAATCCCCCATTTGTTCTGGACTTCATTCAATTATCGGATCTCTTGGGAAACGTCTACGGATCGCCAGATCCCATAAGCATAATTAAGAATTATACGACAGACCTCACTGCTCTAATAACCATGTTAACAAAGATTCACCCTTATTTCAAAGACAGACGTATAAAAACCAGATGCACAAAATTAAAAAAGAAACTTCTAATGCACCTTCAGATGACTATATCAGACACGGAGGCATCAGAAGCCGAAAGTGATTCTTCGCGACTATCCAATTACTAACTTCTCCATCCCCTTTAATACGTTCACTTCAATTTTACAATGGAACCTTAATGGTTTCATCGACAAACTCCCCGAGCTGCAACTTATATTAGACCAATCAAAATCAGAAATAATTTGTCTGCAGGAAACGAATTTAAAAAACGACAATGTTCAAGCCTTAAGCAAGTATGCAAAATTTTTAAAAAACCGTAACGGCTCTCAGAAAGCAAGCGGCGGTGTAGCGATTTTAACACTAAATAACATTGACGCTCAGGAAATCCATCTACAAACAAACTTGGAAGCGATTGCTATCAAAATACATGACACAAACACTATCCACATCTGCAATATATATCTCCCACCTGCACTTCAACTTAACGAACAAGATTTCAAAAACCTGCTAGAGCAGATACCCCAACCGAGAATAATCGTTGGGGATCTTAATGCACACAACTCTAATTGGGGATCATCTTATTTAAACCATAAGGGAAAAATCATAGAACAAACAGTTGATCATTACAACCTTGCTATATTAAACGACGGAAGAGCTACCCGATTCAACATTCAAACTGGTTTTTCCTCATGTATTGATCTATCAATCTGCGATCCAGTTTTGTTACCATCTCTAACATGGGATAGATTAGACTACACCTACAACAGTGATCACTATTCCATCATTATATACAATAACACAATAACAACAAGCTGCAATAGTGGTGATCTCATCTCTCCTACATGGAATCTGAAAAATGCAAACTGGAATCTTTTCTGCTCCCTAATTGAAGAAGATATCGAACACTGTACAGTTTCTACTAATATAGACCAATCACTCGAGCATTTCACAAATATCATCACCCATTCGGCAACTATATCGATAGGTAAAGCCAACTATCAGCATAAAAAACATCAACCCGTCCCATGGTGAAACAACGAATGCAAAACTGCTATCGAAGCTAGCAAACATGCATTCAACAAATACAAACGATTGAAAACAGTAGAATGCAAAGTAGAGTTTTCGAGACTGCGCGCAAAAGCAAGATATATAGTGAAAAATACAAAACGCAATTCATGGACCGACTACGTATCATCATTAAACTCAGATACACCAATGACCGAAATTTGGCAAAAGGTAAGAAGAATATCCGGTAAAAAAGGAAATAATAAAATAAACAGACTTGAGGTCGAAGGAAAAAACTTAAGTAGCAACATCGACATAGCAAATGCCCTCGCTAATGTTTACGAGCAGCGTTCCAATGATACAAACCAAAACATATCTTTTATTCGTCACAAAAAATCTGAAAATCGAAACAAAATTGAAATTGAAGCAGTCACTAACGATCCATCAAATTTACCATTAACAATAGCGGAATACCATGAAGCATTGTCAAATTGTAAAGACACTTCTCCTGGCCCTGACCATATCCCCATCATTTTCCTCAAGCATTTTCCCGAAAAAGCTCATCAACATTTCCTCCGGATATTTAATATTATTTGGCTACAGCATAAATTCCCAAAAAGCTGGCGAGAATTGGCTGATAATCCCCATTCAAAAATCCCGAACTTCCAAATCAAATCCCCAGTCTTACCGACCTATTTCGCTCACATGCGTAGTGAGCAAACTAATTGAGAAAATAATTAATAAAAGATTACCATGGACACTGGAAAAACGCAACCTAATAATTCCAGAACAGAGTGGTTTCAGATCAGGAAGATCAACATTAGACAACATCATTGATCTTGAAAGCGAAATAAATGAAGCCTTCGCATTGAAAAGTAAATGTTTAACTATGTTCTTTGACATCACTAGGGCTTTTGATACCGCTTGGCATAACTATATCATCAAAAAATTACACAGTTGGAATATACAGGGACATTCCTATTATTTATCAAAAACTTCCTACAAGACAGATCTTTTAGAGTCAAAGCAAACAACATTACCTCCGATATAAGATTTCAAAAAAATGGCATTCCGCAAGGTTCCGTACTAAGCCCGACCCTATTCATAATAGCAATGAACGATGTTCTACAAGGATTGAAACTTCCACTCAAAGCTCGAATATATGCCGATGACCTGATCGTATACTGCAAAAGTAAAAACCTCAAAAATAGTCAAAATATCGCACAAGAATTTTTATCCCGCTTAGAACACTGGACGGAGCAAACAGGTTTCACGTTTTCAACAGAGAAAACCAAATTCATAATTTTTTCAAAAAACAAAATTCTAGAGCGTGTGAATCTACGTTTATATGGAAGTCATTTACAAGCCGACACATCTGTTACTTTTTTAGGGATGACCTTTGATGAGTCTCTCAATTGGAAATCCCACATAAATAACCTTCTCTCAACATGTCAAAAGCGACTTAACCTTTTAAAAATGTTGGCTAACAAAAATTGGGGTGCTGATCGAGAAACTCTACTAACGCTATACACTAATCAGGTCCAAACTAGACTACGGTTCAATTGCCTACTCGTCAGCGAGTAAAACATTCCTGAACCGGTTAAACAGCATTCATAACACAGCTTTACGAATTGTAACAGGCGCATTCCGTTCAACACCAATTGAGAGCCTATACAGCGAAGTAAATGAAACATCGCTTGAAGACAGAAGAATGTACCTAAGTTTAGCGTACGCGGCCAGCATAAGGCAGAGCATCTCCAACCCCACACGTCACAATTGCGTTACAGAAAAATTTTCCAGTTTGTTCCAAAAACCGAGAACCTCCAAACCTTTCTATGCGCGAATCAAAAGTTACCAAACAAAGCTCAACTACACACTTCCAGAATGCTACTCCAACGAATCTACTTCCACTCCTCCTTGGCAAATCGAAACTCCAATCTGTATCACAAGCCTTTCATCCCAACAGTGAATGATCTGTCACAATGTGTGTTTTTCAGACTCTTTATTATTTGCCGATGATTTTAAATTATTTTTAAAAATTCAAACAGTTAGGAACTGTGTCATTTTACAAAGAGATATAAATAATATTCACAAATGGGGTAGTCATAACCAATTAGAGTTTAATATTATTATGTGTTTTGTTATATCCGTGTCTCGTGAAAAAGAGTGTATTATTTTTGACTACCGAATTCAAAAGGACTCGTTATGTAGATTGCAAGAATTTAAAGATTTAGGTGTAACATATAATAATAAACTATCATATGCATGTCATATTAGTAATTGTGTTCTCTAGTGCAAATCGTATGTTAGGCTTTATTTGGAGGCAAAAACGTACTTTCCCAAAGAGATTAAAACAATATCTATCTTGTATAACGCGTTGGTTAGACCTAAGTTAGAGAGTTTGCCAAAGAGATTCTTGAAATATCATTATTTTAAGAAATACAGAAAATGGCCGGAATATACAACGGTTAAAACAACAAGATTACGTATGGAATTTAACATGATATCTTTATAGTCTAGACGACAGATATTAGAAATGATTTTTTTGTATAATTTGGTAAACAGTATTACAAACTCTAGCGCTCTACTGTCTTCAATACCTTTCAAAATACCCCAAAGGGTAATAAGATGTATAATTCCATTTGAAATACTATCATCTTCTATCTCCTCCTCACCTTTAAATTCCTTGCTATGGTTAGCTAACAATGTAGATCAATTGACGGAAAGCAATTTTATTGTTCCGTTGTCACAATTTAGCCAAGAAATGTATAAATATTTAAAAAAGGCTTTATAAGACTCTCAGTTTGATTCTATCAGTTTTGTATTTTGATTATTTGTATTTGGTATATTATATTTTGAATTTGTTCGTTTATATTGAACTAGTTATAATAGTTGTTAAATTTTTAAATGAGCTACTGTCATTGTAAGACCTGTTAGGACTTTAATATTCGATTCGACGAGTCACAGTGAATACCTAACTTAATCTCGGCTGCCAAATGGTAACAGATGGAAGTAAGAGTTTTACCAGGAGTCTAGTTGAAATTGACCGGTGATGAGAACTATGGATGGATAGAGGCTGTCGATTACCGCTACGTTTCTTACTCGCATTTCTCATGTGAGTAACGGTAAAAAAAATTCAAGACCGACAGCGCTGTCTGGAGTTTCACCTCCAGAGAGCTGGCAATCAACTACTTGATCTCTTCTAAGGGTCGATTGAATAATCATTTTTGACACTCCCATTCTTCTACTTACTATTGTGGAGAAATAATTCAATACTTAATCAAATAAATTTTTTTAAATTAGTTACTTCCGAAATATTTTTAAATTATTGTATCATGTAGAAAATAACAAATGAAGCAAGTGAACAGAAATGGATGTGAAATTTTCCCAAGTCGAGTGTCCCGATAAAAATTTTCGCTTCAGATCTCTGGTTTTAATACAGGTGTGGGACAAGTATTTTTAAAATAAAATTTTACATTTGCCATTTTGTGATTTTTATCGAGGCCGAGATACCGAGATATGGCCGAGATCCTGTACATATTTTGTATTGTAAAAGCATTTTTATCATATTGTGTGTTTTATGGGCATTCTGATCATCTTTTTCACGTATTTTTACTCAGCCAGTTAATCTTTTCGTGTTAAAAACAGTAAATAATCTGCATATATTAGCAAGTTTATAGAAAACGGATCAATTGAATCTGAAATCATTCGTTGTACGACTTGAAAAACGCACATCCAGTTTTATTAAATCCAGAATTCGATTCTGGTATTATGGATATTTCACAATCTAATATTTCAATCACTGTCTCTACGAACAACAATATTGGCATTACAAATCCAATAAATGGTGCAATCAACCGTTTCAAGGATATATTGCATATTATTGATCTCCAGTTCTACCCTTTTAGTTCGTTTGTGGGACAATGGTAGTATTATTTGATGTTATCTTTCCACATAGGTATATATTGTTATGGTAATATTGATGTGAATAATATATTTTATTAAAACTAACACTTTCTTTCTGGAAATTCAAATTGAACATGATATTATCTAATGAACGTTTACATCCTTATTCATAGTCAAAGCGTTAATAATATCTATTAAATACTCTACCAACAAGTAGCCACTAACATGTTGCTAAATGTGTACCATTCATAGTCCAAAATTTAGTAGCTAGTATACTTTGTTTAAATTAGGAGGAGCATTATAGGAAACCTTACTTCTGACAAAATGAATATCTCAAATAAGGGTCAAAATTATGGAATTTCGTAACTGAATTACAAAAAATGTAATATGTGGTGTGTTGAAAAAAAAAATATAAATGAGAAAGTCCCAAATATTTTGAGGGTGAGAGAGGTCAAAAAGTTTCCACATTATAAACACTAAATCTGAAAAAAATATCGATACTGAAAAATATACAAATTTGATTGCATATATCGAAGGGTAATCAATGTTGAAAAGTGAAAAAGAAAATTTTGTCAAATAGTTTTTCGCTTATAATGACAGTCAAACTAAAGTGTTTCAGTTCTAGAATTTTTTTCCTGTCGATTTTGAAGCATAATCGTCCTAATTTGTATCATTGATTGAATAGTTTGTAGACTCAAATTATATGGATTTTCATAGGATATAAAATATAAAGTATATCTATAATAAACACGCTAGCAATCACGGGGATGAAATTGATTAAAAATTTGTTTCTACTTGGAAACTAATATGAAAAATTATTGTAATGAAAAGTTTGGTAACCTAAGCGTGACCACTTTGGGAAGGTTTTATTAGACTGGCCTTTTAAATATTTCTCAAACAACGATATCGTGCGTATTTATCTTTTTTAAAAGAGATTATATATTATAAATATCGCCATTAATGACAATATTATAATTATACATTGCCCTTCTAATGTCTCCCCCCCCTATCTATCTCATGAATGAACGAATATTTCGAGACGTCATCATTCGGAATGGCGGACGGCCGCCATTTTGTAATATAATTTTAAATGGAATCATATGGCAAGGTATACCTCATTTGAATGCTCGTTCCAAGTCCTGTTCAACGACACCATCACGATCAAACTATTTTATGAATTTCAACCCAGTTGCTCATTTAGAAAAGACGAACGTTTTCATTGGTCGTTTGGATATTTCCTCTGTCATTGATCTATTAATCGGTTCATTCTTGACATTAGCTTCGTACTATTGTTCGTGTTTTTTAATTTGAAAGTAGACTTCTTAAGTATTAAGTGTTATTTTACTTTTGTTTGTTACTACAACTTTTTCAAAATGAGACGTAGTCTAGAGGACAAAGTGGAAGCTATACTAATTCTTGGTGAAACTAGAAGTAATCTGTACGCAGCCGAACGAATTTTTAATGACAGGCTTCCAGATCGGATACCTAAGGGAGCTATTAGAAAAATTTCACAGGACGAGAGACGTTAATGAGGATAAGCGAAGTGGACGGCCAAGCATCACAGAATATAAACAATTCAAAATAGCTGCGAAAATGGTAGTGAACCCATCACAATCCACCTCCAAAGTTGCAGATACTTGTGAGGTGTGTCCAAAAACTGTACAAAGAATTTTGAAGAAACATAAATTTCACCTTTAAAAAATAAGAATACCACCAGCTGACTGATCGCAAACTTGAATTTTGCGAGAGAAAAGATGAGAAAATATCTCAAGAACCCGATTATCTGAAAACAGTGTATTTTGGTGACGAGTCTACCTTCTTTCTTAATGGTAATGTGCGATACTGGAATGTCACAAATCCTCACATTTTCCATGAAGGACACACCCAGTTCCCTCAAAAAGTAAATGTGTGGGCAGGGATTCTAGGAAACTACATTGTTGGACCTGTATTTCTGACCACGAATTTGACCAGAGAAATATATCTGCAAATGCTATGGAACCCCTAATCCTTGATATATTTGAGGATCATCCTAATGAATTCCGTGATTGAAGAACTTTCCAGCAGGATGGTGCTCCTCCCCACTATTATGGACCAGTAAGGCAATATTTGAACGGGCAGTACCCTGGTAGGTGGATAGGACGACGGAATTCAATAAAGTGGCCTGCTCGTTCACCTGATCTGACACCACTAGAGTTCTTTTTGTGGGGTTATCTGGAAACAAAAGTTTATAGTACGCCAGACGGCGCCGTTGAAGATCTAAAACAAAGGATTCGTGAAGAAAACAGATCGATTCCTTGAGAGACCCTTGAACGCGTTTAGGAAGAGTGAAGAGAAGAGATTCAAAATTCCTCACTGATGCAAGCTGTTTTATTTTTTCTAATTTTGGCATTGACGCACTGGACTCATTTGGACTCATTATTATCCCCTCTCTTGTGTTTTTGTCACACATTGTGATAGAAACTTGCGTTACAATTTTTGTTGCTCTTTCAAAACCTTGAGTGGACAAAGCAACTAATAATATCACAAAATAGGAGGTTCGGTGTATAGTTTGGCAAGTCTATATGAAGCTACGCGGCATCGGTAAGAGGTGAGGAAACATGGCCGATATCTGTCATAAACGTACTAATGGCGTGTGGTACCTATTTTATGAAAGTATTAAAAATAATAATAATTATTATATAATAAATATATCTCTTTAGAAACTGATTTATGCTTTGCTTTAATGGTAAAGTATTTTTCAAAACACGGCATTTGTTAAAAACAAATGATGTTAAAAATCGTACTTGAATTCAATATGGATACGAAATAATAAGATACCAATAAAACTGAAAATACAAAGGTAAACACTGACAACGCCACTGGATAATCAATGTCAGTCAATTGTCGAAGTGAGAGGGAAGAACACACGCACATGCTTGCCAATAGGAAGTCATGTGGTTACTCAGCAACGGGGGTTTGATAAATATTCACCAATTGAGTTAGTCGGAGGGCGTGGTAATAATGATTTTCGCACGACGTTGCCGGCTTGAAGAAAACTCATAACATATTTGGGAAAGTGTTCATCTTTCAATATTCACAAATTGAAAAAATAATGTTGATAGACAAAATCCAATGAAACAAGCACATTAAAGAACTAAGGTTTGATCATTATTGACTTATTGTTAATAATAAAAAGTCCATTTTCTAATTATTATCACAACAAACTTGGAACTTTAGCTTTTTCATAGTTAAACGTGACAATATCGGATGTTTTCGACCGCATTCCTTTCACAGCTTCAGTTATGTTTGCCAAACTATACACAATATCCAGCCTTCCTCAAAGTTCATAATCATTTCCAGCCTTGAATTCGAATTTCAGGATTATAAACGGGCGTCGACAAAGCACTGTAGTGGAGCGCTTCTGATGCGATAATTACAGTGATGCAGTGTCGAACGCGGTAAGTACAGCGGACAGAACGGGACGTGAACGGTGGGAGAACTTCGAGCTGCGTGAAGACAGAGTCAGTGTTAGACAGAGAAAGTATTCGGAAAACAGAAAGGCAAACTTTTCATACGAGTCAGGTGATGATGCGGACTAATAGGTAAATGCAGAGTACACTGATCAATATAAAAATCCACGATATTCAGGGTCAGAATCACTGAGTTCCGTTTCACTTTCCAATTCAGAATCTTCACCCAATTTAATAATAAAATCCTCTGTAACCTCGTCTATCCAAGGTTCTCCTTCCAAGAACTTTTCTTCCCACTTGATCACCACGTTTTTTTCATTCATCAGCACCAAATTCGTTGAAAAAGTTATCACCTATCTCATATCTTATAAATGTTGGCTTATTACGTTTAATAACCTCATATAAATCGACCTTGAGCGAGTTCATGTCGAAGTAAATATTTTTAGATCTCAACCAGTCTAAGATAACTTGTTTCCTGCTATTCGAATTAGGTGCTTTATATTTTCGAACGTTATGATAAGGAGCATTGTCAATTACTAGCACCGACTTTGGAATCAAGTTAGGAATTAATTTTTCTATCAACCATTTTTTGTAGTTCTCATAATTCATCTCGTGATGGTAATCTCCAGTAGTGGTATTAGACTTAAAAATCAATTTAGCATTCTCAATGTAGCCTGTTCATGCCCAGCGAGAACAACAATAAATATTTTCCTTTTAACACAGGTCTTGTTAATCCTTCATTGGAATTATCATTCCAACAAGTACTCACGGTATGAGTACTGCGAATGTAAGTTTCATCCATATATACAATCGGTCTTTTTTCATTTCTGTAACTTTTAATGGCACGTAAATAACACTCTTAATTGACGAATATCGTGCTTTTCCATTAAAATTTTTCTGTTGGTTTTTGTTTTTCTCCAACGAAAGCACATTGATTTTACTACTTTCCGAAGAGAATGTGTTCCTCCTCTGTATCCTGTTTCGTGAATTTTTTTTTTAATTTTTCGTTTCACCGTTATCTGCATCGTCTAAGTCGGTTTTAGGACTCTTTCTCATTTTAGTTTTTTTGGCGACGTAAAGGATGCTTTGGTACCAGCATCTATTTCCTTTTTTTTTTTCATTGATAATTATTCGAATACTTGATTCAGACACGCTCGTTGCTGCAATAACTCGTTCATACAACTTATCGACTGAAATTTTTAACACTCCTGTAGTTTTTTCTTCCTCCATATATTCATATTCATTAGCGACCACTTCACGAGTTTGACTGTTCAAAATGTGTTTATTCAGTTTACTTTTAAACTCCATCACTAGCTCAACTAACCCAATCCGTCACTGTACACCACATAAAAGATTCCTGGGGTCTAACACCATCGAATTTCATGCGCATTTCGTGGGCGGTACTTCTGACCGTTCACAACTCGACCTGTTCACTGTACTTGGATGAGTGACCACTGGGCCCATACAGCCTAAAGCATAACACTTAAGACCACTAGGGTGCATTTTAGACTACTAGGAAGAGTAGTGGATCACACAACTGGCAGGCAAAATACCAATGAGCATGAGGTATAATGTAAATATGCTGTCTTTTGGAGGAGATACGAAAACCGAGTTCCCGAATCCATGGATGTTGGGCTTGATAAAGATCCCTACCACTGGTTGGAACACAACAGTAGTTAAATAACAAAGAAAAAAAGGATTGTAATCTTTCAAGGACCCTTCGTATTGTCAGAAAAATTTGTATCGCATGAAATTCTCAATATCCTTGAATAAGTTCCCAGAGCAAAGTGAACAATATATCTAAATTACCCCATGGAGTATTGTTTTCAGGTCATTCGGTAAGTATTAAGATAACTGTATCATATCAACGTACATTGCTCCATAACTGCAAATATAATTTACTTTCATCTTGAACCATACTATTTCTTCTGACTGATTAATACAAAAGCGGAGAGTCCAGAGCCCAAGTAATTGATATAGGTACTCTTAGGAATATCTGTTTTTTAAATATGGAAGCTACTCAGCATATCAAACAGTAGGAATCCTTGTGATATGTCAGGATAAAAACAAATTTTAAAAACAACTTGAGACAGCTTTCAAATTAGATTTCAGGTGCACGCCCTAGCCTTAAGAAAATCTTTATAATGGAATCACAACGCTGTCGCTTGTTATTTTTCTGAAAAACTCCTATCCGTTTCCAAATTTCATTTCTTTATATTCGGTGATTCAATAATAAAGGTAGGAGCGAGCTTTGCTTGGTTGTGACCGAATAATTTAGGGCATTAAATAATAAACTTACATGCTAAGAAACGTACTTCAGGTGTGCTCGTTCCAAAAAGGGTTGGATTACAATAATTATTAACTTTTTAAAGATACGTTTTGTTTCAGGTTCATTTTATCTATAGCTTTGGAATATTCAACGTTGAAGTGAGTCCAAAGATTACAAAGAAAAGTAATCTTTGGTGAGCCTTCGTTTGCTAACATATTCACAGCGTTCATTCGAAAACAATATTCTTGAAATTTGATATCTGTTAATGATTAAATTTCAGCGCACACGCTCCAAAAAGTTTTGAGTAGCATAACTCCCTTATCTACAAGGTAGCCCTAAAATGTATCCAAATAAACTTAACGCTTTTTTCACCACTTCGATCGCTCATTTCTCCGTTATGGAGGGTGATATTCGAAAACCAACCTCGTCACGATGATGCTGAGATCGAGAGATTTCTTTAGAGTGGTCACATGATAGGTTTTCGGTTTTCGACTTTTTTCACCCATTTTTTATCTCTGTACTAATTGTACGTCTCACGACGTTTTTACAGTCCAATATCTCTAAAGCTGTTCACATGACGACTTTTTTATTTTTTTTTGTTCGCAAATGATTTTACTATTGAAAATTTTTGAATTATCCTTCATTGGATTGCAAGTTGCAATCTACCCTGTTATAGGATTAAGTCCTATTCAGGGTTTTAATTGATGTTTGTACATCGAGTACAATATTTTGGGACGGGTGGAAGAGGGTTTGCGTTTGAAATTTCGCAGCGATGGTTGAGGCCGTAAAGGAAGATTTCTCTGGAGAGTGCCTGGCGAAGTTGGTTTCCAGAGTTAGTGATAAATCTGATTAGGGAGGTTGGAGGGTTGGTGCCTTTGGAGACGACTTTCCAGCATTTTAGGAAGTTTATTTGAAGATCTTTGAGAAGATCAAATATTTCTTCATTGGACATATTTTTGTCAACATTCTCAATGACGAAGGAGGAGTTTGGAATGTGGGTGTTGGCTGAAGTCTTGTTTATGGAGGCAGGAGTTTGTGGATGGAGCGGCAAGCATAACACTTTGTAGTCTCCGACTGCATTGTGCATTCTGAGTTGAAGTTCTTTAGGGAAGATGTCCTTCGGAACTTTGAGGAGGGCAGTGCAGTTAGGATTGACTTTTAAATAGGAGATTTTAATTCTGAGAATTTCGTTTCTGTTCAGAAGGATGAAAAGTTTCTCCTGAGAGTAGAGTTTGGGTGAGAGGTTTCGGAGGTTCAGAGCTTGTAGTGGAATTGTAGATGATGATGATGTATGGGAGGAAGGTTCAGAAGTGGAAGTCTGAACTGAGGCTTCTTCGTTGATTTGAGAGAGTATGGATTCTCCATGGATTGAAGAGGCTTTGGAGGAGCGTGAAGAGTGTGTTTGAGAGGGGGCAGGAGACTTTGCAGCCTGGGCGTAAGACGGAGATCTGGGTTTTGGACAATATAATTCGAGGTAGGCTCTTGTTTCAAGCATTGTTTCCATAGATACTTGCTCTGAAGTGAGAGGTATATCAGGGTATTTGCATGAGTGTTTTGGAGTGGGTCGTGAAATCGGAGATCCATAAGTGGGGGTAGTTTGGATTTTTTGGTGTTGCTGGAGTGTCTCGGAAGCTTTTTTGGCGGAAGATTGGGAGGTTGCAGACTTCGGTTTAAGTTCGGGAGTTTCGGGAATTTCCATTAGAAGGCGTGGTTTTTGAAGTAGTGGGAAGTTGGGGAAATTCCTCAAAAGTGTCGTCGTGTTTGTGTTTAGACCTGGATTTAGGCATGGTTGGAAAGGAATTTTAAGAAATTTGGATCACTAGCACTTTTTCACTGTTTAGCACCGGCGAGTGTACTTTTTTGGAGCGGTTTCTGAAAAGAAACCATCGCTGGATTTGAATATTGTTTTTTCAGACCGTAGCATCCACTGACCGGTGTAAACCAGTGACCATAAATTTAGCTACGTGCCTGTTCGAAAAGTAAACCGGTACTGACATGACGACTATGAAAATTGGCAGCTTCAAACAGTTGAAACTAATGCTTATATTCACAATGAAATTACTCGCGTTTTTCCTCTAATATCTAGTTTTTATTTTATTTATTTTCAGAAAACCAACTTGACGATACCAATCTTTGCATTATTCCATTGAGCAGTTATAATAATATGGGCTGTTAAATGGATAGATAGACAGCTGTATAGCTTCAAATGATAGTATCAAAATGAAAACGAAACATAGATGAATAAAAAGTTCAGGTAATTCAAAAAAATAATGTAAATGGTTAAATTGATGACCATGTACATTGACACAATGTTCATGAAACCCTGTTGAAAGATCTTTTGTACATGCTGCTATAATCATTTCGGGTGTTTGCGGTACGAGCCGGTCTCTTCTTATCCTTTGAATGATCAAAATCAGTCAAAAAAGTGACATAAACTGGACCTTTGAAGTAACCGCAATCATGACAACTAATGTGGTATAGTTAAATTAGTTTTTGCAAGATTAAATCCAAAATGTAATATTACTGTGGTTGTCTCATTTAAAAAAAAATGGGGTTACGTGATCGGAAATGGGAAAGAAAACGAAAGACTTCTTATAATTAATATAAGATATATTTCCAACTGCTACTAGCTGCCAAATTTTATACTTGTCATGCGAACAATGTCAATGTCAACCCACTGAAGTTTGAACGAGATCTATCAACCCATATTAAGTCGCTGATCTCATATTGTATCAGATCGAAGATTGTTCATTACTGGGAACTTAACGAACTAGGAGCTAACACAGTCTCTTTTCTGTAGATTCAAGGCCATAGCGGTGAACAAGGGAATGCAATAGCTGATGAACCAGCCAGTTAGGTAGCAGCTACTCCATTTGTAGGATTCGATCCGTTCTGCGGAATTGACCCTAATGCCTGTAGGGTGTAACTAATAAATGAATAGAGAAAAAAATAGAGCATATCTCTGCAAAGGCATTTCAAGACTAAACCAGTCCAAAATATATCTGGGAACTTCAACCAAAATAGATCAAAGCACTGTTGCAAAAACCATTGAGGATTATTTAGTAATTTTCTAAATCAATACCTGAAACATTAAGCTAACGGCAACATGCGACCCCACTGAAGAGACACCTCCACTTGTACAAACTTTCAATAAAAGAAAGAGAAGTCTCCGCTTGAATTATCAACAGATCCTGCACTTCATAGTAGGAATATGATCAGGGGGTGTGCCTCAATGAGTTCAGAAGGGGGCACAACAGAACTAATTTGGTCGCATCGATATACCATATCACTCAATTGATCTATTAATCCATTTAAAAGTTACAGTGGGGCCCATGACTCATTTAAAGGTACCACTGTTGTCAATCTGCTGCAAAATTCATGCTCTTCATTTAATTGATTGTCTATTGTAGACAAAATTTATGCTTGACAACGTAGCTTCTTATTACACCGGAATTAATTCTCACATGTGTCCATTCACTAAATTATTTGATTAGTAATTTAATTCAATTTGAATGCAGACAAACATCCGATAATAATTGAGCTTCTCTTAGTTTAAATTTTACACTCTGGTAGTAACATAATAATTAAAGAGACAACCAATGAACATAAAATACACTTTACTCAGTAATTGAGACGGGGTGATTATTGCTCTAATAATAATATTCCAATTTTGGTTTGAAACTTTGTTCACGTGACGCAGTTAAAATCGCTTCTTCAGGAAATATCAAAGTGGCACACTCAAATGAAAGCGACAGAAATACATTCTCTGAGTCGTTAAATTATATCATCCAATTTCAACGATAAAACCAATAATATAATCATGATTATGTGATTTGGCTCGAAGCAGATAATGAATTCTCAGTTGTACGGATATAGTTCAACTTGAAAAGTTAATTCTGTTTAAATCTTATATAGTACGTCCATAAAATAGGCTTTTTACGCTACAATTTTCGTGAGTTTTGAACTGTACAGTCCATCTATTTGGTTGAAAGCTCAATATGAAGTGCTCGGCCCTATTGTAATTTGGCTTTTCCAACAAGATTTGCAATATTTTAGCATGTTAAATATTTCTAACTGCGCAGATCGTAGGTTATGTCGGGGACTATACTACGGGAATTGACTTGAGGTTAATCGAAGACAAAATTGTGCTTTATAGTCCGGACAATCTCACTTCGAGCTGAAAGAGAGTAAAATTCAAAATACAAAACATAATTAAAAGCATTCCAAAATTTCCCAAAATTGACTCGAGGTCAAAGGTAAAAAAATTGGTTTTTACCGATTTTCTTCAAAACGGTCAGTTTTATCGCCAGTTTACTTCGAACAAAAATTGTAGATCATAGAATTGTCTATAAAAAAGTTATCATTTTTTTTTTCTAAAAGCCACCGTTTCTGACATATAACGATTCAAAAAGTTGTAAGCGCTATAATATGCACACGTTTCCACGCCACCTCTGAGGTACTGTTTTTAACGTGGTTTCCCCAGTGGGCCTATTCCACAGATCTGTTGTGATTTTGTTCAATTGGAAACTATTGCATAATAACAGATATTTGCAAGGGTTGGAATTGATAAAAGCGATGGAAATTAAAAAGCAGTAAGAAAATTTATTCGTCCGATTGATAACCTTCAATTACTTCTTCTTGTTGATCTCCTTCTTCATCCTGGGTGTAAGTAAATTGCGTCAATGGCGATGTATCGCATGTCTGCTCGTCAGTATCAAAAGAATCCTCTGATGTTGGTGATTCAACATTAGAACACGACCGGCCTTAACAATTCCTGCATGATAGAGAACAAAACAGTCCAACTTTTTTGCAACCACATTCAGCACTGCATCCCTTCTTACAGTTGCAAAAAATTGTGTTCAGCAGTTTTTCCGGTGCAGGTGGGAGCAAAGTCTGAATTGGTTCTAATGTAATATCGACCAACTTCCAACCCCAATCTGTTAGGTCTAGCTTATAACCAAGCCACTCTTGAACGTGATAATATACCCGAAAAAGATGTTGATGAGCAGCAACTGAGGTTGGAGGAAGACAAGCTAATTGCACTTGTTTTTTATTCCCAGTGTTTATAACAAAACATGCATATCGATACTTATCTAAGCAGGTAGCTTTTTTAGGAGCTAGCGTAGAAATTAAGGGACTGGGTTTCATTTTACCTGATATTCTCATAGTGATACTTATGTATATTTTTATATTTCAAATGTAAGTTAAAATCACCGATAGAAAAATATATTCACTTATATAACAGCTATAGAGATGTATACTGATACATTCAAACAAAAACGGAACATAGGGATTTTGAGCATTGTATCAGAACTGCTTTTGAACTAGTCGACCAACATCCAGTTTCAACAGATTAAAAACACGATTATTACAATCGTTTATTAGGACACCTATAACATATCGTACAATTCCCACCACTCCGTATTCTCAACTGTGGGCGGTCCTAATTAGCGTTAGACAGTCAGTGAACAGCAGTCGGTAGGTAGAGTACAATTTAAAGAATCTTATTTTGTTTTATTCACGAATTTATTATTATTTTGAAAGCCGTTATTGCCAAAAGAAATCAAAACATATTATCTTAACGCGAAACATTAATTGTTAAAGAGAATTTGACAATTAATTTTCGATTTTAACAACTTAAAACGTAAGCATATTGTTCCAATATGTAGCGACGTTAACTGCCCCCATCAAATAATTATTCAATACTAAATCGCAGTTCGCACCAGAGGTTCGCACATAACTATCAAATTTTGGAAGGAGAATGGGCGGGGTTTCTTACATTGGTTCTGAATCCAGCTGTCCAGATCAATACTTGTTATTCATTGAAGTGAATTTATAGAAATGTTTTGTTGGTGGACTATTTAGATCGGACAATGCATTAAATCCCCATGTTCCGTTTTTGTTTGAATGTATCTGTATACGTGACGTGTTTATGCATACAATGACGCTTACAACTTTTTGAATCGTTATATCTCAGAAACGGTGGCTTTCAGGAAAAAAAATCATTCAAACCGTTTTTATATATAATTTCATCATCTACAATTTTTGTTGAGAGTAATTTTGCGATAAAACTTACCGTTTTGAAGAAAATCGTGAAAAACCCATTTTTTTTACCTTCAACCTCGAGTCAATTTTTTTCCATTTACCGGAACTATGGGGAATTTTGAAATGTTGTTATTAATTATGGTTTGAACATTTTCACTCACTTTCAGCTTGATGTGAATTTATGTACCCTCACTCTCATCTTTTGGTCTAATTTGACCGGACTATTTATAACAATATTACCAGTCGATCACGGTGCAATTTTCACGTAAGATCTTAGTTGTTCTCTGGAATTTGGTTTGTTTTGTGTTTGATTTCTTAATGAGTATAACTACAATAATGAAAACCATTTTGAAGCTTGAACATAATTTTCTGGAAGATCTGTCATCCTTCTTGTCCACAGAATTTTCAACTGAATTGTTAAAGCTATTCAGAAGTCAACCCAGCCTATGGAGAGTGAGATACAAGGAATATTTTAATAGAAATTTGAGGTACGAAGTTTACAAAGTATTGGTTAATTTTCATAAAATGGCTGTTCCTGTGGCAAAATGAAGATTTGCTCTTCGAAAGGAATTTCAAAAAATTGAGACCGTGAAGTACTCTGTACTGGGTGCTGATGGAACCTACTAACTAAAATTATAGTATTTTCATTTTTACTATAGATCCAGATATTGGTGGAAAAACAGCTGACACTTTTTTCAAAGAGGTTATTTCTTACTATTGAAAAAACTAATAGAGAGAAAACGCGAATTCAGCTCCGCATCAAAACAGAACACAGAGTCAGATGCTGCAAATGCAATACGCATATATACTGTCGGCTCAAAAACCAAAGAAGGCTCAGGATGTGGAGTACACTCCAGATCACTTAGCCTAAGAATGAAGTGGGGAATGGAAAAAATACCCGCGTGGCTCAAACAGAACTGGCTGGCATCTCAATTGCCACAAAATAACTAAACAGAGAAAAAATTTATGGCAAAAACATAACAATCTGCGCTGACAGCACACAAGCCATATTAGCCTTGAACAGACGTGTTACATCAGGGCTAGTATTAGAGTGTCACCAAGATTTAGCTAACGCCTCGGTAGATAACAATATTTTCCTGAGTTTGGTTGAAGGGCACGACCGGAGTGAAGGTAATCGCATTGCTGATTCTTCAGCCAGGGAAGCGGCTGGACTGAAAATTTTACGACCCAGTGACACCTACGGCCTGACGACTTCGACAATCGCGGTACTAGCCAAGCGTTAGACCCATGCTCAATCCCTAAAGAGATGGGATGGAATCAAAAGATGCAATATTGCCGGGGATACCCTGGGCGACCCTGGGAAACTGGCGCCGAAGAAATATATGACGAAGACTAGGAAAAGCGTACGCCTAACAGTAGGATTTCTGACTGGCCACTGTCAACTGAGGAATCACCTCCATACTATAGGGGGCTAGTCTACACATCTCTATGCAGAATGTGTGTACAAGAAGATGAAACTGTCTGGCATGTCTTATGCGAGTGCCCGGACTTATAATCAATAAGAGAGTGAGTGTTCGGTGAGTCTTGGCCTACACCTACCAATATGAAGGAGATGTCTCATAGTGACCTGTCTACCTTCCTGGAAAGGACAGGTTGGATGATGACCTAGGAGGACAACTCCTCGGGATGATGTACAATGGGTCACATGTGGCCTAAGTGCTGTCGGCCTAAACTCACCCTCCACACTCTACAGAACAGAATTCCGCCTCAGAAGCGGAACTTTGTGTCCAAGCCTGCAGGATATAACAGAGCGTGATTGGACCGCTCTAGAGATGAATTTAAACTTGAGTTTATGTTTATCAAATTTATTTGATTTGGTCTTGTTTCACAAATTTTTCCAGTCATCCACGGTATAACGGTATTCATAGTTAGATTCATTTAATTTTAAAATTATTGAGCTCCCACAAAAAGCCACAGGCACCGCATTTTCATTTAGTTGACTTCCGCGTTTGGGCACCGATCCAGATTTTCAACTTTATTTATTTCTATGAAAAGGGACTAATATATGACGCTCAAACAAAGACCAATCGATTATAATAATTTCAAATGCCTTCAGAAATCAGTTGGTGTCTCTATTGAATAATAATTTTATACCAAACAACTTGAAAAGATCGGTTAGATTCCGACCAGAAGATTTGATGTGGAAGACAATATATCGATTGAATGTGTGATGTATAAATACAATAGGGGTAAATCAATAGTCTCAATTAACAAATATTCCAGCAACTTGACGCACTATTTAGAAGTTTGTTGCTTTAAATAAATTCGTGATTAACTGCCAATAATCTTTAATACTGTTGCGAAGTCACCAACTCAAAGCCGGCCCTGTCCCTCTACTGTAAATTTTGGTTGCTGCGCCCCTTTCCAGAACATTTGCTTTGTTTGTGTATAGGACGAGCCCGGAAGGTTCTGGAATTTTCTAGAGATAAGAAGGACTATATATATGCGGTTTATTGAGTGCGTGAACAATTAGTTAGTTCACAGACAGTTTACAGAAGTTCTTAGTAATCGGATAGTGAATCAAATAGTGAAGAAAAATAGTGAAATATTCAAGTGGTGAAAATAAATTAGAACTATTATACCGAGTGTAAATGAATTATTAATCATTAATATAAATTAAGTTTAATATACTGTGTGTTTCTTTCAATAAATAGATAGTAATTAGCCATCGCGTGTAAAGTTCTATCCCACAAGTAAAAACTATTTAAATAAATAACAAAAACATTACAATACTGTATAATTACAAGATGTACGCCTTTAGACTTGCGACAATGATAAACTATGACGAATTATACAGTATAGTTGACCCGTACTAAAATATAATATAATTGTTGTTTACTTGAGGCTAATTTATGAAAGTGTGCCCAGTTCAATATATATGAAAGATATGGAAACAAAGGGTTGTGATCATGTCAGATAGTCAAGCAGCTATTAAAGCAATGAATTCTTGTGTAATCAAGAAATAGGTAAAACTGGAAAACCGATAATATCAGACCAATCGAAAAATAGCGTGTCTCGAATGTGATTCCAATGCAACTTTAATAATAAAGGTTGATTATGTATATGTAAGTACCTCTGTCAATTATCGAATCGGACCTCCCGTTTAGAAGTAACGAAAGTATTAAAATGATAGACGTAAGAAAAATTCAAATTGGTCGTCACCGTGGATCTTTAATTAAGTATAACAGTCAGAAATCTACTTAGGGCCGGTTATATAATGAAAGCTGGAGCTTAGATAAATTACACTCACCTCTAAACTCGGCTTAATAAACGTTGGCAGTCAGATTCTTGAAAAGTTCAACAAAGCTCAGCTCAGAAGATTTGTTATGTTGGTAGTTTGTATTTATGCGCACATTTCTCCAGCACTTTACGAAATTGATATTAAGTTCTGCCAATAGCTCGGAAATTCCGTCATTTTAGATGTCTTTGACTACATTCGAGATGACAAGAGAAAAACTGTTTTCTCTGAAAGCAGAAGATTATTGAAAGAGTGAAATGCATACCCCGCGGATGTGTGATTATTAATTTTTGTTTGGAGTCTTTTCTTGTCGATTATTTTCGAGAAACTCTAAGAAGGGCTTTCAGATAATCCTTTTGGCCTCTCAGAATTTTTTTAGTATTCAGAAGGTTGAAGAACTTCTTCTGGGAACAGTATTCGGGCGGAGGTGATGGAGGTTCAATGTTTGAAGTGCCCTCGAAGTTTAGAAAGTAGATTTGAATGATTTAGAATCCCGAACTGAGACTTCTTCATCGACTTTACTAGCAATGGACTCATGACGAACGGTGACGGCCAGAGAAGAGTGAGAAGAAGGATGTGAAATTGATGAGGCGGGCTATTTAACGTCTTGGGCGTAGGACGTGTTTGCGAGAATACTTGGATTGGCAGTACATTGTCGAATGGTATTTTTCCGGATTAGTTGGATGAAAACTTCCATTGCTATTGTGCTTTGATTATCGAGATTTGAAGAATGACGAAGTTTACGATGGTTTACGGTTTCCATCAGTGGTCGAGGAGGCTTGAAAGTGCTGGAAGATATCTGTGTTTGGTTTCCAGTGGTTGAAGTTGAGTGTAGTAGTCGTGGTCTTTTTTCCTTTTGTTTGAGGCATGGTTGCGTATGGGAGTTTGGGATTGGATGGAGATTTTCTTATAATAGTTCATAGTTTTTTTTTGTTTGCACTAGACTTTTCAATGGAGAGGAAACCAGCTTCTGGTATAGTTGCCGTGTTTTTATGTTTTGTTCCTCTATTTTCAAGTCAGCAGCTGAAGGGGTGTGCTCCAGTAACCGTTTATTAGCTACGTAACTGCTTCAGTGTTGTACGGGTACTGCTTGTAGGCACCAAATTCGTCTGCTTAAGTAAAAACGGCGAACAGGTCAAGTTGAACTAGGTTCAATGCTTAACTTTATGGCGTCATTGTACTCAAGTCTGATGATCCAAAGTTCAGGAGATCTACAGATCAAAATTGTTCCACGTTCATTTTTAAAAGCCTTGTTGAACTATTCAGTTAACTGATCCTTGATTAAGTTGTGATTAGTTCAAAAGTTCCTAGCAATGTTATATTTTGAAAGAAGAAATGTCATTTGTGAACATCAAGAGATTGCTTACAACCTAACTGTTTCATTGTTATATTTGTTATTATTCTGAAAGTTTTGTTGTGGTACATAACAAAATAATGAAAAAAAACTGTACTAAATGGGCAACCGATTTCATGGTAACCGAAGAGGCTCTTTTAGTGACACTTGTGAAAGACAGGGCGAGTGAAATAGAGTGTAAGAAGTGTGATACTGATATCAACTGCACAACAAAGGTCATTTAGACAAATAAATTATAGATGTCAGTTTCTTTTCACAACCTCAATTGTAAAAGCTTGAAATTCTTGAACTCGGATTGATCGCTCGCTAACAGACGATTACTTTAATTTGTAGATGATCCATAGATCAAACGTAGTACAAGTAATATTTGATGATGATCTGCGATCAACTTTGATATTTAATTAAACTAGCGTCGTACAACGAGGCCTATGTTGTACAACAAAATATTTTCTTCACACAAGGTTGAAATTTGAGTTTGGCTTAAATTTCGATTAATAACACCGACATTGAAGTATTTAATAAATAAAATTAACCAAACACAGTTTTTCAATATCAAATAATTGAACATGTAGCGAAATATTTTATACAGTAACCAGTATCTAGAAAATGTGAAATATATGCATAAAAATTCTGCAAATATTATTTTATGACCCATTGGAAATAGTGTTCCAATTAAACATCGGAATGCGTTATTGTTGAATACATTGTCCTGATAATTTTTAAGTTGAGTGAACAAATACAAACAAGTGGTTGAACAAACAAGCAGAGACTGGAACTCGAAAAGCTGCATGTAGTAGATTTTATTTAAACGATAAAACTGAAACACTCTGGGTATATTTACACTTGAAATGTCAAACATCACAGTAAATCAATCAGATATTCTGTGACGGCATCAGTACTACTAATTACCTTAATATAAACACCAATTTACATTTAAATAGTGTACCGGTTGTTTCACCTCGTGTTGAAACCACACGTTCAACAATTTGTATATTTATATTTTAGTTCTTTTGTATATTCATGTAGAATTATTTTTTAGTTCTTTTATTTTCATTCGAAATTCCTACCGACGCGACACTGCCTCCAAAACACTTCTACCTTACTTCAAAATCGCGTTTTATTTCCATTTCCCTGGCGACTGATCGGAGCCTTGCAATATTCACTATTATTCTTCGGCGGTTGAAGTAGGCGTGACCAAACGCACATTTCGCGCCTAAATGCATCATCTCCCTGGTTTTTACGAGGCTAGCTCAGCTAATTAACAGTCGATGTTGAGTTTCTAATCCGATCAGTCTCTCAACTAAGACCTACAACTTCTTTACCGGTATAAACCCGATATTCTCAGACCAAATGGGTCAAGTTTCATAGTAATTTACTTCTGTTGCTTCCTGCATAATAAGTGCTTTCTTCTATAAAGTTAAAGTTTGTATAGTGATTCAGCCCGAAGCAAAGTTATATTTCAAGTGAATAGTGCTTTGAAAACCACAAAGGAAAGAGTAAGTCTATATTAATCGTTCCATCTGAACCTATGTATTTTGACGTTAAAGTTTATTGAATTATTAACGAAATACAGTTATTATTTATGCGAGAGATCCAGTCATCCTATAGAATTTCAGTCCACTAAATCGAAGGCATCCTATTTTTTACGACAGCATAAAATTTGTTGTCATTTCAACTGATCTGGCATCAACGGCCACATCACCTCGTTTTGGCAGTCCAAATAAAATTTGGCAACTATAAACAATCGAAATTGATGTTTACAATTATTAAGATAAGTCTTTCGGTCAATTGATTACTTTCAAAATATTTTTTAATGGGACAACCGGTATAATTTTACATTTTTGGATGAATCTTTCGAAAATAAATCCAACGATACCATACTTGAAGGATAGAATCAGACAGGTATGTGGTAACGTAACATCTGAAATTATTATAGCAGCATTTACAAGAAATCTGAACACAATTTAAAATATTTGTTAATGTACATTGGAACATTTATCCTTTTTTTCTAATTCGTTGTACAGGTTAGCTGCTGATGTTCCGTTTCGAAAATAAAAATCATTTATTTCTAGTACTATCATTCGAAAGGATACAGCTGTCCATTTTACTGCTCAATAGAATCATCATCACAAGTGTGGTATGGTTCAATCGATTTTGAAAAGATCTATCCAAAAATCTAATATTATATCGATTGTTCCATTTGATGTGGCCATTGATGCCACATCAGTTGAAATGACAACAAATTTTATGCTGTCGTAAAAAATAGGATGCCTTCGACTTAGTGGAAAATATATACAGATGGAACGATAAATATAGACAAGCTTTTCAGTATGAAATAGTAATTATTAGAAAGATCTTGCTTTTTCCTTTGTGGTTTTCAAAGCACTATTCACTTGAAATATAACTTTGCTTCGGGTTGAATCACTATACAAACTTTATCTTTATAGAAAAATGCACTTATTATGCAGGAAATAAAGGAATCAAATTAATTACTATGGAACTGGACCCATTTGGTCTGAAAATATCAGTTTTATACCGGTAAAGGAGTGGTGGGAGACCTACCGGGTTGGAAACTCAACATCGACTCGACTGTCTGAGATAATGCATTTAGGCGCGAAGTGTGAGTTTGGTCACGTTTACTTCAACTGCCGAAGAATGATAGTAAATATTGCAAGGCGTCGGTCAGACGCCAGGGAAAGAAAACAAAACGCGATTTTGAACTGAGGTAGAAGTATTTTGGAGGCAGTGGCGCGCCGGTGGGAATTTCGAATGCAAATAAAGGGACTAAAATATAACTGAACATGAATATACAAAGGAACTAAAATATAAATATACAAATTGTTGAACGTGTGGTTTCACACAATATAAGCATTTGTTTCGACTTTTTATATCTGTCACATTTCATACTTGTGATGTGAACGGTGTTCAAGTGATTGGACTTTCAAAATTCTCATTAAGTATTCCTAGTGGAATTCTTCAAATTTCTCAGTTTCTCTCCTACTGCAACAATATATTTTTCTGACAGTCATTCCTTCCTTTATTTTTGTTACAATTCTCCATTTAAAAGTCTTGATTATACGTGACCAAATTGCTGCCATAGATGCGTCTCAATATTTTCGTCTCACATGCATCAAGCGGTCTTAATAAAAACCAGCCAGATGCAACCAGTTTCTTTATAATACCAACATTTGGTCTGATCTAAAATTGGTGACAAGAACTTATGGATTCAAAATGTTACTTTTGATTTTCCTCTCCTGACAAAAGTTTAATATACAAATTGCTATCAGGGCTACAAAAATTAAGGTTATTCTGTAGACGTGCATCCAAACCATCTTATTATGTCTTTCAACCTAAAATTCTGACGACTTGCAACAAAATGTTCGCTCAGATTTTACGGTATACTTTTGTTATTATTATCAGTTCTTCCAATTTTTCCATGCGTCGAAGGACTTTAATATTGATTATCTGTACCCATAATATTTGAAGCATCAATTGGTATAATAACATTCCAAAAACTCTCACTTTTTGGTTGTTGGGTTGAGAGTTGAGAGTTGAGCCATATAACCACTTCTAATCATACTTTTCCCCAAAATAAGATATATTATATAATACTATTATCATGTTTAGAGGGTTTTTACTGGCGGAAAAAAACCTGTAAAGAACGATACTTTGCAAGTTTTGTTACATGTTTTACGAGTTTTTTATTTGTGAATATATCAGATAGATAGCCTATTTCAAAACAAATCGCGAGATATAAAGATTTAAAAGAACCACAGTCGTATATCGGTCATTTTTTACCGACCAGGAGCAACTATCAACTATGTTTGTGAATGAGAGTGGAGATATTTTATTATCAGAACGGTAGAATAAAAATCTAGCGAAATGTGTACGAGTTATGTGCATTTTTCCATTAATAACAAAATTAAAATAATGGAAAAATTATTCGTTAGTGGAAAGTGCTTTGATTTCTACTTCAGCGGAATTTCTGGAATTTACAGTTATTATCCTGTGAAAATAAACGTTTTTCATTGATAGCGTTTTCCATGAATTGCTTAAAATTGAGTGAGAGATAAAAATAATAGTGTTTCTGCATTCACAACATAATTTTAATTCCATATTTAGAACCTATTGCATGCTTCAATAAGGTGAGAAAGTTGAATAAAGCTAGCCGCTTAGAAAATTTCTTTCTATTTGGATGAGTGAAGTATGTGGAATATCTCATAGTATGGAATAACAAATAGTCAGCTTTTGATCCTGCCTAAAACTGAATCTTGGGTCAAGATCAAAATATTTCATATGGCTCCAGTTCATACCATTGCGTTCAGTTCTACAATCAAATCGCTTATTGCAGAAAGGGTACAACTCACAAAATCATATTTACGAGAAAAACAACAAAATGTGTTTTTGTTATCAAAACATTACAAAATATATTAATTTTTAATATGTAAAAGTACAAAAGACAGCACTGCCATGCCTAAAACAAGGGGGTCTGGAAAGATTCCAATGGTCAAAGAAGCGAAAGTATATTTCGATCAAAGACTCACATTCAACAATCACTCCACATAGAAAGCAGCTATCTACTTGGGCAGATGCAAAAGAAATGTGGTAAGAACTGGGACCTGAACCGCAAAATGTCCCTATGATTATATAAAAGAGTATTAAACCAATTGTAATCTATGGGTCTGTGGTGAGGTGGACAAAGGTGCAGCAGGTGAGAGCAGTAAAGCTGTTGAGTAACACAAAGGTTAGCGTGGGGTCAATAGGAACCACTCCTACAGGGGCGATGAAGGTTCTATTGGGCTTAACACCTCTGCACATTCACATTTAAGGCAAGGCCAGATCTGTTATGCAAACATTACTAAATAGTCAGCAACACATAGGTCAAACGCACAGTGCTGATTATTGGATGCTAATCGAAGAGCTTAAAGCGGATACAATCATGCCCATTAACGGCAACGAGATATAACTGTTATTTTCAATTTAAAATTTAATAGATTTTACTCCTTCACTTATATTTGTTAAAAAATCACTCAGAGATACTAAGTCATTAGGCGCTATTGCGGAAATGTCGTCTACATATCCCCACCAGACAATTGGTTCGATTCTTTTATTATTTACTATTTGGAACTCAAGATTTTCCATGGCAAGACCAAAATTCTGTTCATAAAAATCGGTATTGAATTGAAAATATGTTTTCGTTATACATAATTTTAATAATTCTATTATTGCTGTTACGCTTCATTTGGTCCGTTCTATCAATTTCTAATCAATTTCTAATTTTGATTTGATAAGTTCTGTTGTTTTGGACTGGAACATTTGTAAAAAGACTAACTACATCAAAACTGACTGAATAATGGTTTTTGTTAAATTTTATAGCTGATAGATTTTCTAGAAAATGTTGGCTGTTTTTAAGATATGAAAACGTTTTTCCTGCGAGGGGCTCAATAATTTTTCATATGTGATTGGATAGTTTGTTTTGTTAATGAATTTTTGGTAGACCATAAAAATGTAGCGGTTTACTGTATTTAGGTCTTAAATTTGAAAAGTGTCATGAATTTTATTTCCAATTGATCTGGTAGGGGCCATTCATTAATAAATCCATTACTTTCGAATCCTAATCAATTTTGTTCATAATTACAGTAGTATTGCCCTTATCAGCAGGAAAAATGATGATAGAATCATCTTCTTTGAGATTTCTCATTGATTTTTTTGTTCTGCTTTTGTAGTATTTTTTTTTTAAATGAATTGATTTTTCTAATATGACTTCACGACGTATTCTTCTATTTCGTATTCAGGCAATTCATTACTTACTTGTTCTATTGAACTTGAATTCTTTGCTTTGTGATTCAAGCAAAATTTGATTTTTTGAAAGAACTAATACATCTGAAGAGCTCAAAGTTCTATTTGATAAATTAATGATTGTGTTTGGTACATTATTTGGTTGATAATTATTCAGTTCCTTTTGGATTTTTTGTTCAAATAATAACTTAAATTTTTAAATTTGTATTTGTTTTTGTTTTTCATACGTTTTAGTATATATTATATTTATATTTGATATTATTTTATCGAAGTCAATTTTAGTTACCGTATCATTAAGAAAAATCCACAATACCTAAGATATCGTGTTCGATATTGAATACTTTACATCTATGGTCACAGTGTGATGTGCCAGTAGTTCGCTATTGTAGGGTAATAAATAGCTTTGAAACAACAGTATCTGCCTGACTTCGGAAAGTGATGGAATGCTTTTATGTTAAATTAGAGCTTTTGGTTTCTTAGTATGCTGCTCTGCGATTTTTCGGTTGAAAAAGCTGGTCTTTATATAGTTTCATCCATCAGTCTATGGGTTTCCCATCTAAAACATATACATTTATATTTGTTTCGAGAAAATCGAAGCTAAAATTTCTAAAATATGGAGTCCTTTCACAGGTACGTCCAAAATGACATACGGACAAAACGAAACATTCGCGATATTTAGAAATTATCGCGGTTTAAACTGTCGAAAATAAGCCAATTAAGAAGCGACTACACCGAAAATATACCATTGGATTTCTGAGAGACGAAATACACAACGGACGCCATGTTGACATTATTGTTTCGAGATTAGAAAGAAATTTGTTAGTGGTCGTTTGTTTTTTGTTTTTCGGTAAGTTTTCTTTTCTTATTCTACTGTTTTATATTTTCAAGCAATGGTTTCAAAAGCACTGAACTGTGGCCAATTATTCCAGACATATTTCCCTATCCCTTTCTTGAACCAGCGGAAACAATAAATATGCCAATAGCTTCCACAGCTGATAACCCAGACCCAATCCAGGATCAGAACCTTCTTCCATCGTTGCCAATAGAACCGGAGGCTGGCGAGATTATGGCACAGAATAAGGCCCCTGAACCTTCAACCATCCACTAGTTCTTGTAAACCATCTGGTTCATCGGATTCTTCAGTCGAAATAGTGGTCACTAATGATATTCATAACACACTGACTGGCCACTCACTAATTTCTCAACCATCTACAAGTTCCTTTCCATCGACAAGTTTTTTAGCAGTTCCAGTTAATTTAATTTCTTCAGTTCCCATTGATGAATTTGTGAGTGGACAGGGTGAACGAAAGCCAAAGACACGAACGGCAACATTGCTACTTACGTCATCACCAAATATGGCAGAATTAAAACTCAAACGAGAGACTGAAGCTGAAAAACCAACTCGGAAAAGAAGTCAGGCAGTTACTAAATCTCTTTATTATTAATGATGACTCAGATAAAGATTGCCTTGATAAAGAAGACGATTGTGCCTGTATTTACTGCAACGATCTCTACTCACGTTCAAAGCCTGGTGAGGGGTGGTTGAGGTGCATGCAGTGCAGTCGTTGGGTTCACGAGGCCTGTGCTGATTTGCCAAAGCGTACTAAAATGTTTGTTTGCGAATTGTGCAATTAATTTCTGTTATTATTAATTTCATTAATGTTGATGGCTGTGTATGTCATTTAGTCCATACGGTATGGACAAAAAGGATTTATCTTGATCTTCATTTAATACTAAACATTTTTGTAAGTGTTGATTTTTCTGACAAAACCTTTATTATTTCTTATAACCAATTGATATAAGCAGAGTTGTGAGGAAAAAAAGGAAATATAAAAGTTATTGATAATTAATAAAACACTATGTTATTCTGGACGCATTTCCCCTTCAGGTACATACTTATCAATATTTTGGGAAAAATGGGCCTACTCCATTCGGCATCTTTTCAGCGATGCCTTTAGGATATACTAACGAACGCAAAATATTCTGTCAATTATAAAACAGTGAAATGAAATCTCGAAATAGGTCTTTTTTTGTTCTACCATTGTTTAAAAAATAATCCATCATACAGAACATAATCTTTGAGTGATAACGTCAGCACCAGTTTTTTCAAATGGAACACCCCTTCTTAAAATTTGCGAATTCCCCTTGCTGAGCTCATCCCAAAAATGTATCACAAGGTGATTTAAGTTGTGTGGGTGGTTTAAGCCGCAAAAGCTGTTTGTTATCACACATCTCTATAATTTAAACTTGATTTATACTTCTCAATACCATTTGAGCTATTACTCTCCTGTGGGAGTTCATTGTATTCTAGCACACCACTATAAACAATGGACCCTATTGTTCGACTATAATTTTTCCCAGCTACCTAAGATTATTTGCCTTCCGTGTAGGTTAATTATGAATTTGATAATTGAAAGTAATGAATCTTTACAAATATTTAGGAGCGCTTACAGAAAAAAATTTTGAATATAAAAGTATTCGACAACAAAAACGTTCTTCTTTTAATTGTTAAAAAATCTTATGTAGATTGCATCAAATTAATAGGTGTACATCGAATACATTTCAAAATAACAAGCATAACTCTGGTTCTTGCATTTTTTAGATGAAGTAAACCTAATAAACTGGCACAATAATCGCAATGTGTTTGTATAATACTTTTGTAGACAGTAATTATTGTTTTTAGTGATAGTTTCACTGAAAAAAAGAGCTATGATCACTGACAAAAAGTTCAAAAATTCATAGTTTTGTACATAATTTATATCATTAATGTATAAGATAAATAACAAAGGACCCTATAGAACACCTGAACAAGCAGATATTTTACCAGAGTAAATATAATATATTGTTGTGTTTTGATATCTATTATCATTTTCAAACCATAGATGCACTTTGTCAGAAAATCCATATCTATTTTCTGAGAAGAATATTTCAAGCGCTTCACGGAAATCTAAGAAAACAGCTACTTTATATTTCTTTTCATCAATCAATAATTTGAATTTACTGACTGTTAGCTGTGAAGCAGGTTCACAAAAATGATTGCTTTGAAACCTCCTGATACTCCATTAGAATTTAATTGTTGTCTGAATATTCAAAAATTTGCTTTTCTAAAAGGTCGATCTTCTAGGTGCAAATCCAGTTTCATAGAAAATTTCACACCTCTACTTTTTAACCAATAACATGCCTTAATTTTGACTAGTTACCATGGCAACTAAAAGAATTTCCGGAAATTTTTTTGAGGCGCCTCGATATTTATGTGGAAATTTTTTGACAGTTGAAAAGGTGAACATTATGATCTACAACCATTAAATAATGTAGATATACCTGTGAATAATGCAAAATTTCTATAAGAATTTTACATCTTTTCGTTACAAAATTCAACAAACTGTTTCCATACACTTGATTTTGATTTACTCCAAATTATGGTGTGAAATTTTCTTACCGAATACAACGCAAGGGCACGAATATTTTGAAAAATATTTTGAAAAAAAAATTTTAATATTCATAATTTATACTCTTGATGATGCAAATCCTGTAATTTGTAAATTCGGTCGAATAATTTATGTAACATTTTTGTTATTATCAATTACTGATTTTATTTAATAACTGAAATTTATTGTTAATTCATTAGAAGTTAGCCAATTACTGTTTATCTATCAAGCTCTCTCTAAAAGTGCTTAATTTTCAATAACGTAAAATCCGTTTATTATTTTATATTATGGTTATCCAATTCAATCCAAAATTGAAAATAAACAAATTTTAAATATTAACGAGACCACATTATTTATTATAGATGATGATTTCCGAGAATGGACCGTTAATTAAATTATTGTAATAATTACCAAGAGAGATAAAATGTCATCATTAATGTTGTCACATATGAATGTGAAAATCGACCCATGCATAAATTATGAATAAATTAATATATTGCTCTCATCACTTACTGCAATCGAAGGATGTTTCTCGTGTTACGTCACCGTATAGATTCTGTTATCCAAGTTTTCTGAAAAAAAAAAACGAGATTTTAATATGTTAAATAGAAATTGGAATTAGTTTTGAGCGGAAATGGAAAAAGAGTGTTTTAGATGCAGAGAGGGTGTGTTTTGCGCGCGGCGATCAAAAAAAATCCAAGGGGTTCCACTTAATTATTAATACCCTACTCGAAGGGTACTCTGTCGTTTTCGTCCAGCGGGCAATACTTCTGATTTTTCAAAATCATTTTAATTACATTTGTTGGAAATCTTCCTGTCCATTCCATTATAATTATGTGTTTGTATCAAAAGTGGATCGAATATTTTAGTAAGGTGATGTAATTACACTTGCAACATTTAACCCTCCGATATCGTAAATTTTTAAGATTATGTATTTTAAAATTAATCTGTAACATTTAATTATTTGCTTGACGTATTACTTAATTAATTTTTTTACGTTTTATGATAAAATTTGCAGAAGATTAAAAACTTTTCCATTTGTGATTTTTTGTTTATTATAATTCAAGTTTTAGGAAAGTGATAAATATTCTGATAGTTGTACGCTCAATATTCTAACAAAAATGCCACCCACCACTTACCTTATTTTTTAACTGTTTTTAAAAATCAGAAACCAAGTGGTAATAATAAAATCATTTATTAGATTTATTTAAAATGCTTTCATGAACTACAAAGTCTCATATACTTTATTATAAAAATTTATTCTGAATATTCAATATTTTCTTCATCAATATTTAAGCAATTACTACATATAATTTTAGCATGCAGTTTGCTATATAAATATGTTCCACATTTTCCACAACAATGTGGAGAAAGTTTTTTTATTTTCGCTATAACACTGTTGTCATCTCTTCCGTTTTTTTGACGAAGTGCTGGCTTCAGGTTGCCCTTCTGTAAGTTCAGCAGGTTTTTTTGAAGCAGGTGTCTTGTAGCCTACCAACAGACTCTGAATTTCTCTCGGCAAATTTGTCATTTGAGCTCTTCTCCTCAATTGTTCATCGAGTAAGGCTAGTGCTAAGCTTTTCAAAAAATCTCGTCTTTGCAATATTCATTCTTCGGGGCAAGAAATATTACCCTAGAATTATTTCCAGCTACATTGAGAAGGTGATAAAAAACCACCATAGGCCATCTTTTGGTGTTCCTGCTAACATTATAGGTAACGCATAATTTGTCTGCAACATCTACACCAGATTTTGTTGCATTATAGAAATTTATTATTTCTGGTTTTTTCTCATTGTCGTCCGATATTTCGTTCGAACCGACGTGCATACTTAAAAGAAGTATTACTGTTTTTCCTTTTTTCGGAACGTTCGAAACTTGCGTTTCATTTTTTGAATACCCAAAAATAGTGTCAAATTGTTGTCTTTTTGCGGGCTGTATAAAAGCAGGTGGAAGTTCTCTTTTATTTTTTCGAATGGTTCTTACATAGGATAGCTTCTTAGTTTCTAGTAGTAGGACTAATTCTAAACTCGTAAACCAATTGTCCGCTGTTATGTTCCGTTCAGATTGAAAAATTGGTTCCAATAATATCATGACCACATCTTTGGAAGAATTGCTTACTCTAAACGGTCCTTCCGGTAGCTGACCACAATAAATTTCCATGTTGGAAACTTAAAATGATTTTGCATCGCTCAAGCAATAGATTTTTATACCGTATTTACTAGGTATCGAAGGATGTACTGCCTAAACGCACATCTTCCGCGATAAGCAGGCAACATTTCGTCTATTGTGACATATTGTCCAAGATGGTAGTGCTTTTCACAGTTTTCAATAAAACAAGAAAAGAGTTCTCTAACTGCCGCTAATTTGTCAAAAGCCCGTCGTTCTTCTCTTGTTTCCCGATCATCAAATCGCACTCATTTCAGAAGGAATCTAAATCGTTTTTCTGACATTGACAATCTAAAAACATTTATTCCTAGGCCGTCAGTCGCCCAAAAATCCTTCAAGCTTTGATGGCCACCACGAAAAACACCTCCCAAATATAACAGACCCAAAAGTGTTTTTATTTCGACTATATCAGTAGGAAGGCAATTGCGTTCTCTTTGAAAGTTTTTTTTCATAATGTTGATATATTGGTTTGTATACCATACTATCAAATTCAATATGTGATCACTAAAAAAGAGATTCCAGCAATCAATTTCTTTATCAACATCCAACGCTGTCTGACCTACAACACCCGGTAATCTAACCAAAATGTTGTGAGGCCGCATTCGCGTTTGCCTATAATCAATAATTATAATTATGGAAACGTTTAGATAATATTTTTTTCAAATACCGAGAAAATAATTAGCATCTTCTTGCTCTTCTTCACTTTCCGCTGCAAATTCTTCGTCACTGACTTCATGATCAGTCGCAGAAGCAACCGATCTCGTTTCGACGTGGTCATCCGACTCAAATTCGTCAGAATATCTCCTTCAATGATTGCACTATCTATTTCATCAAAAGCTAAACGATTTAATTCTTCAATTCGCGCTGTCTATGCACTATTTCTTAATAGTGCCCAAGTTTCTTAAACATGATTTCACCAACCATTTCCTAAAGTAAGGTAATACCTAAATCGGACTTAGGAATTCTTAAATGCAATTTATGTTTCACCACACACTAAGTAATACCTAAGAGTGATAATATTAGGTATTTCCTTCCCTTATCTAACTTTAGGAAATGGTTGGTGAAATGAGGCACTAATGTTGAATTTACAGACCTAAACAAAGCTTCCTTTTTTTGTAGCCAACGAAGAAACTTTGGAATCAGTTGAAACTGATGAAATAATCCACACTGAAGATGATCCAGCAAAGAAGTGTAAAATTGTAGACATTAAAGCTATTGTTGGATAAAGTAGTAAATCTAAGAGTGTTCCAGTGGTTGCTGAAGGTATTAGTGAAGATGTTAGCTATGAAGCAGTTCATGAAAGGACACCTGAGAGGCAAGTGGTCAAATTGCCCAAAGGTAACTAAATCCAATACCAAACTTTGACTAGTTTCTAGTAATTACTTGCGTGAAGTAAATTCCTCATTAAGATAAAAATATTGTAAACTTTAAACAAGTTGGGTTGCCATTAAATACCTATTCATTCAATAATCATTTTATAAATATTCAGTTAGCAAACTCCACATAATCATTGACTTCAGGCACATGTAAATTATATACTATTGTACATACCCGCAAATGTTAAATACTAACTGGGTTGTGATTTTCAGCTTCCACTTCAACAAGTATCCTTAAGCAAATTAACTTCACAAGACTGGCACATTTAAGTCCATTGAAAAAAATCCTGTATCGGAGAGTAGTGCAGTCTGCAAATAAATTGGGCAGACTATCAAGACGAATTCTTGATTATGAGGAAAAATATTCGATTGCCAACAAGTTCGCAGAGCAAAGAAGTTTTCAGGATTTGGCAAAACATCTAAACCCATCAGCCTATACATTTATTCTCTCCCAAATCCGAATGCAGCATTTCAAACCTAGAGGAAGAAGATTTACACTAGACGAAAAAATTCTGTGTTTAACGACAATTAAAGCAAGTGGAAAAGGATATCGATTGCTACAGAGATGCTTACAGAGAGGTATCCCCAAGTGTGCAGCATGCAGTACCAGCATTTAAGGCTTTGATAATCAATAATTTTATGTCAAAGCATTCTCCAAATAGCAATTGTGAGCCAGATGAGAGTGACGGAGCTCTTACAGATCTGAAAGAATTTTTAATAGGTGAAGCATCTCCAGTCAACTCCAGTTCAACTGAGCTAACAATTCCAGCATCTGTTGATTTACATCGCAAATCACGAGTGGGTAGAAATATAGTTACATATATAGCTGGGTTTATTGCTCGCAAAAAGTTGAAGAATGTTTCATGTTTATGTTGTCGGAATTATATACTGTACAGGAGTCATGAACAATATACAGATTTTGTGGAAGCAAGGCAGTATATACATTTTAAATTAACAAAACCTGGTACATTTTTTACCTTTTTAGTATCAGAATCTTTGTCTAGATTGTACTATTTAATAACAAGATTGTGTTACAAACAAAATCTATCAAAAATTTTACAAAAAACGCTGTCAGAACAACTCTCTTTCAACCTGATAAATTGTGAGGAACATAAAAACAATGATTATCTATTAATTAAATTCATAGTCAAATGTTGCCTTCACTTCTGGTGTAAAAAAGTTAATACTATTTCAAGAGGAAATGATATTAAATTTTCAAATTTTATGAATGATAACAAGGATTCGACATTTGTTGATCCAATAATGAAAACAGCTCATATCAAATTTTGTTCTCGAAACAAACGCTTTGAAAAAAGAAGACACTAGAAATGAGTATATTTCATACGGAAACCCTCCTTAGTGAATTATTTTAAGCTAGATGCCAGACAACATAGTCAAAAGAATAACACAAAATGAATTGTAAGAATAAAAATAGCAGAATCTTGGGAAATAATCTAGTCATGTAGTATGTTGTGTGTTATGTATATGTGTTATCAAAATGTATTTATTATTACTAAATAAATATTTAATTTCATAAACTCTTTTTATTGAAACTATTCATGGTTTACCATATATTTTTTGCTAGACAAACGAATTCTATGTTACAAGTTTTTTTTTATAAATTAAATGACTGTTCACCAAGACAACGAAGATTGTAGCTGCTTATTAAAATATAAATTACAACTGATAGTATTTCACCTAATCATGCATCATCAAGAGTTTGAATTATTGCCAAATACTATTATCAGTTATAATTTATCTTTTTCAACAAACCGCTGCATTCTTTGTTCTTTTGGTAAACAGTCGATTTATTGTTAGAAATGATAAAATTTTCCATCAGTATAATATTTAAAGTTCCCGCAGAATTTCCTGTCCAAATAATTCAGATTAACATCCCTAGATGGATCTCTCTTACATGCTGACAGCTTCCAAATGGCTTGTTGCCTCTATCTGTAGTCTCTATGAATATAGTTCCTGCGGCCAAACTTCAGATGGCACTCAAAACTGTAGTCACTGCTGACAACATAAGAGTTACAATTCTAGGTTGAAGTATTTTATGGATCCCACTCAGGCTTGGTGTATCCTTAGCGATACACTGACTGTCAACTTGTTTAAAATCATATTTCAATGCAGTTGGCCTGTCTAAATACATGGGTATATATGGGTATGTAGAACTTTGGCCTGGGAAGTACAGAAAGTTAAATAATGACGTTCAAATGTGGACTAAAGTATACGAGTGTGGAAAAAGAAATAATATTAATATTTTACGGTATTTATTTGTGAAAAAGCACAGTTACTGTTTGAACATAAGAAAAATATTAAAAATATGAAAATTGAAAAAATAAGAACTGTTTTTGCAGCTGTCGCAAACGGCAATGACTTGTGACGGAATTTTCTTTTTTCCATCAATAATTTTTCCAGTTTTACCATAGAGTTGATAGCAGTTTACACATCTAGCCCTCTTTTTTTGTTCATGTGTAACCAAATGATGAGTAGCTGTCCGTTTTATTTTGGCGGATACTTCGGTTTCTTCGTTATCTTCTGTCAAAGACAAAATAATTTTTTGTCTAAATTGTGTAATGTTCAATCTTTCATTGCGTACAGAATTTTGAGTATACAAAAAGTAAGCATTCACAAGGGATGTTCCCCATAACATCTCGATTATTAGTTTTCTTTACCATTTATTACACCGCCTTAGAGCAGTGTTATAAGATGCAAGCTGGTCACTGACGTCAACAGGCGATTTACCATTATCGTAATCTACAACAGCAATTTTTTCAACGTTCCTTTTATTTTTAGTAACAACCGTTTCTGTACCTTAATGACACGTTGACAGGATTTGAACATCTCTTTGATCCTTCCACTTTGTGATTGTTACTCCTTCGGGGCTTTCTTTGGCAATAAGGCCACCCTTCGCTAGTTTGGCTTGGCTTATTGCTTTGGGGATATATTTTCGTTTTGATCGTAAGGTTCCCACCAGATGTTTCTTTTTATTGAGTAATGTGTAAGCTAGTGGCACACTGGTGTACCAATTATCCACATATACAGTGCGTCCATCATTTAGTAGGTCTTTTGCCAGGACTAAAACAACATTTTGTGTAGCTGATTCTTTTTAATTTCTTCTCGGGTCTTTTCTTACGTATATTCGGAAATTCCAAGTATATCCCTTTAACGTACACAATTTGTAAAGTTTTATTCCATAGCGGTGTCTTTTTGTTTTAATGTATTGACGAAAGCTGAGTCTACCTCTGAAGGGAACCATTGTTTCGTCTATACATATCTTGTCACCTGAGATACAAGCAGCCTTGAAGTTGTTTGCAAACGCATTACAAATTTTATTTATCTAGTATGTTTTATCACCTGGAACTGCTTCATCATTGTTTGCAAAATGCCAGAATCTTAATAGGATTTCAAAGCGTTTTCTTGTCATTACATTTTTTGGGAAATCAAACGCAAATATTTTTATTTGTAGACCAATAATCGCGAAGTTCTGGAACTTTCACTACACCCAAGCAAACCCATAAACTTCTCCATTTCAGTAGCATCTGTTTGATTCCAATTATGTAGACCTGAAGAATGAGAAATATATTCGGCTTCAGCAATATTTTGCGTAGCAAATAAATTAGTTCAGTCAACCATTATATTTATGATATCGTTAGCGAGAAAAAGCAAGAAGAAGTCAATGGGTTCTGTTAATGCCAATACTCCAGAAATTGTCGAATCCATTCCACATTTACCAGTAAAAGGAAAACTTAGCTGATTACCCAAGTGGTCACTCCAAACAATATTTTCAAAATCATCTGTTTCAGCAGGTCATAAAACTGGGGCAGGAGATGGTTCATTATCAGACTCAGCTTGCTCTAACTCACGCGGGTTCAAATGTTTTTTAGGCATTGTATCTTTAGCTATACACTTTTTGAAAGGCTGAAAAAAAGAAATCTGTAAAAACTACTTATTTACTATCTATTTAGGCACCCGTTAGATCTACATTTACTCGGAATAAAAATTTGGCCTGACGCATTCAAAAGTCAAATCTACCTTGGCGTTCAAAGTGTTTACTCGACTAGTTCAACCCAGCGTCGGTAAGGTGGGGTGTGACAAACCCCATGCGGTCTAACACCCGCTACTATTAATGTAATAGAGAATCTATGCCCCTAGTAGCTTCGGAAAATATTGTCACGTCGCTTGTCACTCAGTTAGTTGGTTGAAATTGTACAAGAAGGAAGTGTAGTGTATGCTCAAAGTGCTTCGGGGTTTGTCACACCCCACCTCACCATACCCGTGATCGTTTTATAGGATAAGAAAGTGTATTCAAATTAAATTTTTTTTATTCGTACTACAATTTATTTTCACTTGTTTACAGTTGTTTCCATACGAGAAAGAGCAGGAACGTTTGCTAGTATTATGGCAGAAGGGTGATAACGAGAAATACGAACTTTCTGAATCGGAAAGCGAAGGAGAGGAAGATCAAGTTGAGGTAGACATTCATGAGGATGACGAAATTGACGGAACAGCTGAAAATGAAGTAGATATTACTGATTCTGATCAACAGGAACATCATGAAACTGAAGGCCCGGAAAAAGAGTCCGAAGGTTTGAACAATTCTGAACCTACCAACAAATCTACAGTGTCAAAAAAATATTACCTTGGAAAAGACAACACCAAATGGCTTCGAAGTGTTTCAACTAAGAATGTGAGAACGAGAGCCGAAAATATAATTACTCATTTGCCATGCGTATAGAGAGAGTTATGCTAAGAATGCAAAGAGCATAATTGACCGTTAGCTGATATTGTCAAATATACAAATATGAAGATTCACTTAGCATCAGTAAAATACAAAGAGCAATATATTGTTGCAGAAACAACTTTGGCTGAATATAAAGCAGTTTTAGGATTGCTTTACTTAGCAGGTGTTTATAGATCTAACTATCAAAACTTAAATGATTTGTGGATGACTGATGGCATCAAGCGATTTACCTTTTTGCAATCATGTATGCGTTTTTATAATATGGAAAATCGAGCAGAGCGACGTAAATATGATAAAGCTCGCACCAATCCGAGGGATATTAGACAATTGTGACCGTTGTTATTCTCCAGGCGAGTTCGTTACTTTAGATGGAAAGTTGGAATCTTTTCGAGGACGCTGCTCATTCCAACAATATATCCCCAACAAGTATGCAATTGAGGTACAAGCTCTTGTAGATTTGGGATCATTTTATGTACTAAATCTCGAGGTTTATATAGGAACACAACCTGTTGGACCTTATAATGTCAGCAACCGTCCTTTTGATATTGTTTTACGTATGGTAAAACCAATATCTGGCACCAAGAGAAATGTTACATTCGATAACTGGTATACAAATGGGGAGGTTATGTTGAAACTATTGACGGATCATCGACTGACATCTGTTGGAACTTTACGAAAGAACAAGAGAAATATACCTCCAGATTTCTTAGGCGACCGTAAAAGGGAAACCAAATCGAGTTTGTTTGGTTTTCAAGAAAAAATTACTTTAGTGTCATACGTGCCCAATAAAAATAAAAATGCTTTGCTGCTTTCGACTTTACACCATGACGATGGAATAGACAATACTTCAGGCGATTCCCGTCTTCCGGAAATAATCAGTTTTTACAACTGCACAAAAGGCGGTGTGGATGTAGTAGACGAATTATCTGGTTCTTATAGCGTTTCTCGCAATTCGCACCCTCTTTTTTTCGCTTCTAAATAGGGCAGGCATCAATTCCCACAGTATATTCAAAACAAATAATAAGGAACAAAAACTAAAAAGGCGAGAATTTTTGAAGAAACTAGGTCTTGCTCCAATTCATGACCACATAAATGCTAGAAAAAATAAACCTCGGCTACCAAGAAATTTACGTCGGAAAATAGTTGAAATAACCGGGAACAATGAAGAACCACCTCCAAAAAGTCCAAAACTGCCTGGAAGATGCACAATATGTTCTAGATCACGTGATCGTAAAACAAAATTTGCATGCCGGGAGTGTAAGGTATTTTTGTGCATGGAATATTTATTGCCCAAAATGTTGCAAGTTTGAATCGCTGTAACTTTTTTTGTATCAAAGATAAAATCTCATTTTTCTTTAGATTGTTTATTCGAATATTAACAATTTATTCAACAGACATATCTACATGCAAATATTTTTCAATTATTTTTAAAATTTGTTCAGTTTAATTTGTTTTTTTTAGTACTCTTATCAAGGCATTTAATAAATTTGAGTTTATTGTAAAAAGGAAAATTATTTAATTACCAATTTATTTTTATATTAGGTACTTATATTAGTTGATTAATATATTATTTAAATGAAAAATACAAAATTTGGTTCATATTATTATTCATTATTTTCATTGGTTTGGGGTCTGTCATGCCCCACCTCACCACTGGTGTAAACATTTTCCACCTTACCGACACCAGATTAAAGACTAGCTGGCTAGTATGCAAAATATATAATAAATATTCAATAATTTTTAAAAAACTTCATAATTCCACTATTTAGAAAAAAATTATCAAAAATCTAAGATATTGATAATTATTCCGATATTGACATATCATCGTCAGAATGACAGAAGTTACATTTTATGTGATGCCTACTTGATGTTTAATGTTTTGGATAGTAAGTGACTTGTGATTGACTCAATATATATGAATAGAAAAAAGAAGAAGATATGATTTTACAAATATTAAAGCTTAGATATTATTAGCCCTATGATCCTGGATATCTTTTTCCTCTCGTACTAATATCTGTAATGATTCCAGAGATATTCACATTTGCCCATCACTGTATACTTTCCAAAAGTTGTGTACAAATGATAACAATAAAGTGAAAGTGAACTTGGAAACAAGCCCAAAATATTAGCCAAAATATGGAAGATGCTTGTTGAAGTGAAACTCCACAACATGGATCTGAGAATTAAAGAGAAAATAAAATAAGACTTGTTCGCCCGGAAACACAAGATAAAGCTCAAGCAAATTTTCGATAAAGCTCCGGTTACTGCCAGGAAATGAACAGCATGCTATTTCAGCGGAGATTTGAAGTCTGGAAATCTGATAAAATACTCATAACAGCCGCACTAATTTTAAAATTCTTTATTTTGATGAATAATTGAACCACATTTATTAATTACTAGCTTTTGCCCGCGACTTCGTTCGTGTAGAAGTGGAAAATGGTTGTAATAAGATTTTTAATCAGTTTTTTACGTTATTAATTTTGTTATAACATATAAATAATAAGGTCAAAATGTTAAGGTAAGTCTTTCATTCAAATATCCAAGAACAAATAAAATTGAAATTTCGAATTCTAATTCGATTTAAATATACTTTTATATTTGATATCAACTTCGATGCAAATTACCCCCAAAGTACCTTTCTACCCCTGTTTAACCCCGTTAGGCGATGAGTTTCAACAGAATACGAAACATGTCTTCCATCAATTCCGTTAAAGAATATTTATACAAAATTTGAAGTAGATTGGACCAATCCCATACAAACTTTGCCCCCGTTTTCCACCATCTTAGAGGTGAAATTTCGGAAAATCCTTGCATATCGGATGCCTACGTCATACAAAGAACACACCCTCCAAGTTTCAGATCAACGGCTTAGGCTGTGCTTAGTCAGTCATTCAGGAGAAAGCATTTTATATACAGATAACTTTTCTTTACACCCAGTAGGTATAATACATTTGTATAACCCTGTATAATACATTTGTATAACCCTCACTCGGTGAAGTACGGTCTGACAGACCGACGAATCGGAAGGAAGCGAACAAGTTCGTCTACTTTCGGCGAAGCGCGCTAAGACTAATAAGTGAAGATGACCGAGTGAATAGCCAAGAAGGTGATGGTATTGATGTTCAGATGAAAGAGGAAGCCGAAGTTGCAGAAGTAAATGTACAAAAAATTTCTACTACTTCTCATAAGAGCGATCGATCTTTGTTTTTCTTAGGAAAAAATGGAACAGAGTGGCAAAAATTTTGTCCGCCGTCAAATACCAAACTCAACTACCTGGTGTGAAATTGCCTGCAAAGAATTTAAAAGACCCTGTAGAAATATGGAGAACACTTTTTTATGACTCTATCATTGCTACAATTGACCAATATATACATTGAAAAGTTTGCCCAAGGAAAGTATGAGAGAGCAACTTTCACAAAATTGACGGACCCTATAGAAATTGAAGCTCTGATAGGTTTACTCTATTTGTGTAGTGTAAAGAAATCTAACCGTCTTTGCTGTGAATAAATATTTGCTACCGATGGAAGTTCAGCAGAATTGTTCCCACTGACGATGTCAATGCAACGTTTTCTGTTTCTCCTCAGACATCTTCGGTTCCACGATCTAGATACTAGTCAAACTAGGAAAACGATAGACAAACTCGCGCCTATTCGAGATGTTTTTGAAAAAGTCGTCGATAATCTCAACAGTCATTTTAGCCTTTCATGGTTGATCAGTTGTCCGCAAACTATGATGTAGCTCGCAACACAAGAATATATCTATACCCTGCTGAATGTAAGTGGAATCAACTCATTCGTAATATCTAATTTCAATCTTTCCCAGGAAGATAATCCAATTCTTAGGAGATCATTTTGGACCAGGCTTGCCATAGGACTTACTAAAAACCATTTAATTAGAAGGTGCGCCGATCAGCACATACCAAGACCATTGCGTGGAAGGATTAGGGGGATGTGGAACTTACTCTCTCAACAACAAGAAATTTCAAACCCAGATAAACCACAGCGTACGGGTCGTTGCCATATTTGTACGTCGAAGCAAAATAGAAAAACCAAATATTTCTGGGGCGTCGGCCCAGCTTTGTAGTGGAACGCTTCTGATGCGATAATGACAACCAAGCAAGGTCGAGCGAGGTTAGTACTTGGATGGGTGACCACTGGGGAAACACCGTCGTAGAGCCCGTACAGCCTGCAGCGAATCACTTTAGATTACTAGGGTCAGTAGCATATCACAGCTCACAGGCATGAGCACGAGGTATAACGGAGATATGCCGTCTTTCGGATGAGACGTAAAACCGAGGTTCCGAGTCCATGGATGTTGGGCTCGATAAAGATCCCTACCACTGGTTGGAACACTAGTGGATTCGGCAAAATTTCCGGTTAGGGGTAGAGTGCTCCTGGCGTCGGTGATTAGCCTAAGTTACAGAATAAGACCGACGTTAAATAACCGAATAAAAAAAAACTATTTCTGCAGTATTTGCAATAAATATTTGTGCCTTGAACATTTAACGGTTGTCTGTAAAACATGCTTTGAAGATAGACTTTAAGTTTTGTGTCTAATTTTTTTTTTCAACCAATACCCCTTTCTAAAATAAATAAGTAGTGTTCAGGTTTAATTTAACTTTTTTTTTAGTTGAAATTTGGTTTAAAAAATAAAAATTGTTTTAAAACTCTATATTTTTTTCCTTATTTAGTTTAATGCCAAACAATTTATGGACAATGCATTATCGTATATTCAAATTTCTAATTTTCGGTCAGTGAGACCGACGTCACCGAAAATGTTTCTTTTTGCCACGTCACCGGTGGGGGGTTAAAATATTTCGACTTATTACACCAAATTGTGTATGTCTAGATTGTAAACATTTTTTTTCTGTTACTTTTCTTTATTTTTGTAAAGTCGTCAATAACAGTTTTAGTTGCAAACCAGTTATTTATTTTTGAACTTCGCAAAAATATTAAGTAACTTTTTTTATCTATTCTAGGCAATGAGTCGAGGGAAAATTCTCCTGCAACTTGCTACCGAAGCAAGAGAGAAAAAGAAGAAAAAGGTTAGATAAAAGAATTATTATTGCAGCAAATTAAGCTACCATCTTAGTAGTTGATTCCTGATAGGAATCATCAATTAATTTGCCAACTTTCCTCTTCCAGGTCCCCCGCCAAAGTCTTGTGAAGAAACAAATCAAAAACTTATTCAACATTATCAAGTGCCTTCAACAGAGGTGCCTTTATCAGAGGTGCCTTCAACAGAGGTGCCTTCAACAGAGGTGCCTTCAACAGAGGTGACTTTAACAAGTGACAGTGAAGATAACTCAGCAACTGGTAATAAGAATTAATAAAAAAAATATCATACATGATTATCTAATTCAATCAATATTTTTGTTTTTTTTGTCTTTAATATATTTTAAACCTATTTGTTTTCAGACTTTGACAGTGATGACAGTATTGCTGACCCTACTTTTAACATTTAGGTAGAGATCTTTAGCAAAAGTAATCAAAACGTAATAGAAGACGACTTTGAGACTATTGATCCGAGTAAAGATGAAGACTCTGAGACTGCTTATCAGAGTGAACCTTCAACCTGCGCCGAAGGAAAAAAGAAGCGAGGAAGAAAGAGAGTATGTGATAAAGAAAACTGGAAGAAAGACGTGTCTAAACGGTTGAGAAACTCCGGAAAAGCTTATAAAAAAAAACTCAAAAACCACGAATAAGGCTAGACCACGTCAATTGCAACCACCTTGTGGAGAGAAATGTAAACAGAAATGTGCTCTCAAAATAAATGAGGACGACAAAGTGTAACTATTTAATTGTTATTGGAACCTGAGAAACTTAACAAAACAAAGGCATTTTATAAGCAATGCAATTGATGCAATAAAACCCTAGTACAGATACGTAATAGAAGGAAGCCATAGAGACAAAAATGACGCTTACTACTTTACCATCAGAAACCAAAGAATAAGGGTGTGCAAATTGTTTTTCAAAAACACTCTAGACATCAATGATAGTGTTATAGCAACAGTAACGGAAAACAAGAAACAAAGTCAAGGTGCTTCGATGGAGGACCTAAGAGGAAGACATGGAAAGCACTTTGAAATTGACGAAAATATAAAAAAAGACGCAGCTACATTAAAAAATATCCAAAAGTCATTATCGGCGTTCAGAGTCTGAACGGAATTATGTGGAAGGGAATACATTTATTGCTGACCTGCTTAGAGAGTTTGAGAAGCAATGTAAAAGAAACAATACTCCTTCCTGTAAATACGGAATGTATTACAAAATTTTCACGGTAGGGTTAAAAATTCATCCATTTATTCCAAAAAACGATCAGTGCAATGAATGTGTCACATTTGTAGACTCCACTCCAGAATAAAAAATCGAGCAAAAGGACATCCACGAAGAACACTTGATAGAAAAAGATCTGGAGCCGAAAAAAATCCAGATAAAGAAAAGTTTGCCAAAGCTTCTAATTTTGTTCTTGCAGTATATGACATGGCAGCAGTATTTCAATGCCCTGAAGGAAATGCTTCCATATTTTTTTACAAATCAAAATTGAATGTGTTAAATTTTAACATTTACAATTTAACAAAAAATGCCATTTGTTTTGTCTGGCATGAGCGGCTTGGCAAAAGAGGTGTGAATGAGCTACGTACATGCGCTTACAAATATCCTGAAGAAGTAGCACGTGATGGGGAAGAGAAAGAAATTATTTTTTATTCGGACAACTGTCCGGGACAACAAAAGAATCAATGTACCTGTATGCTGTACAGAACTTAAACATTTCGTCAATGACTCATAAATTTTCAATACAAAGGCATACCCAAAATGGGGGCGATTCGGTCCATACCACAATAAAAAAGGAGATTAAAAAACAATCAATAAGTGGACCGATGTACACTTCCGACGCACTGATTTAAAGCATTCGAGCAGCTAAAAAAAGGTGACCCTATACAGTGGTGGAAATGTTTTGGTATGATTTAATTGACCTTCGTGACCTAAACAACCAAATGAGACTTCAGCGTAGGACTTTAGACGGTAACCAGTCAGTAAAAATTGCAGATATAAAAGTAGTCAAGGCGGAGAAGAATTCTCCCTCATCACTGTTTGTAAAAACGTCATACCAAGAGCAAGAGTACCAAGAATGTCTCATCACTCGAAGTTCTTCCCGAAGTGGTTTTTCTAATAACATTGTCATGATGAAATTCAAAACCTGGAATTCCTATTCATAAGAAAAAAGACTTGTTGTACTTAGTAAAATGCAATGCGATTCCGCGCTACTATGCTAAATTTTATAACAGTTCATAATACAATAAAAATAACATTTTAAAAGTTTTTTAAGAGAATAAAATAATATTTTACCATTGTTAATAATAAATTACCCATGTTTGAACTTTTCTTTCTAATAAAACTTCTTCTGCAAAAACATTACTTTGTGTCACAACTTATTTCACCAAAAACATTCCTGTTTTACTGAAATGATGAAACATCTCAAAATTGAAGGGTTAAGCAATTAAATTTAACACAATGGGGCCACCTAGTTACTGATTTGGGTGGCCTCAGCTGGCCATTTAGGGAGCTATATAATATATTACTTAGAAAAAGCAAGATTAATAGCATTCAGTAATCCCATAATCTGGTAAATTAGCTTAATAGTAGATAATAAATGTAAAACTGTGTTTTTTCAAAACAATATGTTGAGATGTGACACTATTCCACGAAACCGACGATATATAACAGAAGATAATATATAAAAATAATTTCACAGCACGAATTTGGGAATACCAGTAGGTATCCATATTCTATAAGTAGTATCTTCAACTTTACACTTTATGTTCAATCATTTACTAACAACCCATCCCATTTTTGTATTAAATTACTTGAGCATGCCGCCTTAAGCAATATAAAAGTAAGAACTCAGTGGTCTTCAACTTCGACGTAATACAAATTTCAATCCAGTTTATCTTTTACTTAATTACAGTTACCTGTAAATAATTGTCATATAAGTAAAGCGTGATCTTAGTGGACGGTCTGCTCTTTGGAAATTAATTTTTCTAATTTTGTAAAGCGTTTAATAGTATTGAACTATTATTTTTTGACGTCTATAGATCACGCTTTACTTATATGACAATTATTTACAGGTAACTGTAATTAAGTAAATACCTACAAAACCGAGATGGTTTTTTGTCGATATAGAATTTTGGTTTGTGATTAGATGTAGAGATGTCGCCGATATCGCACTCTTAACATTTCCTTCACTAAGGCTAATGTGTTGGTGTGGTATCGACGTAGTCTCTAGTCCAGGATTATGCTCTCAGAGCTCTTGGACGAGTGGCATCTACCTTGTGCTGATGAGGCGCAAAAACGCCGAAACCGGTCCACAAGTGATGTTATTCCTTCTAATCGCAAACCAGAATGGTTGGTTCTATCTTAACAGATATACCAACCCCGTTTACTTTAGAAGTGTAATTCAATGTCTGTCGGGGCATATAGCCCGAGAAGTAGTTGTTGCTTCTTAGTGGACGGTCTGCTCTTTGGAAATTAATTTTTCTAATTTTGTAAAGCGTTTAATAGTATTGAACTATTTTTTTTTTTGACGTCCAGTTTATCTTGTTCAATAAAAAATAGTGTTGTCATCATGATATAGTCCACACGAGTTTCAAATAAAAATAACTTTTGCGTTTTTAGTTGGAAATTTTTTTGCATATCTACCAACTAAGAACCTAACTTTAAAATGCAGCTTGGGTTCATCAGACTTGTAATGCAGCTGCTCTTTGTTTTGTTGAAAGTTATTGAAAAAGGTTCTTGCGAAAGCAAATTCTGAAGGCTAACACAATATTATTAACAAGCAAAATCCAGCTAAAACAGGATTTGTTGTGTGGGGATGGTATTTATGGAGCGAAAGTGGTTTTTGTTCGTGACTTGCTGGCGACAATTTCTCCAACAAAATCTGAAACTCCCGCACACAGTATTTTTCAGCATCACCTCAAATTTTGTGAAAAAATTGCTAGAATCCTATCTCCGGATTTTAATTTTTTTCTCTCGTATGAATCACCTCCATCCCAATATATACTTAAATCCCACACGGCCCCTATTGAAGGCACTAGAACCATTGGAAAAATGTTTACAAAAAGGTTCAGAAACTTTTTCAATACTTTTCAATGTATTATTTCAGATTGTCTTCTAATTCTCATTATTCAACTGTGCAAAGTTCTCTGCAAATCAAAATTACAGAGCAGAAGCTTATGTACTCCGAATTTGGCTTAAAAAAGTGGTTGCCATTGTTTTTCGTAGTTTTCAATTTCCTGTTCGCACTAATGAAGGGAAAGTTGGAAAATTCAATATCATCAAAGCATCGCTACTAGACAGATTAATTCCTTCCTAATAATTTTTGATATTTTTGAATGATTACTTATCTGGTGAATGAATAGAATTGCAAAAAACTAGTATTCAAGAGCTTCATTATTAAATTGAAAATATCACAATTACAAGCAATTGATCCACATCCTTTCTTTTCATTTCACCTGTTTTCCCCCAGCTTCGTCTTAGACAAATCTTTTCCCAAAAATATTCCGAAATGTGAAAGCATTCAATGAAAACCTACTACAAATGAGATTTACAGATAATAAGTGAAAACTTTTCATAGATCACTTAACCACCCGGACAGTTTTATTTTGCCGATAAATTTTAAAATTTTTTGAATATTTTCCTATCGCGAACTCTTTACAGACATTGCCCATTTGTGACTATCAGAAGCCAGAGAGTGATTATGAGGACCACGGAGTTGGAAATTGAAGACGTAAACAATTTGCTGATAAATGAAAGTTACTTTACTATACTTTCAATTTGATTGAGTATTCCCTGTATCTAAACTGTATAATTTTTGTGATATTTCGATTTTATGGTTAAAAATTTTATTTTCAATAAAAAACAGCTACTTACATAAAATTCATTCTCAACACAACAATTGACTTGTTAGGAAAATATGGAAAGAATTGAAAAAATTGTTTATTTTATGAAATCATCATGCAAGTGTTGAAAAAATTTAAAACGGCTTGTCGGCTTAATGAGTTTCCGCATTCAATAATGTACGTTAAAAATACCGTAGATAGAGAGATATCTCTCTTTTAACTTGTTATAATTTATTTAATACCTCTTATCTTTATTATTATAAGGATAAAACCGGTATTTGTAAGTTTTGGAAAGACCAACGCAAAATAATTTCACGCTTTCACATTTGAACAAATTAAATTAAAAATAAAATCTCTAATTCCCATTCCGTTCCTATACTAAACCATTAAATTGGAAATAAAGGATAGCTTGAGCTTTCTCTGTAGACGTCTACTGTCAAGGAATTATTTAATAAGAGAAAAAACATAGAAATCGTCTTCAATTGTAGTAGGAATTTCATTCGTATTTGTATTCACGTTTGTTGAACTAATTTTTGACAGTAAAAGCTTATATTTAGTGACGTTGCTGGCAACAGTGGTTGGTTGGTTTTCCACATTTTTATAATCAGATACATGAAATATTGCTTCTGCAATGTCATTTTTTGACAGTAGCCATGATGACTGATTTTGAAAAACTGCTCCATAAATTTTCCATTTCAGAATACGATTTCAATTTCGGGCCAAAACGCTACAATATTAAGGGCGTCTGTCTGGGATATCATTATTTCGTGAAAACCTCAAACACTTAACAGGTTGAAACAAGTTCATTTTGATACCCAATTTAATTTATTTTGTGCCATAGTTATGAATTCTATTGTGTATTAATGGTGTACGGTGAGAATGAATCGATAAATACTCCGAATGTTGTTAACGTTCGAATGAAGAATACAGAAATACGTGGCGTCCACCTCACAAAGCATGGCCCTTGGTCCATTACAACCCGCCAATTGATCCCAATTGATCATCAATTTAGCATATTCTGTAGGAGAACATTCTCACTACCCTTCCAAGGTGAAGATAAAGGGGTGTTATGTTGAGAATGCTTCCCAGCGAATTGTACTCCTAATCACCAGACAGGCTTGTCTATGCAATCTGGTGAGTCTAGCTTGCGCCAGATTTGCTTTCACTTGCTTCACCAGACCACGGAGCCATATGTAATCATAGGCGTAGCTATCATCACATACATCCAGTAAATCTGTCAGAGTCTCCTACCCCAGTTCATTCCACAAAGTCTTCTGCAAGACAGTAATACTAGACTGTCTGCGGATTACTTATTCCAATTGGAAGTTTCAGTTGAGCGCTTTATCCAGCAAAACCTTCACAAATGGAATGCTGTGACCATATTGCACAGGTTCTCAAGACACCGTACCGTTTATATGGAGTTGTATCAAAAGTTATACCCATTCCGAAATAATAAAAAAAAACATCTTCTGTCGCTATTCAGATCCCGGGAATGATTACAGTGTGCACCAAAATTCCCTTTACTTTTGTTTATATTGCTTACACCAATTTCAGTTTGACAGCAGCATTTTCTCAGTCTATGAGACATGCTGAATATTCACTTGACAACTCCACAACTGCTAATATCACTGTTTTATCGGTGCTCTACTGTCAGTCGTGAATGTTCTATTATGATCGGTTTCGCTTGTCTTTGTCTGTGGATTATCCACTTTTCTGTAGCCCTTTTTGTTGAAGTTTTTGCGAAACCACAGTAGGACTCTGGTTCAATGAGTGGCATTGCACCTTTTTTGTCCATTTCATCTGCTTTTTGGTTGCTTGTGTGCCCTGGAACCCAAGTTACCGTGACTTTACTACGGCTTCTCAGTACAGTCAGAGCACACATACAATCCTGTACTACCTTAGGGATTGCCCTCCTGGTAAACAAGTGCCTTCAGCGCTTCCAAGCTATATGTGAAGATAACAATCGAATAGAGTCACTTCTGTATCATTCAAATATCTTAATTCGTTTATAAAATAAAGATTGGTTAAATTAGACACTTCATATTCAAATTTAAAGTAATTTGGGGATAAACGAAGTTATATTCTGCTCTCTTGGGGGTCTATTCTCGAATGTCGATTAAAATATGTCGAATTCGACATATGTCGATAGAAATTGTCGCACATGATGAAAGTGTGGTATTCTCTATTGGTTTCGACATCAAACTCGCACGAGACAAATTTTGTCGAATAGCATGAGCTGACAACGCCGTATTTACAATGTGTTCCATGCACAGCGCAAGATGAGTTTTCTACTTCACTTATTGTATATTCAATGAGTACTAAATAAGTAGTTTAATGCCTCTATTCTATGTCTGTTGGCAACTTGGCAGTTACAATTCAAAATACTCCGTAGGTAGTTTAGTTTGTATTTATCATTATCTTAATTTATTATGGCAGTTGAAAACAAAAAAAGTTATTGTACTCCATCCCAAAAAAAAAAACGATAATAAATTTAATGAAAGAAAAAGAAAATGAGGCTCTTTTGACTGGTAAATTTTCCTCCACCTTTACATTTCAAGTTGCAAGGAGTAAGTGGCAGAATATTGCTCTAACTCTTAATTCAATCCCTGGAGCTTCGAAAGATTGGAAGCAGTGGAAAAAGGTAATAATAACAAACATATATTACTCATTTTTGATAGATAAAATATTTTTATTTTCCAGACATGGCAAGATCTAAGATCAAAAACAAAAAAAAAAGAAAAGCGAACAAATAAGATATGCTAGAGGTACTGGAGGTGGTCCTGCTCCCGTTGACAACCTAGACAATACAGATGAACTCATATTAAGTACCATTCCATCCACAGCCATTACAGGTGATAACAGTATTACAGAAACACCAATTGATTTCAACTTCCCTGAAATAATTGAGGACCAACCAGTGCCAGATGAGTGTGATATCCCAACAGAAATTGTGATTGTTCAGGATGATCATTTATATTCCAAAGAAAATATTACAACCACTTCTAACGTTCCAAAAAACAAAAGGAATGTGGCAAGTCAACGTTTACATACTAGCGCTATGGCAGCATCCACTCTAGCTGAAGTGAGTCAAAATACTCTAGAAGTGCAGAAGCAATACTATGAGCGTAAGCTTCAGCTACTTGAAAGACAGGTTGTAGCCATTGGAAATATGGTAGATGTGTTTAGGCGAAGGGACACATTTTAAGTACAATATGCATTTTTGAGATCGTTACGTTTTGTTTTTAGTTTATTGCACATTTTATTTTTTATAGTTACGTTACACCTAAAACAGTATTTTTGATGTTATTTTTGTGTTTTAGAGTTGTATAATGATGTTATTTTTGTTTTTATTTTTTTTTGTATATAGATGATATTTTTGTATTATTTGAAAGTGATATTTTATTTATTTAGTTAACTGTTTGTTTTCTCTGCCCTAGTGCCATTTTATGTGAAAAAGTCTGATATTAAAAATGGAATGTATTTTTTTTTAAATAAATATAAATTATAATTTGTTGAAATTTTATTTAAAAATTCAAGTTTTATCTATAATAACTGATAAGTCTTCTCTGTAGCCTCATTCCATCTCTCAATAATGGATTACTCTGTTGATTTTGGTCTTCATCATTATGAACATCAGGAATAAGGCCAAAATCAAGTTCTTCTAACTGCTCAATTTGATCCAACTGTAGTTCTATGTTATTATCTATGCACATATTATGTAGCATTTATTATTGAGGATGATTTATTGGGTGAATAATGTAAGGTTCTATGTTTTAATAAGCACCTGAATCTCATTTTTAATAAGCCGTTGCACCTTTCAATAGTGCACCTGGCTTTTTTTTGAGCTTCATTGAACCTCACTTCTGCCTCTGTAATGGGATCAATTAATGGTGTAATAAGCCATGGACGAAGAGGATATCCAGAATCACCTAGAAATTTAATCTTTTATTAGCATGGGTGAAAATATCATGAAGTGAAAAAAAAATCAAATTGAAAGAATATGTAATAGGACTTTCTCATAACAAACAAAATTCCCACATTTTGTTGAACTTGAATATAGATTTTTTACCCAAGAGAAAGTATCCTTCAAATCCTCTTCCATATAGCTGTTCTAAAAATTCCTTAACGTTGCTGTTATTCCATATATAAGAATCATGAGTGCTACCCGGATATTTTGCATTGACATGAATTATTTTCATGTTAACATCACATATCTAGGAAAAAAACACAAATAAAGACAATCCATGTGGGTAGCTAATTAACTCAAATTAATTGTTTCAAATGTAACTATGTAGAAACTTTTCATAATTATCCAATAAAATCAATAAATAACAAATTACACAACAGAAATATAACATTCATTACTTGATTACCCAGTTTCACAAAATACATTTGTATTGTCTATATTTTACTACTATTGATACAAATGTATGTGTGTGAAACCCGTCGAATGATAAATGTTGTTATATTTCTGTTGTGGAATTTGTTATATATTGATTTTATTTGATAATAAGCTAATTAACTCACCAACTGAACATTCATAGAATGATATTGTTTTCTATTCACAAAAATATGTTCAGGTGCAAATTGATCATTTTTCTTGGGATGTACAATTGCCACATGTGTACAATCAATGCATGCCACAACTCCGGGCATTCCAAAAGTATTGCAAAACCTAGAATGAACTATATTGTAGATATAATAAAGATTACATTTATAGTATTTAAGTGAACCTCTGTCTTGTAACATTGAGCTCATTAATATTTCTTGGAAATTGCACAAATCTTGAAAAAATTTCAGGAGAATTGAGAGCTAGGGTAACATCATTGATGCATCTGCTTACTGATGATTGTGAGAGTCCGAAACTTCTATTGTCTCCTACACTGCCTTGGTAGGAACCAGTTGCATAAAAATTTAATGCCACAAGAACCTGAAAAAGCATGGATAAATCTTCAATGTATTTTAGAATAGATATTCCAATAATAGTAGGTGTTAAAACTTACTTTTTCTTCAAGCAGTATGGCAGAAGACCGTTTTCCCTGCTCCACAAATGGTTCTAACATATTTATTAGCTCCCTAGCTAATTCTTTAGTCAATCTGAATGTTTTTAAAAAATTTTTATCAGATAATAACCTAAAGGCATCTTTTTCTTTTTCTCGAGGTCGTTGATTATTTTCTTGTATCTCAAGATTTTCAATTGCCATCAGTAAACCTGCCATTATATTCTCTCCATAAATTCAAACAACTTTCATATGTAATAAAACAAAAACAATAAAGGTTATCTATCACAAACCACAATAAAATTCATGTTAAAATTGATGGGTGGGGATCTGTCAAAAGTTTCATCTCGCATAAATTGCTAGTGACATCAATTGTCGGATGCCTAGGACCACTCTACAATTTGTCTATCAAAAATTTTCGAACGCGACATTTGAGAATAAGCAAATACATTTCTTGATCGACAAAACTACAATCTCGCATGCGACAAAGAATGTCACTGTTTGAGAATAGACCGCTTGATCACTGAAATTGAGTGCGAAGAGGGTGGAAAGGCTTCGAGAGCTTTCGTTTGTTTTTGACCGACTTAACGGGAACACGGTCGAGTCCCACATATATAATTTTCTCATTTAAATTACCGATTGTTAAGAAATAGAAAATAGGAGGAAAAATTTGAACGAATAATTTAATTGCATATTGTTAAATCACTGATTTATATCAAACGTGACAAATAATGGATTTGTGACTGTTTATAGAAACAAATTGAAAATCCAACTAAAAGTTTGCAAAAAAGATAACAAGCGAAAAAAAAAACAACTATTTCACTAGTCTGTTGAAGGAAAATTCATTTCGCTTGTCTTTTTTAATGGTGTGTCATTTTTGTCATTCCACACTAAGAATTATTGAAATGACAGTCAAACGCTTTCTGCTTTGCTAATTGGATTGAAGTTACGTTAGATTTCTCCAGTTGAAACATCTAGGAGATAAAATCTCGAATAAAGAGGAGTGGTATCAACGTGACGGGATTATCCATGTAACATTCAAAAAGAAATATATGTTGAAATAAAAGGAAACTTCGTTTTTTTCCTTCTTATTGTGTTTTTTATCACTTGTAGGAACATTGTTTCAGGTGAAACCAAGATAAGTGGGGATAGGACTTTTTAAATGTACTGTAATAATATCAATATCAGTCAATTATGCCAAAATTTCAAATTCACGATAAAAATAAAAGTAAATGACTCAACTATCACTAGAATTGGAAACAAACTTGAATATTCAATTTATATTGCACAATATGAATGATAAGATAATACAAAAAAATATAAAATGGACATAAGTCCAATTTTTCAAAAACAAGAGAAAAGCAATATACTTGAATCAACAAAAAAACTTTGGCAAAATTTGAAATGAAAGATTATAACACACAATTCTGAAAGAATTCACATTTTTCACAAAAATCAGTTGTTATAAGATCAGATCTTCTCATTGTTATTGAAAATGGTGAAGCACAAAAGAATCTCGGAATAACGACATGGTGAACATCTTAGTGGCTCCAAAAATAAAAATCCAGATAAGTCAAACTATGTAAAACACTCAATTGAATAAAATCAACACCTCACATTGAACAATACCATTGATTATTCACATAGTTGTCAGAATTATTACAGACTCAATTCCTCAAAATCATTAGAAATCATAAAATATGTTTTTATGAATACTCTTCATTCTCTTTTGTAAGATTCTATTTTGGATAGCATCAAAGTGTGTATGTAGGGCCTGTCATCTTGGATCATGGAATAACTTGACATATGACATATTCTATGTTACATATCAGAATGAGGTATCTCAGCTACTTGTTTGCTTATAAATTTTAATAATAATTTGTAATAATTTATAACAAACAAACAAAAAACAACTAACATGAATCTACCTACGGTCATTCACCAGATTGACGCTCGTTTTGTATCGTACGGTCACAAAACTTACATTATTTACACTACCTGGCGACAAAATATAAAATTGTTGTCATGATGAAAGATTTGGTTACAGCCTGCACCACTTCTCCGGAAGGAGAATGGCAGAGTAATCCCTAAAACTCTGGGCTGACAGAAATTAGTTAACTACTGAAGTCCTTTCGTAGTGAACAAATGATGTTAGAAACATAGCGACAAAATCCGTCAGGTAATTACTATATACAAATACTTAATATATACAATAGACGTTGTGACAAATTCACTCGTTACATTGGTGCTAATGGGTCCATTGTCAAAATTTCACTATTTCGAGTTAAGCATTGCACATTGCAAGATGATATCTTCTTCCGATTCAAGAGTGTATTCAACAGCTAATATCACTGCGAAAGCATCACAATCAATATCAGCTAAAAAGGCCAATGTGTACTCAATCCCTTCCAGTCAAGGAAATTAGGACACCGATTATCAAATACGAATCATGAAAAGACATACGTACCGGGAGATCAGTGAGATAGGTTATAATTACGTATAAGTATATTGACTTATTAACAACAGAATCTTGTGAATACAAATCTGATGAACTGATATAGTTGACGTGATAAAAAAGCTTCCTATATCATTTCAGTGAATGCTCATAATCACAAAAAGAACTACACATAATTCACATTTTTCGAGTGATTTGCCATTTTAAAGAAATAACATATTTCATTGTCTTTTACGATACTTATATTTAGTGAATTCAAATTTTCTGATGTATAAGTGCTGGAAATATGTTGCGCAACAAGTTTCTCGAGATACTTTCAAAAAAAAAACGAGCAAATTTGAACAATCCTCAACCTTCGCAAACCTTCCTTATGAGATAATGACTAACTAATATATTACTATAATTCATGATATTTCACGTACTTCCGAAACAGTTTTCAGGACTATATTATGGACAATGAGAATTCCTATTTCAATCCATGAATAAACCCTGGTAACATTGTAATCACGACCTGCATATATAATTGAAGTTTGAATATAAACAAGAATCGTGCTGCAGTGTTATGAAGTTATGATGCAGCTACAGTGTTATGTTAAAAACACATGAGAGCTCTAAAAAGCAGAAATTGTATGTTCGTCAAAATGAATTCGTACATCCTTAAACAACAGTTGAAATTCCTAACAAAGACGAAACAAAAAGTCCAATGTGAAAAATACCAATATTCCAAATGGTGACCGTGATTTGTGCTAATACGTCAAGGCATAATTCTCAAACAGTTATCAATGACCTGTTATGATAAATGATCTCAAACATAAGGCAAAATGACTTGTTACTCATCAACATCTCTTTTGAGACAAACCCAAACGTGATCGATCGGATTGAGATCTGGTGATCTGGCTGCTGATCTTAAACTATGAATTTCATTCGCTTCGATTTGGTCAAGCGCAATTCTGGCTTTATGTGGTTGCGCCTTGTTATACAAAAACATGAAATTGGGTTCCCAATTATCCCTGTACTCTTCAACGATGCCATTTATAATATAATTGTAATATATCAGTGCCACTACATAAATACAGCTCCGTGCAACCACCCAAAAAATTCCCATCCCAAATCAATCTTGAACTCGACCCGGCTGAACTCGTCCTCTAGGTTCTCTCCAAACTTTCACTCGTCGTGAATCGCTATGAAGCCATATTCTTAACTTGTCTGCAAACATTACATTGTTCTATTCCATCCTATTCTGGCACGACACCAAGCTAAACGATTTCGGCGGTGTTCAACGTTTAGTCAACTACCGTTCTGTATGTGATCCAAACCCCACTAGCTCTTCGTAAATCAGCAGATATTGCCAAGGCTTGTCTGGTTACTTTTCTTCGTGCCGTGATAGTGATGAAGCGCTTCTACCTTCTGGTAGTAAACCTTGGTCTTCCAGTCCGATGCCTTTCAGAAACACTCCGCGACACATCGAGTGCATTTGCAATATCAAGTTGTCTCATACCACCCTGCACCCTGCTCTGATATCATTTTCGACAGACAAGTGCTAAGTCGAGGCGCAAGCCGAGAATTAGCAACAAAGAGTTCAGGAATATGGCTCTTCCTAGGAGGTAAACATACTATTTTCCGCCAAATCGCTTGAAATTCGGCAGAAAGTAATTAATTTTGAAAAAATCGCGAGTAATTTTACTCACAAATAAATGGTGCTTTGAAATTCGTAATAAAATTATTACCTGGGTTACTATGGAAATGTATTAAGGTTGAATTGTCAAACTTTACGCATATAAATTTAATTGCTGGTGTTCTCGAAAGTAAAATAAAGTGAAGTGATGATGAATTTTCCATTTCTAGGACTCCTCCAGAGCTGGTTGAGGCAGTGAATACTGCTTCATTAGAATTATTGCCAAAGAAATCAAGAGAAAAATACGAATATGCATATAAACGTTTTATGGACTATCACAAGAGTAAAAACACGAGTTCTCTCTTAGAAAATGTTGTAATGGCATACTTCCCAGACCTTTGTTTGAAGATGAAATCTTCAACATTATGGGCCAATTATTCAATGTTGAAGTCAACCCTTGCAATTAAACACAATGTAGATATATCTACATATTCAAAACTTCGTTCTTTATTCAAACGACGAACTCAAGGTTATAGGGCGAAGAAATCTGAAATTTTAACGAAGGAAGAAATTGAAAAATTTATCCCGGAAGCTATAGATAAAGAAAATGGTAATTTACAAGGTTTTAATTCCTATTTAGATTACACATTCATTTATTTTTCAGGTTGCTTTAATATTTTGTATTTCTGGGGACTGTAGAATGGATGTGTTAGTCCGAATATTTCTACAAGTTGTAGAAGATCTAGAATTCAGGCTTTTAATTAGCATACCTTATTCGAAGACCAACAAACCAAGATCATTTGTTATTAATCAGATGTACTTGATTCTTTATCGAAAGTATGTTTAGTTGAGACCATAAAATATGACCGACTTTTCTTTGGATATCAAAGCGTAAAGGGTTGTAGATAAGTGGTAGGAATTCATCAATTTGGAAAAATGCCCAAAATAGTTGCTACTCATTTGAACTTGTAAATCAATCCGATAGAATAATATATACTGGTCACTGCTTTCGTCGGTCTTCTGCAACAATATTGGTTGACTCTGGTGCCGACATAACTAGTTTAAAGAGGCATGGCTGATGGAAGTCATCAAACGTTGCTGAAGGATATATCGAAGAATCTCTTAACAATAAGGTTGAGGTGGCAAATAAAATTTTCACAGTACAAAATATTCAACAAAATGAGGCTACCACCACACCTTGACCAGTATTATTTGACAACTAACTTTATTCATAATTTCAATCACAATATCTAAGTATTACATAACATGTCCCCCTAAATCAAAATACTTCTTTTTGTTTTTAAATGGATCGTCCGCTTTTCGTTTTAACTACATCAGGATCAGGCTCTATCTCGCTGGTTTCCTTTTTTATTGAGCTGTTTTTATCTGTACTACAGCTACTTTCATCTAGAAGTATTCCAGTTATCGCTCCAGCTTCATCCTCATCATGAAAATTAGGAGAATTATCTGAACGCAAGTAGATTCTGTTTCGTCACTACACTGAACCATTTTTCGTTTTAATTATGTAATACCCATTTTCTCAAAATTTTTGCAGGCTTCCAATTTCTATGACTTTCTTGACTTTTTTCATTCAATTGGAATTCTTCCAACTGCTTTGCATGTTGATCATTATATTTTTTCATTTTTATTTGCTGTTCCAATAGCTTTTCATAAGTAGTTTCAGTCTCGAAAAGTGGTTGTAAATTTATTATTAAACATATATTTTTACTACGGAGTTTTCGTCCCATTAGCATTTCTGATGGAGATCATAAGGATGCCTTTGGACTGCAATTATATTCTAATATAACCTGGAATTCATTTGCACCATTTCACGCTGCTTCCTCTATTAGGCCTTTTACAGTTTGAATTATCCTTTCTATCATTCCACTTGATTTTGGGTATTGTGGGCTAGAATTTGTAATCTTGAAACCACATTTATCTGCAAAGTGGTTATATTCAAAAGAAGTTAATGGAGGGCCACAATCTGACACTATTTCGTAGGGTATTCCGTGGGTTCGTAAGACAGTTTCCAAAGCTTCTATGGTTGACATCCAATTTTTTGACAGCATTTTTCTAATTTCTACAAATTTTGAATGGTAATCTACTGGGATAAGATAGTCTTTATGGTTGATAAAAGCAAAATCTATTCCTATTTCAATCCAAGGATACTGAAGAATCTCATGGATTTTTAGTGGTTGCTTTGTATTCAGTCTGGAATAGCTCATACAACCATCACATTTCTTGATAATTTCTTCAATATTCTTAGACATTCCAGGCCAGTACATTGTGTTTCTTGCTTTGTTTTTACAAGTAACAATTCCTTGATGGGCACTATGCAGTTGACTCAATACTTCGTGAATCTTATTTTCGAGAACAGCAAGACGGTTTCCACGATGAATTAACCCATCTTCTTCAAAAAGCTTTGGCCAGCCTTCATAAATGAGTTTGATCACCTGTTTGAAGCCTATTGTCCATTGAGGTAGCAATTCTCATTCCTTCAATAGCCTTGGTTGAAGCTATAGTTGCTTCCACCAATGTTATCTGGTTATCTATAGTTGATGTATCGACTGAAGTGTTCAAGCGTCGCTCTTGAAAGTGCATCTGCAACAGAAAGTTGTATTCCAGGTACAAAAACCAGTTCAAAATTATACCTTAATAGTTTTAGCATCATTTTTTCCAGTCTTGGAGACCAGCTATCAACTAAGGTTTTTTTGACAAGAGACAATAGAGGCTCGTGGTCTGTTTCCACCATGAACTTTGTGCCATATAAATAGAAGTGGAATCTATTACATCCATACAAAATGGCTAACAGCTCTTTTCAAATTTGGCTATATTTACTTCGTGTTCCGTTCAAAGAAGTTGAGGCATAAGCGATTGGTTTAGAATCCTGCATTATTACTGCTCCCAAACTATTTTTACTGGCATCTACAGAAAAAACAGTTTTCTTGTTTCTTTCGAAATGTTTCAAAACTGGAACATTGGTGACTAGTTTTTTCAATCTCACAAAACATTCATCCTCATTTGCTCCCCAAATCCATTCATTTGTGTTTGAAAGCAATTTTCTTAGGATTGATGTTTTTCAGCCAAGTTTGGAATAAATTTGGCTACATAGTTAAATAATCCAATGAATTTCTGCAATTCTTATTTATTTTTTGGAGTTATCATTTCTGTAATTGCTTTTATTTTCACATCATTTGTCTTAGTTCTATTTTCTGATATGATATGTCCAACATATTCAACTTTCTTGACACAAAATTGCATTTTTTCTTAACTGAAAGTCAAATATTCTCTTCTGGCTACTCCCAACACTTGTTTCAGTCTTTCATCGTGAATGTCATCTAAATGAATAATTAGACCTTCTACGCTTGAGAAAATAGTGCTCATTATTCTCTGAAATATTTCTGGTGTACTACATAATCCAAAACCCATTCTCAGGAAACTGCACCTTCCAAAAGGTGTCGTAACAGTACAAAGATCTGAACTTTTCTTAGTTAGTGGAACCTACATAAATGCTGATGATGCAACCAATACTGTGAAATACTAAGCTCCTGACAATTTCGACAGAATGGATTCAACTGTAGGAATTTCATAAACTTCTCTGATGATTGATTTGTTCAACTCCCTGGAATCAATTCACACCCTTACTGTATCAATCGGTTTTTGGGCTACAACAATAGGATGGATCCACTCTGTTGGCTCTATCTGCTTCTTTATTAATCCAAGTATTCCCAAACATCACATATTAATCCAAGTATTCCCAAACGATCTAGCTCTTCTTCGACTTTATCTTTAATAGCAATAGGGATTTTTCTTGTAGCAGATTTGACAAGTTTTGCTCCTTCTCTCAATTTGATGTCATATTCTACGATTAATTTTCCAATGCCTGTGGAAACATCTTTATATTCTTCTTTAATATCATTCTTTGTATAAATCTTATGAACTATTCCCAATATATTCAGATCTAAGCAGCTTTTTGTACCAATAATAGGCATGGTGCATTGCCAACTGACTACAAAAGTGATATTTTCTTTGATTTCATTGATATGACATGTAAAATCACATTCACCTTCTATGGGTATTCTATGTCCAGTATATGAATAAATCTGGAATGTCAACATTTCCTAGCGATTTGCGGAAAACAGTTTATCTCAACATTTAATCGCATAATAACTGCGTTTTTTCAAAAATAAAGACTTTAAAATACGGCAGACAAACCTCTGACCCGAGTTCTCAACAAAAAAATCCGATAAATATCATGTTGGTTAGTGTATGAGATTAGACAGTTTTAACTACTTTTTTCAATATCCCTAACTTTTTTCCGTGTGATACTTATATTATTGGGGTGAATAGTTATTATTCACTGAAACCTGGAAGACCTATTTTGTCGCCTTCTTCTACTCAATGCCTTATGCAGACCTGTGGATGTTCGTAGGTTTCAGTTTGAGAAGACTTTATCTTTTTATCCATTAGTCCCCCGGATGTTTTTTCCTGGGAATCTGTAATGCTGTGCATCCAGTAAGAATGTGAATTGAGGTTTCTCCTTCCAATTCACAGCATTTACATTTTTCCTTCTTCACTAGCTTGAGGTTTTTGAAGTGCCCATTCCGGCAACAGGTTTCAGATAGGTCGCCTGTTAAAACTACTATTGGAGTCTTACTTTGGCTTAGGCATACTTTTGTTCTTACCTGGTTATAGCTTCTCATAGTATTTTTGATTTTCTTTCCATTGGTTCAAACTGCTTGTTTTCTAGGTTTCATCTATTTCTTTTAGTTTTTTATTGGTCCTGATACTGCAAGATTTTTACTGGCCCTCTCTAAATATTTAAAGAGTGGGAAACAATTGTTCAAGTGGAGTCCGCATAATTTGACAATCACAAATAGTATTACATGCCCATCAGTACAAAAAAAAAACAATTTGCTTTATGTTTTTCCTGGACTAACCGAGTACAATCAAATTTATTTGTGCGTGGAGTATTCACAAGCAAATTAATTGCCTATTTTTTGGCAAAGTGACATGTAGCAATTACACCGTTAGAAAAACATAAAACGGTGAGTTTTGAATAGTTATACTGTCATTCATTAGCCAAAGATAATCGGTGAATTAAGGGAAAAGAATCGCCGATAAACATGTCGGTTTGATAATTCATGTTACAGATCGCAAAATGAATGTTCAATTTAATTTGACAAAATGAAATGTAGAAGTCGAGATTGGTAAATCTCGAAAAAACATTAGTTACTTGTAATTTCGTTGAACTAGCTGATTGGAATGCAAACATTCCAAAGAAATTAAATGAAAATTGAGGTAATTGTAGGACTAATAACAACGAACAGGACATAGGAAGAGGGAAAAATTTCACAACTGTATGTCTGTCTAGTTGATTAGGAAACTGAAATTGATGTGGGAAGAAGCATCCAAAAGAAATATACAAGCATTTTTCCAAATGGAGGAGATATCCAAACATTTGTAGAAAATACATCGAGAGTCTGCTAGAATAAAGGCGCACAGAAGTAAGAAGTAAAATTAATATAATACCCAAAAAACTTGTCACAAAAAAAGGTAAAGATGTTTTTGAACACAAAAGTTTTTCTATTGATTATTTTTGCAGTGATAGTTTAGTTCAGTGGCAATGAAATGTCTTATAAATGAGATCTTCGAAAATGTATATATAACTTAGTTGGTTTGGGTGCCTTGACGAGATATAGTAGGCTCGTTTGAAAATCAGAATAAAAGTCGTAGTACCATTTATTGAACAATAGCTGATTGCACCCCTAGTATACCTGTTATGTATCTACCGATATGACCAATTGCTAGGCAACGACGTTTTTGTCAATGAACTATTATTATGATGTTTTGACACATGTTCTGTGTAACTTTAATTCAATAAATTAATTTATTTCGTTCATTTGGTATTTCGATCATTTGAATACCAAAATGGCGCAGTCGACGGAAGAACACCTCAATACCCTAGTTGCGCAAAACCAAACAAGCAGAAATGCAAGCACGACATCAAGCCACATTCATAACCCTCGACAAATCTTCAGGCAGTTCTCTTGAACCTATAAGCTAGGTCTTGCACAGCTACCGATTTATTTTGTACTTATCGCAAAAAAATAATCACGTCATACAAGTATGTTTAGCAAGAAAGCATCACTCTGCTTCACTCGAAGTAAACACTACTATGCAAAATCCAGTTGCGAGCAACGCATAAACAATTTGATTTACGAAAAAGTTCAAGGATTTCTACTCGGGAAAATATGCACGTCAATATCGCACTTCTAAGGACACAAGTTTCAGGGAGTTGAACAGAAATAATGTTGAATATTGAAAACGGAAAAAAAGCCCATACCGCAAGGAGTTGACACGGATACCACAATGCTGTCGGTAATTAGAAGAGCGGATTCATTCCATAAACAGTGAAACAATCATTGCTTAAGACGACGAAGAATATTTCACTTTGGGCAATTCAAAGATGGAGGAAAATGATGGAGTCTACACTGACAACATGGGAACAGTCCAGACGATGAAATATATGAAAAAGAAGAAATTATCACTTGTAATATTCCCGCGATTAATTCTACAACGTGGGGGATTCGGTGAGAAAATTTCATACCAGAATTATTTAAAAGAGAAACATTAGGCAAATACCTATTTAGACGTCATCCATAAATAAATAGAAGCCTGTGTGTAACGCGAGTTTCACCGTTTCTTTTTATTTGAACTGCCATTAACACTGTGCGGGTTTTTTAGTGAAAATAAATGTCACGATTTGTTAATTAGAAAAGAGGTGGAAAATTCAACTCCATCAAATACTTTTCAGGGAAATCTCAATATTGACTAGAAATGAAAGTGGATACATTCGTATTGCGGGAAATGATAGATGTCATGTGCCGGGAAATTTCCACTTATTAATTTTACGTCTACATGATCATGGGAATGGAAACTTTTCAGATAATTTTCTGGTTACTATAGCAATAAAGCATCTGATTGGTATAATGATGACTGGTATACAAATTTCCGACTAAATTTTAGTTTGTTGTGCCAGTTCCAATGGATAAATATGGAGACCTAATGTAGGAGTGCTGCACTAATTAGTCAGTTCTATGTTGAAAACTGTTTCACCACCAGGCCGAAGATGATCATGATGCTATGGAAAGGCTCAGCTTCTTGCACGAAAAATTCAAAATGGCTTAACGCTTAGAACACACCATTTTTACCGAGAATATCCTAATCTTCAGACCGAGGACTTTTAGACACTATTATCTCTGAAATAGTACGATTGAGGATGACAAGCTGTGAATAAAGAGCAGCTAAGACCTAGAATGAAAAAGATGGAGAGACAGATGGTGAAGTTGTCCAAAACCTGATGCAGGATGTCCCTCCCCCTCCATAACTACATTCTAATTGAGCTAATAATTTTGTTGTTAATACTCACTCAAAATTAATTTTTGAATTTCTTGTCTAGTGAGATTCAAGTTACTTATGGTGCCTTCCAAGTGTCACATTTGGGTCCACTCTTGTTCAATATATTCATACATATCCAACTGTTTTGAAACTAGTTAGCATCTGTTATTTGCTGATGATCTGATATTATTTTTCCAAGTCAATGGGCATTCTGATTGTATCAGGCTTCAAGTAGACTTTAACGATAGTTTTGTAGTGAGTGGGTCTATTAGGAGATCCACTGCGACTCGCAAGAGTCTATTGTGGCTCCCTCGATAACTTACCGAGATGGTGCAATTGTAATGGGATGAATTTAAATGCAACTAAAAACCATGCAATGTCTTTTGGATGTAGCAGGAGTGTTGAAAGTTGGGATAAGATGGGATGGAATCAAATGATTCAGTCTTGCCAGGATCACCCTGGGCGACCCTGGGAAGCTAGCGCCGAAGGAATATTTGGCGATGACCAGGAAAAACCTACGCTTAACAGTAGGATTTCTGACTGGCTACTGTCAATTAAGGAAACACCTCGATACTATGGGGCTAGTGGACACACCTCTATGCAGAATGTGTGTACAAGAAGATGAAACTGTCAGGCATGTCTTATGTGAGTGTATCGTCAATAAGAGTGTGTGTGTTCGGTGAGTATTGGCCTACACCTGCCGATATAAGGAGATGACTCCTAGTAACCTGTCCACCTTCCTGGAAAGGAGAGGATGGACGATGACCTAGGAGGACAACTCCTCGGAAGGATGTACAATAGGTCACTTGTGGCATAAGTGCTGTGGGCCTAAACTCACCCTCCCCATTCTACCGAACAGAATAGACTTTCCATTGTGCATTGGTTAGACTGCATTAGAAGTAGCTAATTTTTTTGTCTGGTCACCTTCTTATGATCAGCTTATTGTAAGAGTTCAACATATTTTTGACGTAGGTTCCAAGTCCAACAAGCCAAAACCATATGATTATTTCCGCATGAAATCCGATGTACCTGCTACAACATAGAAGCTTAAGAAAGGACGTACTATTGTTCTTTTATATACTCCACTCCACAGTTTTATGTCCCTCTTTTTCAAGCCAAATAAGTTTGCCAGCTCGCCCTTACAATGACTCTTTTTTTGTTCCCTTTCATTGGACCAGTTATAGGATCAATCCTCCTCTACAACACAGGTCACACGTTCCGACGTACTTCGGCATCACTTTTAGTTGATTCGGGTGGGGACATTCTTCAATTAAATCAACATGGAGGATGGAAATCTACTGCTCTTGCCGAAGAGTATGTGAACAATTCTCTCAATGCAAAAAAGAATTGTAATGCACGAATTTTACAAGGGGCTAATGTCAGCAGTTTTCTCAACCTACCATCAAATCATATGAGAATCGAGCAGAGACGAATTTAATTACTAATTAATAACTTGTAAAATGAAGTTATGTGTCTATGTGTTTAATTTTTTTTATTTTCGTTAATTATTTGTATGTTTTTAATTATTTGTAAATATTCCTTTATTCAAGTACTCATTACAATTTGTACTCGTTTCTACTATTTCATATTGGAAAAAGTGAGGTAATATTATTCTGTATGAAAGTTTTATAAAGCAATTTGTGCCAAAACTTCTTAGACACACGTTACAAAAGAACAGAAGAACTATGAAAAATGATGTAAGAAACGTCTACGTGTCGTGAAACAAATTAGCACAATGTTTTTGACAAATTGGGAAGGAAGTATTATTTATTGAATTAGTATTTTTATCATGGTTCTTATCGCAGAACATGTTTCGGCACAATAAATCCACAAAAACTCAAGAATATTCCTTCAAATTCTGACAAAAGCTGGGAAAATAATAATTGTATAGTAGATCAGATGCAATTTTTTTTTTAACAACGAAATAATACATCCATATCTCACTGTCTCTTAGAGTGTTAATATGCAACGCTTCGCCCGCAGAGTGAAAACTCTATTCTTTGTATTCATTGAAAAATAACACGGAAACGCTTCTACGTATTCCACAATGAACTCAATGAACGAGAACATGAACTTAAGCGTACACTTTAAAAAGTGTCGCAGTAAAATTACAAAAGTTACGGCTCCATTCTGGATTACACGAATTAAGGAACAAAGATGAGATTCAGCACAGGATATTCATATACAATAGTGGAAACATTCCAAATGAGTCGTCGGGAAGATTTGATATGGTGGAAAAGAAAAGATTTATCAAAGAAGGAATCACATTTTTTTGAAAAATGACAATATAGTAGTTTGAAAATTATATATTTATATTTGTGTTGAAGATAACATACGCACCTTCCTTTAGTTCACAATACAATAAATTAATGAATAACTATGGTTTGAATGCATGCGAGATTTAGTTGTTACCGTAATAAAAATATTGGACTAATAACTATACATTCCTAATTGTTTTATTTAATTGGAACAAACGAACCATTATTCGTTGATACTTAATAACTGGTCCATAGGTTAGCCTTGGTGTTCTCAGTCTTTTGCAAATTCCAAAGATCCTTCGATTCTTCAAGTATTTAGTTAGTCACTTGACCTTGACCTCGACTGAAAGGGTAGAAGACCTCTTTTGACGTTTCAATGCCAGTGACACTAGCTTCAAATTCCTCCATTTTGTCTTATTCTTTTCCCAATTTCACATGGTTGTTCAACCTCCGTTTTACTGTGGTTTTGCGAACTAGGAAAATCAATAATCAGGGATTCTCCAATACAAAAAGTTTGTTAGGGTTCTATAATATATATTATATGAGTTCTGATTTAACAAAATTCACTTAAAGGTAACAAACCATTTAGGGTAAGTAACCCATCTATTATGAGACTGGCTCAATCATCCGCAGTGTTTCTGTAGTATAGTTCATAGTCTCAGTTTTAGGTTGTATTTATTAAGATTAGTCATGATTGTTTTGAACTGTCAATATCTGTCAGATTCTGTTCATATTCAACCTTTCGAACGGCGCAGTAGCTTTGATTAGGGTACCTCTCAAATATTGCATAGCGCGGCTTCAGTTCCGAACAAATTTGACAAGATGCTGTCATCTCCCGGATTTCATTTAAAGTTGCAGGTAAATTTGATAATCTCTGATCGGTGATTAGTTGGAAATGTCTTCCTAATAGTAAATGTCTTCATTTACGAAGAGCTTCGACTATAGCGTAGGCTTCTTTTTCTACAGATGAGTGCCTCTTTTGAATATCAGATAGCGTTCTCGAAAAAAATGCTACAGGTCTGCCACATTGGGACTGCGTGGCAGCTATCGCCATACAATCCATGCGGAAATGGGCAGGTAGAGCGCTATAACGGAGTCATTTGGAAAACCATTCATCTGGCAATTAGATCTCGTGGACTGAAGTTAAGTCAGTGGGAAGTGGTACTGCCAGAATCGTTGCATTCAATACGTTCTCTATTACGACTCCCCACGAAAGAATGTTTTTCCATGCACGACGCTCACTCGATGGAATTTCTCTGCCTACGTGGATAACTTCTCCTGGACCTGTTTTGCTCCGTCGATTCAATCGTACCAACAAATATGAACCTTTAGTCGAAGAAGTCAGTCTAATTGATGCAAATCCTCAATATGCAAGAGGCCGATTATCTGACGGTCGTGAAACTTCTGTATGACTTAGCCACTTAGCTCCATCCACCCCTAAGATTGACTGTTAACATTCTACGTCAGAAAAGATTGGAACAAGAATCCTTTCTTCTCCACCTATCCTGTATCAACATCCTTCAGAACCCGTTTCTGAATCAGATAACGGAAAATTTGATTTCAATAGAATCATGAAAACTATAATTCCACCCACCAGTCCCCTGTCAGAGAAGTTGACCGGCCTAGGAAGATCGTCTCGAGCAAAGAAAGTTCCTTCTCGTTTGGAATATTAATTATAACTTCTAAGGCTCGGATGCATGTAGTATAGTTTATAGTCCGTAACAGAAGATCCTGTTTCTCTGTCCAAAATAATTCCTTTTGCTTATAAAGTACCTATTTTAGTACCTGTCGAGTCATCTAAAGGCGAGGCCTAAGAACGCATTTAACTATAATGTCGACGCACGTTAGATTCCTTACTTATGTTCTCATATCTTTTCTGAGAGGGCATTGTTAAAGATTTAAAACATCCGAAAATTGTCAGAAATGATGTGCGCAGAAAAGTTTGGTTGAATAAGAAACCATTTTGGAGACAAGCCTGACAAGCGTTCTCTTGATTGTCTAAAAAAAGGCAATTATAATGTGAGATGTGTCGAAGGAAATTCTAAGTAAGTCAATACCTTTTTATAAATTACTAATGATTGTCGTGTATATATCTTTGACATGTTTGTGGGATAACTCTGTTGTTCAAAATTAATTGTTTTCGCCGACAGCACTTGTTGCTTGTAGAAGCTTCTAAAAATTCCTGTGTCTTTTTAGATTGCAACAACTTTACATTCTACAATCAACTTGATTCAACTAGCAACTTGATTTGAAAATCAACTAGATTCGAAAATCAATTCAATTCGATTCTCTACTTCCGACACTACGTTATACTTGCTGTAACAAGTATGGATCATATTATGTCCAGTACTTTGTTGGCATAAAATTCGTTCTCTTCCCCATTTGAGACTACGAAAACCATTTATAGATGCATGATAAGCTATCTTTCAAATCTTTGATTAATCATACCGTTGGAGAACCTTCAGCGTTGAACTAATTTCCCTAGAAACCCTATTAATTTGTGTATTTAATGTACGACGGCCAAGGGCCATATTTGTAAAATAGTAGGGACCAAGTCGACTTTAAGTAGAATATTCTTCATTAGATTGTTAAGTTACTTTTCCGATTTTATTTAATGATCATCTAAGTACCTATAAAAAACCATATACTCTGTTTTTCGTCATTTTAGCAGGGTGAATTATATTATTTCAATTGACAAATGACGTGGCGCTCAAACAAGTTATATGCCAGACAAATTTTTATTATATAAGTGTTATACAACATTTAGGCGAAAATTCACGGCCCATTGTTTTACCTAGAGCTTAGTCGAAGGCATACCGTAAGTAACACTAGTATTATGCTTTTATCACTATCTATATCTGTCAAGTTACAAGTCTTTGTTTTAGGTTGTATTTATTAGGATTAGTCATGGTTGTTTTGAACTGTCAATATCTGTCAGATTCTGTTCATTAAAGCCTTCATTAGGTATTTTAATTTATTACAGTTTCAGTGGCTGTTGGAAGAGGGCCCTTGAAATCCATATTTAACCTTTTAAACGGCGCAGTAGCTTTGATTAAGGTACCTTCAAATTTCGCATAGCGCGGCTTAAGTTCCGAACAAATTTGACAAGATGCTGTCATCTCCCGGATTTCAATTAAAGTTACAGGTAAATTTTTAATAATCTCTGATCGGTGATTAGTTGGAAATGTATTCTTAGTAGTGAATGTCTTCATTTACGAAGAGCGTCGACTATAGCGTAGGCTTCTTTTTCTACAGATGAGTGTCTCTTGACTATCAGATAGCGTTCTCGAAAAAAAAATGCTACAGGTCTGCCACATTGGGACAGCGTGGCAGCTATCGCCATACAATCCATGCGGGAATGGGCAGGTAGAGCGCTATAATGGAATCATTTGGAAAACCATTAATCCGGCAATTAGATCTCGTGGACTGAAGTTATGTTAGTGAGAAGAGGTACTGCCAGAATCGTTGCATTCAATACGTTCTCTATTATGTACTGCCATCAATACGACTACCCACGAAAGAATGTTATTCAATGCACGACGCTCACTCAATGGAATTTCTCTGCCTACGTGGATAACTTCTCCTGGACCTGTTTTACTTCGTCGATTCAATCGTACCAACAAATATGAACCTTTAGTCGAAGAAGTCAATATAATTGATGCAAATCCTCAATATGCAAGAGTCCGATTATCTGACGGTCGTGAAACTTCTATATCACTTAGACACTTAGCTCCATCTACCCCCAAGATTGACTGTAAACATTCTACGTCAGAAGAGATTGGAACAAGAAGCCTTTCTTCTCCACCTCTCCTGCATCAACATCCTTCAGAACCCCGTTTCTGAATCAGATAACGGAAAATTTGATTCCAATAGAATCATGAAAACTATAATTCCACCCACCTAAGAAGATCGTCTCGAGCAAAGAAAATTCCTTCTCGTTTGGAATATTAATTAGAACTTTCAAGGCTCGGATGAATGTAGTATAGTTTATAGTCTTAGTTTTAGGTTGTATTTATTAGGATTAGTCATGATTGTTTTGAACTGTCAATATCTGTCAGATTCAGTTCATTAAAGCCTTCATTAGGTCTTTTAATTTATTACAGTTTCGGAATCATATTTTCTTTTCTTCCACTTCTTTCTATCTCTCTTTTCAACTCACTTCCACCTACTACTTCAGTTTCAGAACAGAACGTAATTAGTCTAAGTATTAATCTATAGGTAACCTCACAAGGACTCTTTCCGAATGTTTGTGGACTAGAACTTATCTTTCTCATGCCGGCCCTAAATTCGTCCCCGAGCAGGTAGCCTTCCTTTAATTGCACCCCATGTTAAGTAACGTTCATTAATTACATAACTAAATTCGTCCCCGAGAAAATGATTATAAATTCTTAGAAACTACCTTGTTTTTAACACTGAATAGATTCTTCAATGATTTTCCTTGCCCTTCTCAATGAAATTAAAATATTTTCTGGAGACAAGTTTAGTTGTTTATTTTTATCGACCTGCAATACTCAGGGAAGAGTTAAGGATAGGATTATCGTTTGCTACCTGCTCGGGTACGAGTTTAGGTACGTCCCTTACCTGATTATTGGTGACAATAATACCGATTAATAACTTATGTAGAGTTTTATTTAAAAATTTGTATCTTTTGTAGAGATAAAGATATTGGAATGAATCATAAAATGAAATATCGAGAATTAATAGGTCTTTCTAATGTAGTTTACCCCACAGGGAGGATTTGTAGCGTTAATTTTGTCTGTTTAATTATAAACTGATACTTACAAGGAAGTACATCCCAGAAGTATACTTTTGCGGAATATTTTCATATAATAATCTATACACTTCATTTTTAAATTTTTTTCTTTCACAACTCAGTTTTTGAAGAGGGCTTCAGTCAGCCCAACTGACCTCGGTAGAGTTCAAGTTATAATTATTTCTAAAATGTCTAGTCTTGTGTCGTCCTAATCAAAACTATATATTTATGCTTACTAGCACTTTCATATCATTGTTGATAAACATATCTATCCAATATTATAGAAGTGTTAATTAAGCTATTTCGTTAATAACCTACTAAATTATACGAGGAGAACTACACCTCCCCCCTTTCGGAAGAATAAACTTCTCTCGGCCGGTGATGAAGTTCATTCGCCCCTATTGAAAGTGGGAAATGTGTTGCCGATCATATGTTTAAATACGATCTAAAATCAAAATTCGAAAAACTTTTGTAGAAATGAATGACAAAGTGTATACAAAATGAAAATAAAAGCTTTTTTTTCTCGTTAGGTATCCCTTTTGTTAGGAAAACCTAACTATCCAATTCCAAAACAATTCATACAAGTAAAAAAATTCAAAATATACACATTACATGACTCCCCCCTGCCTAAACCCTCTTGTGTAGTAAACTCTTCAGATTGTAGGTTTACGGTTCTTACATAATTCCTCGTATTTTTGTATATACTTCTTATACCCTCGATTAAACTCTGGTTTACTCCTCTCTTCTTCAAACTAGCCCATATTTGCAGTCTCGGGACACTGTCAAACGCTTTCTCTATATCCAAAAAAGCAACGTATATATTGTTTCTACCATTTTTTTCAATTAACTGTCTCACTGTAAATATGTGATCCTGAACACATCTGCCCTTACGAAAAGCACTCTGCGATTCTTCTAGTTGATGTTATATTGTGTTATTTAGTTTTCTTTCAAGAATCCTTCCATAAACTTTCAACACTGTACTTAATATCGTAATGCCTCTATAGTTTGAACAATCTCTGTTATCTCCTTTCTGATATAGAGGTAATAATATTCCCAATTCCCATTTATTCGGTATTCTTCTTTCAGTATAGATTGTATTCAGTGAAAGAGTCAATTTTTCTATTCCTTTTCTTCCTAGGTTTTTCAGCATTTCCGATGTAATTCTATTGTAACCTGCAGCTTTTCCTCGTTTTAATAAGTTTATTGCTGCTTCAACTTCTAGGCTAGAAATTTTTTCAATTTCATTCATTTCATAATGAATTTCTTCATCATGTATTTCCTCCGGCAGTTGTGTCGCTATTTCTGGGTTCAGAATCTCCTCAAAATATTTGTTTCATCTTTTCATAATATTTTCTTCTTCGGCTATTATTATTCCATCTTTTGTTTTTATATGTTTAACGCTATATTGTTTTCCTTTTCCGAGTGTTTTGGGAACTCTATAAAACAATTTTTGATTTCCTAAACTGTCTTCTTCCAATTTTTCTCCAAATTCTGTCCAAGATTTTCCTTTTGCTTGTTTTACCAAATCTTTCACTTTTGTTCTTTGTCTTTTATATTCTTCATAATTTGCTGTAGTTTTATTTCCTATATAGTTTTCCAATTTTTGTTTCATAATTTTTACCTCATTTTTAATTTCTTGGCTCCACCACTTTGTTTGTGTTTTATTTTTTGTTACTCTCACTGTTCCGCATGTTTCTTTCGCAGCATTAATTATTGTATCCTCAAATGCTTTCCATAGGTCATCAATATTATTGTTGTTTATGTCTTTAAAAATAGTATCCATCTCGGTTTCAACTGCCTCTTTATATAATTTTGCAGTCTTATTTTCGTTTAGTTTATATGATCTAATTTTATCTATCGCACTATATTTTTTATTTCCTTTTTTATTTTCTATTTCATTTTCTGAATTAATTACTAGTTTTGAGAGTACCAAATAATGGTCAGAATAAATTTCTGCTCCTCTTTTTACTCTTGTGTCTTTTATCTCTTTTCGGAATTTTTTATTCATTATTACATAGTCTATTATGGATTCTTCTCCTCTACTCTTTCCTCTCTGGTGTATTTGTGGATATCTTTATGTTCAAAAAAGGTGTTTGTGATTATTAGATTGTTTGTTATACAGAATTCTATTAACCTTTTTCCGTTGTTATTTCTAGTGACTTCTCCATGCATCCCTATTGTTTCTTCGGATTCATCGTACTTCTTCCCTACTCTACTATTTAGATCTCCTATTAATATTATTCTCGCCTCAGTATCATCTATTACCTTAGCCATCTTATCCCAGAATTCATCTTTATTTTTGGCTGACTCGTCTTCATTTGGCGCATAGACTACTAATAATGTTGTGTTTACTCTTTCTTCCATTTTTATTTCAATTTTCAATATTCTTCCATTGGCAGCTGTCCATTGTCTAATATATTTTATATTCTTGTGATGTACGATACAACTTATTCCTTCTCTGGCTCTATCTTTCTGTTTCACTCCGCTATATAACATAATGTGTCCATTGTCCAATTCTACTTCACCCTTTCCTTTCTTTTTTGTTTCAGTTACACCTATGATATCCAAATCATTTTTTCCAAACTCCTCAATTAATTCTTCTTCTTTTCCTGTTATGCTCCTAACATTCCATGTTGCTATTTTCCATAATTGTGCTTTGGTACTTCGTCTCTTCTCCTGCATCAATGTTTTTTGTCCATATTTGTTATTTGTTTTATTCACCATTATATCCCATTCCTTGAAATTTTGTCTCATATCCGTTTTCATAACCTGTTTCTTTCTCCTGCTTTGACATTATTACTTATAATTATGTCTGCTAGTTTTTTAATGCCGTATTTATTTTATTTATTATTGAAAAAGTTTGTGCGTATTTTCCAACTCCCTTTCATGATTCCTTCACAAAATTATTATTAAAGATTATTACTCCATTTTTATTTTTTATTTTGTTTTTTTCGCCTCTAATTTCCATGTCAGTTCCAACTATACTTCACCTGTATTTCCAAAAATACCCTCTTTTATTTTTTAAACCGTCGACCTATCTACCTAGTCGATACAACGCTTGTCCCTTAGGTCAAGGTTTTAATGATCAGTTAACAATATCTTTCTTCCATTAACATTCTCCCCTTTTTCCACGATCATTATCATCAATTATACTTTATCTGTATTTCCAAAATTACCTTCTTTACATATTTTTGCAACTCTGTGCATTTTTATTCATAAATTTATTTTTTAAACTGCCGACCTTTCTAGTCGATTCAACGCTTTTCCCTTAGGTCAAGGTTGTCATTATCAGTTAACGATATTTTTCCTTCATCAACATTTTAAATTTTAAGACTGTCATTCTACTATGAGGACTTTATTCTCATTCATAAATTGTATTGAAAAATATTTAAAAAAATTCATAAACAGGAATTATTCAAACTTGAAATAAACGAAACAGTTTCTTTGTAAAATCTAAATGTCTTAAAAAAAGTTAAATTATCCATCATGTGAAAATAATTTGGCCGAACAAATCCCATGTTCTATTATTTCTTACACATCTAAATCATCGTTGGAAATATCAATTTTCTCAAAACACAACAAAGATATTAACTTTGCGTCCCTTAACCCTAAGCTTGACTGAAAATAGTCGGTGCAATTGGCTCTAAACGACTTGAGTAGATGTTTTAAAACGAAAAGTGTACAACAAAATAACGTATTTTTTGCAGTGTTAATAAGGAAAAAATTTGGATAAACTCGATTAAGTCAAAAAGGTTTTGTGAGGGGTACCACAATTTAAACCAGTGATCAAGAAGGGTAGCTATCTAGTACATCTTGGACTAATTCACCAGTACACAGTTAAACAGTACACGGATGTTCTATCAAAAAGGCCACTTCTAAAAACTAATATTTGGTAAGCTGAGTAAGCTTTGCAGTAAGAACCGAAGAAAAGGGAAATCAATCTAAATGTGGGCACGAATGTCCAAGGATGAAGTAAAGAGGAAGGAATATTTTGTTCAAGAGAAAATTTAATTCTGATTTAAATAAAAATTGATTACATCCATAAATAATTAAGTATCTCGCACATAACAAAAGTATAACTTACTTAAAATAATACATAATTATAAAACAAAAATATCGCGAGTATTGAAAGTGAAAAATTAGAAATAAAAAAAAGAATTCGTTAGCTGAATGAACATTAATGAAAAAATAGTTGAACTGTGATAAAAAAAAATGCTCAGTGAACATAATAATCACAATTTAAGACATTGTATTAATTATGAAAAATGAAAATAAAATCGTAAAAACAAATTACAACAAATAATGAACTTACAACAAAGTATTAGTACAGTTTCCTGTAAAATTGTCGTATTTAGTAAAGAGTGTTACCAATAGATATCGAAGAAAATATATTTTCTTCACAGCTTTGATTGAAAGTACGTACTTGTCTTCAGGGCCGAAAATTCAACTCTCGGCCCTTGTGTAATATACTGTATTGTAACGGTTTACAGCAAAGTTTTTGAAAATATTTTTCAAAATTAGTGACCGTCCAGCTAAGAAGAAACAATCAATTCCTGGGCTATATGCCCCGACAGGACAGACATTAAATTACCCTGAGTCAAACGGGGTCGGTATGATCTACAAAATTTAACCAACCATTCTGGTTTGCAATTAGAAGGGACAACATAACTTGCGGACCGGTTTCGGTGTATACTTTGTATTGATAAGGCGCAAATAGAAGTGTAATTCAATGTCTTCAGGTGCCTATAGCCCGGGAATTAATAGTTTCTTCTTAGTTGAACAGTCATTGTTTTTGAAAAATATTTTTCAAAAATTTGTTGTAAGAATAATGTATGTATTCTTCGATATCTATTAATGAACCAAAAATTGAATATGACTATTCATATTTTCTTATAGGACCATACTCGGGACCATATTCCCGTTCCTATTTGGACCATCTTAATTTTTAGTACAATTATCCAGCTTCCATGATAAATCGTTGATTGAAATTCCATATATTCAATAAATAATAATTGCATATATTCCATAATAATTCAATATTCCGTCAATAATATCCATAAAACCAATTCCATAACATATTCCATTCGTAATAATAATCCCATTAATCTTATTTCCATTGAAATTGAATTTATATAAATATAATCTACCATATTTCTATTATCCATATAAATTTCCCATTATAACTATATAAAACTAAATCAATCTACCATACTATTTAATTCTTCGCCCATCCCGTGTTGTTTTTTTCTCATTGCCCCGAAGGGCCCATCCATCTATTTGAAGAAGAGTCCAGTTGGCAGGATCGCCATGTAAAGTTCGATAATTGAGGGGTGATAAGTAAAACACAAGTTGAGCTTCAGCTTTATCTATTTAGATTTGAGTCAGCCCAAATAACCTCGGTAGAGTTCAAGTTATAATTATTTCTAGAATGTCTAGTCATGTGTCGTCCTAATCAAAACTATATATTTATACTTACTAACACTTTTATATCTTTGTTGATAATATCTATCCAATAATATAAAAGTGGTAATTGAGCTATTTCGTAAGTTACCTACTAAATGATACACAAGCGCTGTCTTGTAAAGTTCACAAAACAACATTGAAAGCATAGAATATATATCCTCAAACCAAAACGTCTATCGACCTGTTCAATTGCACCTTACACCCATATGTTGATTCATTCTTTTCCAGCTGGTTGACATTATTGTCTATAATAATAGGGATCACAAAAGGGCCGTTCGGCAATTAACTTCGAAATGGAGAGTGAAAGGAGTGGAGCAGAAGCAGATTTCTCGTAGAGTAAAAGGATCATTTATTACCAAACTCTCAAACTGTCAAACGAGGGACATCTATCAAACGTCAAATTCAAACAAATGTCATTCGGTGTAATATTTTTTTGGATATTTTTCAGTATTTTTATAAAATATGAATAATTATCACTTCACAATTGTAAACCGGTTTGAAGAAGGGAGGAGTGTTCGGAGTCAAAAGAGTAGCATTGCCGAACGGCCCTAAACTAGCCCACCGCTAATGGTGGAATACTATTAACTGAGTAAAGTTCATATGAAGGTATTTATAGTATATTCTGTAGGGCCGTTCGGCAAAGTTACTCCATTGACTCCGAACACTCCTCCCTTCTTCAAACCGTTCGATTATTACAGAACGAGTAAAAGGAGCGGTCTTTAAATCGTTCGTTTGCTGTGCAGTGGTGTGAAGAGTTGCTCCAATTGTACCACCTCTACGAGAAATCTGCTTCTGCTCCACTCCTTTCACTTTCCATTTCGGAGTTAATTGCCGAACAGCCCTTGTATAGCTCTTTCTAATTTGACAATTTATTATACCGGGTGGACTTGAACAATATTTATGCACCGTAAATTCTTAACGAGTTTTGAGAGATGTGGCAACGGTGCGTTGAGATAATAAAGTGTTTATAAAATTCGCCTGCATTTATTTCGATATATCGGAAAGAGCAGCGAAAATTAATCAAATAGAATTTGAATTGTATCAACAAAAGGTAAAGTACGTAGTGCTACAAAAGAAAAAAAACAAAAAAAACGTTAGATTTTGTAAAAACAATTAAATAAATAGGTTAGTGTTAGGTTATTAAAATAAAAAGCAATTGATTTGAGGCGAGTCCAAAACAATATAATTTGCGACGTTGTCAAATTTAAAAAATAAAGGAAAAAATAAAGAAAGAAATTAGATATATATAATAAGTGGCTGGATAGATCAAGTATCTCCGAAGAGTAGATCTGGGTATCTTGGTCTTACGCTACCACGAAAATAATATAATTAAATAGTAATTGAATACAAAATATAAACAAAATGGATAGTGATGATTATTCTACAGAAGATTCAAAGAAAAGAAAAATGGATGGTGTATTTGAAGTAGGGATGGGAAGGTCACGAACGACCCGTTCTCAAAGACCGAATCAGTTCCAAGACCCGTGATTGATTCAATCACGTTCTGTGACCCTGTCGTTCGAATGAACTGAACCAAGCCACCGCTGTTGTAGTACATTTATGTTTTAATTTGACAAAAAATACAAACTATTTCAATTGTTATTTACAAATTCAGTCATTCATCATTCATCCACTCTAATGAAGGTTCATAAGCAGACGTGAAGTTTAATAAATAAATGAATATGAAAATCTGCATAATAATTCTGCATAATAAATCTGCCGTTCATTTCATTCACATCATCAAACGATGGAACAAATAAACAAGGTCATATGAACGAATCTTCAAGAACGGGCACATTTTCTCCAAGCATTTCAAGTGATTTTTCCTTTTTTTTTTCCTCCGTTTTTTCATATTTTTGTGTAGCTAATATTTTTTTACTATTCAGGAATGCAGATTCTGAAAAACTTTATACATATTGTAAACATATCTCTTTATTCATCTTCAATTTATTTTTTATCATTAGGCAATCCAACTTGTGAACTTGGTTCTAGCATATACTTACTTGCACCTAGAGTGTTTTCTTTATTCTTCAAATTTCTCTTTTAAAGACATACTCATTCTAACTGTGCTGGACCTTTAAGAGTGTTCTAAAATTCCATACTGAACAGAAGACATGATAGTAGATATTCATATTTTTTATCACCTAAAAACATAAATAAATTCAGCAGCACAGAGTGGAACTGATTATTTTACCACCAAACGATTACAATTTTCGATATTTTTGAAAACGAGAACAAAATACGGATTTCTTATTCACAATATTTTCCATTTCTGTGGCCTAACCTCACTTACCTCACACTGGGGATGGGAAGGTCACGAACGACCCGTTCTCAAAGACCGAATCAGTTCCAAGACCCGTGATTGGTTTAATCACGTTCTGTGACCCTATCGTTCGAATGAACTGAACCAAGCCACCGCAGTTGTAGTACATTTATGTTTTAATTCGACAAAAAATACAAACTATTTCAATTTTTGGATTGTTATTTACAAATTCATCATTCATCCACTCTGATGAAGGTTCATAAGCAGATGTGAAGTTTAATAAATAAATGAATATGAAAATCTGCATAATAATTTATGCCGTTCATTTCATTCACATCATGAAACGATGGAACAAATAAACAAGGTCATATGAACGAATCTTCAAGAACGGGTCATTTTAATGATTGATCTGGAAGACCCGGGTCACCAAAATGAGCCGGGTCTTACCATCACTAATTTGAAGTTAGCAAGAGGACTAGCAGAACCCCAACTTAAAGTAAAAAAGATGAAAATTTAGATCAAATCATAGCGTTAATGAAGGAAATGTCTGCAGATCAAAAGGATATGAAATGGGAACAACAACTGATTAAAAACGATATCAAAGAAACCAAAGATCAACAGGCTCTGTTTAATGAGGAAATATTAAAGTTGAAAGTTGAAAACGAAGTATTGAGAAAAGAAAACCAACCAAGATAAAGAAAGAAGAAAGAATAATGTGATGATAAATGGATTTAAACTTGATACTAATGAGCCGTCGAAATTGGTAGAAAATGTCAGAAACTTTTTGAGTCAACAACTAAAAATAAATATCGATCCTAAAGCAGTTAACAAGATAGGGGAGAAAATGTGTATAGTGGAATGTCAAAAAGAAGCTGATAAAGAAAAAATTATGGCAAATAAAGCTAAATTAAAGGAGAGGAAAGAAGAAAGAGTTTTTATAAATAATGATATGACCAAGAAGGAAAGAGAAAAACAAAAAGAGATAAGGATGTTTGCAAAATTAGAAAGTCAAAAGGGAAAAGACGTAAAAACGGGATACAATAAGGTAACGGTAAATGGGCAAGAATGGAGATGGGATAAAGAAACAAATAGAATGAGAATACTGGAAAAAATACATTCAAAAAACTAAATAAAGAAACAGATATTCATGGTAACAGATAAAAAGACACAGCAACGGAATTGGATATGAATGAAGTAAAATCAGCAACGGAAATGTGGAGAATTGGAACATGGAATGTAAGAAGTATTTTAGGAAAAGAAAAAGAATTAGAAGAAGAGTTTGAAAATACAAACTTGAGAATACTAGCTATAACAGAGACAAAAAAAAAAGGACAGGGGATAGTGAAAATGGATAATGGCCATATACTCATATATAGTGGTATTGAAAATGAGAAAAGAGCAGCAGCAGGAGTTGCATGCATAATACATAGAAACGTAGAAGAACAAATTACTGGATGGAGGGGATGGTCGGAAAGATTATTGGTGATGGAAATGAAAGATAAAAATATGAACACAAAAACTATAATAATTGTATATGGACCAAATGAAGACGATACAGTAGGAAATAAAGATAGTTTTTGGGAAGATCTAACTATGGCTACAGAAAATGCAAAAGGAAAAATAGTTATACTTGGAGATTTGAATAGCAGAGTGGGAACAAAAGATGACATTTATAGAGCAGTAATAGGAAAACATGGTGAAACATTTAGGAATAATAATGGAGAACGGCTGCTGGATTTTTGCATATTACACAATTTTATTGTAACTAATACATTTTTCCAACATAAAGACATACATAAATATACACGTGTGATGGAAAGCAGAAATGAAAGGTCAATAATAGATTATATATTAGTGGAAAAGAGAAATAGAAAGGAAGTATTGGACACCAAAGTTAGAAGAGGACCGGAAATAGGGAGTGACCACTATTTACTTGTAACAAAAATAAGAGAACAAGTAGAAATTACAAACCATAATAGACAAAAATTAGAAAAAACAATAGAATATGAATCGGTCAGATCATACAAACTACAAAACAAAGATATGGCAGAAAAATACAAAATAGCATTATCAGGAAAGTTCTTAAATAATTGTGATATAATGAAAAATGGTAATTTAGAAGAAATGTGGGATTATTTCAAAAAAACCGTATTGGAAACCGCTAAAGAAATATGTGGTTGTAGCAAGAAAACTAATAAGAAAAAACAAACAGCTTGGTGGACGGACGAAATTAAAATAAAAGTAAAATTAAAAAAAGAAGCGTGGAAACTGTATATAAATAACAAAACAACGGAAAACTATGAAATGTACAAAGAGAAGAGGAAAAATGTAAAAGAGATGGTAGCAGTAGCTAAAAGAAATCAGTGGAAAGAATTTGGCGAAAAAATGGAAAGCAATAGTGAATCAAATCAAAAACTGTTTTACAAAACATTGAAGTCATTAAGAAAGGAAAAAACACAAGAAATAACCTGGATAAAAAATAAAGAAGGAGATATACTAAGAAATGAAAACGAAGTAATTGATAGATGGAAAGAGTATTTTGAGGAATTACTAGGAGCAGACAAAGTTCAGGACATTAACAAAAAAAAGGATGCAATAATTGAAAATAAAGACATTGTAACACTAAAAGAATTACAGGAAATAATAGATGAATTGAAAAATGGAAAATCTCCAGGAATTGATAAATTATCATCAGAAATGTTCAAGAATTTAGGGGAACCAGGAACAAAAATATTATTGAAAATATACAACACTGCTTGGAGTGAAGAACAGATTCCAGAAGATTGGAAGACAGCCTTAATAGTTCCAATATATAAAAAGGGGGGATAGACAAGACTGCAATAATTATAGAGGAATAAATCTACTTAGTACAGCTATGAAAGTCTACGAGAATATTATAGACAGTAAGCTAAGACCACTGATAGAAAATACTCTCGAAGAATCGCAAAGTGGATTTAGAAGAGGGCGAAGCATACAAGACCACATATTTACGGTGAAACAGATAATTGATAAGTTCTCACAACAAGAAAAAGAGGTATATATGGGATTTATAGATATGGAAAAAGCTTTTGACAAAGTACCAAGGGAGAAGTTATGGAAAGTACTAGAAGGAAGGGGGGTAAACTACAAAATAATAGATATAATCAAAAACATTTACAAAAATAATAGAAATTGTGTAATATACAAAAATAGAGCATCAGAATCATTTTCAACACAAGAAGGATTGAGGCAAGGAGGGGGACTAAGTCCATTATTATTTACAATTTTTATTGATGAAATAATTAAAAAATCGTCAATCAAAATGGCAAAACTACACGTTGGATACAGACATTTAGGAAGAGTGGATATATCAGAAGCAGCTTTTGCAGATGATTTAATAATTATGGCAGGGAAAGAGAAGGATTTACAAAAGAATATGGAAATATGGAGCACGGTATCTGAAGAATTTGGAATGACAGTTAATCAAAGCAAAACCAAAGTTATGGTTATAGGACCGCAACAAAAACATTTGAATATACAATTAGATGGAATAAAAATTGAGCAAGTTAGAAGATATAAATACTTGGGAGTAGAAATAGAAGAAAATGGAACGCAGGAAGTCGAAATTACCAATAGAGTACAAAAAACGATGAATCTTTATCACACGATGAATTCGACATTTATAAATAAAAAAGAGATTTCCAAGAAAACGAAGTTAAATGTATTTAAAACAATTTACCGGCCAATATTAACATTCGGATGTGAATCTTGGGTATTAACAAAGAGACAAAAGAGTCGAATACAAGCAGTTGAGATGAAGTATCTTAGGCGAGTTAAAGGAGTCACAAAGAAAGACAAACTAAGAAATACGAAAATAAGAGAAGACCTTGACATAGAATCAACACTTAAGTTTATTGAAAAGAGACAATTAAGCTGGTGGGGACATTTACAAAGAATGAACGATACAAGACCAGTTAAAAAAGTATGGCAATCAAAAATACAAAAAAGAACGAAAAAGGGAAGACCAAAACAAACATGGGATGGTGTTATGGTAGGCATACTACAAGAAAAAGGAAAAACATGGACAGAGGCAAAAACAATGGCAAAAGATAAAAAACAATGGGCTAAATTTGTACATGAATAAAATTCTATCTGGACCAAAGCATCGATGAAAAAATGGATATATGTCTTAAGCATAATACTATGTAGTTGAAACAAGTATAATTGTAAAAGTATACCCTACACCATACACTATGGTAATTGGGTTTTTGATAATATATATATATATAAATTCTTAACACCCTGAACGGTACACTGAAGGCTGCAAATTTTTTCTTTGCAAATGATTAGAAATACTTATTGATTCTCGATATTTTGTTTTTATTATTCATCATCATATATTCAACTCTACAATTTTTGCGACGTAAGTAAATATTCTAAGGAAATACGAAAAAAATATTTAATTATTCATTCTTACTATCAACAGCAACAATTATTAAATTAAAATTGAACATAAACAAGTAACAAATCAATGAAGCGTAATTGGTAATTGGTAGCAGTCAGTTTACCCCACAGGGTGTTTAGAATTTACGGTGCATAAATATTGTTCAATTAAACCCGGTATAATAAATTGTCAAATTCATTTTCACAACAATTCGACATTCTTGTGATAATTTCAATAAATTTCCTACAATGAGTCGAAAAAATCATTTTAATCTGTTGAAAATTAAAAGATTTCTTCTAAATCAAAAATCAGCAAAAGTGTAGTGTTAATTTTGTCAATGAGTTTAGTTATAATCTTATACTTACAAGGGAGTACATGTAATCCCAGAAGTATACTCTTCCGGAATCTTACCATATAATGATCTATGCATTTAATTTTGAAATTTTTTTTTCACAACTCAGAAAGCAAGCCAATTGCTGTCTTGTCTTGTTCACATAAAAACATTGAAAACATGGCATATAGATCATCAAACAAAAACGCCCACAGAATTGATCAATTGCACCTATAATTTGATTCTTGCTCTTCCAGATGATTGAGATTATTGTCTATGATAATGGGGATCACAAACTAGCTCCCCCGCTAGAGGTGAAATACTAAATATTTTTCCTCGTTCAGGATTCACCCACCCACTCTCCGTGAACGAGAAGCCCGGGAGAAGATATTATTTTTGGTTTTGTTGAATTGTGTAAAATAGTTTCATACTGACCATTTACCTCGTTTTGCTACCTTTTAGAGCGGTTTCGGTGACGAAGAGAAAAAAAGGTGGCAAGCTTCCTACAGGTTTATTTTTCTGCAAGAGTATTTCCTGACCATAGAGTTACACAGCGGTCATTCCAGCTGCTCCATCACTATTCCTGTTTGTTCAACGTTCCATGTTGGGAATGAATCACTTAATAATACCTGAAGAAAAGTTTTCACTTAAACTGAGCTGAAGTTATAATTATTTATTATGTTACGCAAAATCTCCATTTTTTATTATGTAATTAAACAGTGCTCCTAAGATTTTTATTTCAATTAAGGTGCAAAAAAAAAATAATTATGTGCTTGAATGAGGAATTTTTGAAAGTATCTAACCCCTTCACATTTTTCTGTAAATCAAGAAACTGGGCTAAATTAAGCATCAAATTTTAATCGTTTTCCAAATTTCAACAGCTTTTGCCCACGCCTCACTTATTCTTCATCACTGTTTTTTCAGGAAAGGTAAATCGGACCATCATTAAAAACAAATTCATAACGACCTTCTACAAACATTTTTACATAAAAATTAATTACTTTAGTAATTCACAGACATTGTGAAAATTGCAAAGCCTACTCGTGAACGTTCTACATGAAAGCATATATTTAAAAACCGAATAACTTAATTATTTTTCAATTAAATTTCAGCAAATAATATTTTTTTGTAAAGATCAAGACTTCAGCTTTCAAATGAGATTGGATATGAAGTATGTTTTGTTGAAAAGTCGACGATATTTGCATTTGACAGGGACAATTTTTTCAAATGTGAAAAAAATTTGTATTCAACACTTTCTACTTATAGGTATTCACCAAAAACTTTCATCGTAATTTCATTCAAACTGGAGTTCACGCAAATTATTCAAGCCTTTTTATTTTGTCGCACAACTGTTTATTGATGGAATATAGTGTCCGTGAATTTCAAAAGGGATCTGTTTTTTGCTGGAGGAGATTTTTAAAATTATAATAATTTTTTTGGTGCTCGAAATACTGAGAATCACCAGTTTTCGTCACCATAGTGTTCAAAACACTGCCTTAAGTGCTGGGTGATATACTGCATCTCTCTTAATTCTTCTATTATTTGCTCACCTTTAGATAAATAAAAAAAAGAATAATAAAAAACCACCTCCTTACCTCTTAGAGATCAGAAAACCTGAATCATGCCACAAGATAGTATGATGAAAAAGTATAACTTTTTCAAAGAAATTCGTTACGGAATTAAGCAACAAGAAGGATTGGGATCTAATTACACACAGACTTGAAAAGACTGAAACCTTTTGCGGTATCAGCTCCAATGTTATATTGGAAGAAATAGGCAAAGCCGAAAAAAAGAGAAGATCTGACCATTGGGAAGATCTAGTAGGACTTAGACTGAATGGGAACCTGAAACAGCTCAAAATAGTGGAGCAGGAAGAATGTAGAATCTGTGGCATGGAAGAAGAAACCTCTATCCACATACTTGCGAATTGCATAGCAATTCATAATCCTAGGGCACAACACCTTGGAGATTACTGGATAGAAGAGGGACATTTACCTAACTTAAAGCCTGCAGATATCCTAAAATTCCTCCGGGCAATGGGACTAAAAGAGCTACTAGTATCTGAGACTTTCCTCAGGAACTAAGTAGAAGTAAGGGGGCACGATAGATCTTTTAGGTATGAAAAGCTCTACTGAATTGTATGAGGAAAAACAAGTGCAAAAAAATTAGTGGACAGGTTATTTTGACGTATTTTCTCAAACTCTCAAAGAGATATGGCAAGCGCTCCCATTCTTTATGATGTCCAAATCCGAAAATCGTGTAATTTGCTTAGACTCTTTGAGCGCAATAATGTCACTGGAAACCCCATTCTTCAACAATATAATTTGCCAACTAACATTGAAGCTAATCAGACACCTGGTATCTATCAAAAAAACATACAATCCACCATGGATCATTGGTCGCTCTGTTATGTATGGAAATTAACGCACAGTTGCGGCATAATCCTCAATAGATAATGGTATTACCATTTCTCTTGAAGACCGTTAAGTGAAAGTTGAAAATACATTGGAAACTAAATGGCAACAAACTTGAAACGATTCCACAGAAGAATCAGTTCATATCTAACCATCGGTTGACAAGTTGGCTATTTAAAACCAATCAATGCTTTTGATGAACTATGACGAGAACTTTAATACTATAATGATAAAAATAACATGAAAAACTGATGATATTTGTCTTCTCCAGTAGCTGCTAATGATCCTGGCAATCGATGCACCAAAAAAATACAACAGCCTTGACATCATCAAGTAGCAAGCAGCTCCCAGACTATCGAGAACCGAACGTCGTTTATTTAAAGTTATAAAAAATAAAAATGCACTCTCCAGTTCGTAGGCGAACATACCTTGTCAAAAATATCATTTAACGTAGACAGATATTTCAATTTGCATAATCCAGCACAATATACCGGACATAGTTTAACAAGAACATCAGCGCCTCACTTATCAAATGCGGTAGGAGACATTCTAATATTGAAGGAACATGGTGGTTCGCGCTCGATAAGCTTGAATTAGTAGATCAAACAACTGTCAAAAATAGATATATACCTACTCCTACTAAGCCGTTATTTAATATCCCAGAAACTGCAACAACAACAGAAGTAACTCCTTCATCGCCAATTTATCCCTCATCAATTCCTTTTAACTTCAAAACAAATATTATACCCACCGAATTGTGGTCTCAAAACAACCTCAGCAATGTCAGGGACTGTAAGAACATTTATTATTTTTTGATAAGTCTTTATATTGTTGATTTCTTAATGTAATTGTTGAAAATAAAATATAATGGGAAATACCTGTATTTATGTGAAACTGTATCCAATTTTCAGACAGAAAAGTCAAGTCTTAGACGAAAGTTATCCAAGGTGTCGATTTGTAAATACTTTTTCAAAATTTCAATTATCAATATGCGAATTGATATATTTTCTTTCGGTTTCCCTTTCAGACCGCAATTTGCTTAGTTGCATTTGTTAATGCCGACGTAGGCGAGACAAATGGACCAGCCAAGGTGATAAATCTGCATTTCTGCACGTTTACGCAAATAACAGCCATTCTCATGGAATTCACAACTGATAATGTGACACTGACAGTCTAAATCCACAAACTGCAAGTGATTTTCGTCGTAGGACCTTCCGTCAAAAGTTTTCCTCTTTATGATATACCGATGTTGCCGTACCGCTTCAATATTTTGTCAAATTAAAATGTAATTTAAATCAAAAGCATTAGAGAGTATTGATATCAACTTAGATGCAAATCACCCCAAAAATAACTTTCCGCCCCTTTTCAACCCCGTTAGGCAATCAGTTTCAATGAAATACGAAACTCGTCTTACAACAATTCTGTTAACGAATCTTTATGCAAAGTTTGAATTGGATTGGACCAAGGAATCACGATGTCCCATACAAACTTTGCCCCCGTTTTTCACCCTCTTAGTGGCAGAATTTCGGAAAATCCTTCCTCATCGGATACCCACGTCATTCAGAGAACACACTCTACAAGTTAAAGGTCTTTATGATTAGCGGTTTAGGCTGTGCGTTGATCCGTCAGTGTCATGTTTTGGGTTAATAAAATACAACTTATTAGTAGTTACAAAACCAAAATACAATCATTTTCATTGTTCATTATACTAATTATTTCCCCCTTTTTCGCTGTCACTTCTTTTACAATTGTTACCACCTGGCCTCCAACCCAGGCCCTGCCAGCCACATAAATACTACTTCTTGACAGTCAGTCAGTCATTCAGGACAAAGCATTTTATATGTATAGAAAATTATCAACACAACTTCAAAGAGAAGCTCAACTAAGAAAATGATTCTTTTTATGTCGTACCTCCAAAAATTAGTAAACTAACAAAAAATTATACGTGTTCGAATTGTAATTTGGCTAAGATACTTTCAATTCCACCAAAAGTTATTTTATGAACTTTTGTTAACAAATATGTCTTTGTAAACACATTTAGAATACATTATTTCATTTTTATTTTATTTTGTCCCAATTCCTTTTATTTGAATAAAATGAAATATAGTTAATTCAAAATTGCCGGTAAGTTGAGTAATTACAGCAAACTATTTATTTTTATTTTATCACTATAAAAACGTCTGCAGAAATCCAGCAGATGGCGCCACAATACATGAAAGGCGTTTTTGAGTTTCTAGCTATACCACAAACTAAATGTGTCTACCTATTAGGATTGCTATGTATGTAATACACCTATCTAACCAACTAACGTAACTGTATTAAAAAAAAATTTAATTAACAGAAATACCCACTTAACAACAGACAACAACGAATTTTATATAAAGTAAACTCAATCAATAACAAAATTCAAATTTTTGTAATTCGCATACAACTGACGTCTTCCTAAGACTTCTGCTGCGTTGTGGTTGGATACTCTGTCTTTAGATACCTAAAATGTGTAACCATTTGTGTAAGTAAGTTGTTTGTACCTAATCCTGAGTAGGTATAATACAAAACAAATTTTTTGAATTTTGAAAAATTCTTCCTCAGTGGATGCCTACGTCTTTAAAGGAATACGTGTGCGAAATTTTGAGTTTCTATCCCCAAGGGTATAGCCTGTGCGTTGATACATCAGTCAATCACTTTTGCCTTTTATATAAAGTGCTGCATTATTTTCTATCTTTTGATTAAAACAGGTCACCATTCCAATAATTCAACAATATTACTTAAACTGAACTGACAAGGTTTCTATTCACTATAATTCACATAGAGACAGCTAATATTCCATGCGTATGGTGCGGTTACATCTCAATAAGAGCACAAATTGGTGAGCTCTCTTCATAAACCGGTTAAATATTTCGTGCATATTCGGAAATGAATCAGATTACATTGTGCCGATGCGTTTAATGAAGTGAATGTCCTTTTCGTATAATAGACAATTACACTATAGGGACATGAATGAAATGACTCCACTCTATGTGCTAATCTCAAAGTTGATAAATTGTGAGTTGTATTGATATTGTTAAAATAATTAGGTTAAAAAATTTGCCATTCATATATGTAAAATAAATCAAAAATTAACTGAAAACGATAAGATGTATCTAAAATGTTGTGTTATCATTGACAGTTTAAATTGAAGTTCAGCATTAAGGTTGAGGTGAAGATACGAGTATGAAATGAAATAAACGAGCGACACTTTTAATTGGGAACGATTAACTAAAAAACCTTTTTTTAAAAAAGTATATACATCTATTAATAATATGATGTCCAAAAGATATTAAACCGTTCCGGGGAAAATAATTCATACCAAATATTGGAATGGCTCACGTTCCAAATTAGCGGAAAGTTAGTAGACAGAGCTGTAAGCGAGGACTACGGTTTGCGAGTTTGGAATAATATGCCTTTATGAATGTATTGTAGGCATCACTTTCTCCATTCTCCTTTGTTATCTGATTGCCACTAGGAATAATTATTTTAGTGATAATCTTAATTAACAGAATTACCATCACATTTTGGCATTTCATTTGACGAAAATAGATATTAGTTAGCTAAATTTACTATTCATGAAAACTTTTTAAGGCAAACAGAGAGAAACGAAAGGAATTCAATGCCTCTAAATAGAAATGCCAATATTATCTACATAAATGGTGCCATGGCAAACGCAAATTTAATAATCCGTAAAAGTTGGTGAGTGAGTGCCTATCAAATTTTACTTTCTTGATATTTGTTTTGTCAGATTTAATCACGTTGGGCGCCATTAACTTTGATATTTTGTTATGTATTTAATTTAAGATGATCCAATGATTCCAAAACAGTATCATGCATAGTGCACTTGATCTCTCCGACCTTGTACCAATGTAGCAAAGGCAATGAATTCTGCCAGTTAAATCCGATTGGCCAGCGTAGGGAGGCATATTTATTTTAGCCAATAGATGCAAAGGCGCATGATGATTATACTTCGATCACGCATCTATTGTTGTTAGGGTTGCTCTGTTTGTTCGATGGATATATTTTAGGCTAACCACAACCAACGATCAACACCCGTGGAGTGAAAATGATACTCCAAATGTAGATATTGTTTTTTCAAATTTTTCAATTTAGTGTATATCATGAATAGAGTAGGACCAACGTTCATCAACCTTCCCTTCATCTAAGGTAATCTCATAAATAAACTAATTACCATGAAATCTTCAAATGACTCTGTAAATTAAACTTCTCTGTCTGTACGAACGAAACAAATATTGAAACCATCAACATTGTTCACCTATATTCACCCAATACTATTTTGAACAATAAGGAATTTGAATTTTTTTAAATCATTAATTTTTATAGATTGGCTATGAGCGCTGAAGTCGGAAACATTCAGATTCAGACAGGCGGCATGGTCGGTATAGCCATTGCATTAAACACACGCTCCTACTTAATTTCAAAATAACAAGATGCCGGTATCTCATACTGGCATAAGATGTCAAAATCTTTTATCAAATAATAATGACATAGTAATCCATACTTTGACGTCGTGATGCATTTTAAGTCAAGTTTGTTTAATGTTTTGAATTACGATGATAAAAAAAATATTGAAAAAATTGCCATCCTCCATTTGGTCGAATTCTAAATATGTTATACCTGACTATAACCTTCTACTTTCCTTTTCTTCGCCGATGTCCACTTTCTGCCATTGGATACCGTTTCATCTTGGACATCTTCGTGTCTACCTTGTAGTAAATATCCGCACCACCTATTCTCGGACGGCTTCGCAGCTTCAAATACGATTGTAATGAATGTGTCTTCAATGGATACGTTGGTAGACTAAAGGTGTGGAAAGGCCTCTGAATCGGTGGTGTTGCAGGTCACTTGGAGGATCATCGTAATGGAATGAAACAACTACTTCTAGCACTGGGATATGTTTGATTTATTTACTATAATACATTACACTACTTACTATTACTAATGATCTGCATGAGTACCTAGCCGTATAGCATACTTATACTTAATGGTTAATGATTACTGATCTCTGACTATTCAACTATATAGAGGTCTTCTTTAATTCTTCTGAATCGACTTCTCCTATCATAAATATTGAATGTATATTTATATAACCAGTCAAGTTCAAATAAAACAAATAAACATATTACTGTTTTGTCCTACTTCACGCTTTGAACTTGACTTTCTATTCAATAACCTTCTTACTCTTCATTTATATAATATTGAAACGTTTGAATGTTTTGTTGAAATCAATTTCAAATATTTATTATTATATTATTATATTGGGCCAAAAGGCATCACACGATGACACCAAGTAGAAATTGTATTATCCAAACTTTTCGTAATGGGTAGAATATATCCTGAATATATCGTCGAGTTCCAATTCACAGCTCGTAAATAACTACTAACATTTTTTATTCTGCTTAACAGTCACCCGTACAAGGTAAGTTCAATCATAATATTTGATAATTACTTTTTTTCGTTATTTTTTGTATTTTATCTAACTTTTTACTGAAGTCTAGCTTTTCTCTTCTCAATCCTTTATTTCTTAACCCGCAGCTTTAAACCTTTTGTGAGCATGTTTTTTTTTGTGAAAAACAAAAATGCCTCGATATTTATTACTAGGGCCGAATTATTTTTAACGAATATTCTTTTCAAGCAACCAGCTAGAAGCTCTTCACTGTGAAATTTTTGATACTCGTGATTTCTGAATCTCATATAAGTTACAAAATCCTGTGCGGCACAGTAAGGTTTTTAAGGTGACTTTGACACTATAGCCATTCGAATACTTTTTCGTTTCACTCACGGTAGCTTTCCTGCTTCTGGAGGCTTCTTTCAGATCTAGGAGCGACCCTAAGTAAATATTTAACATTTTTATCTCCCATTGCATAAAATTCTGTAAATGGCTCATCTTCCTCCATTTCAGTACTCTGGCTACGACACTCATACCTGGATCCTTGTTCCGTTGCTTCAATGGTTTTCTGTGAAGAGCTAGTGTAACTTCTGGAAGTTATGCGGAGTGTTATGGTATAACATATATTTTTGAGATTCAATTGTGAATTGTGGGGGTACTCACACCCCTTGAAGGGTGTGTCTTTGAAATTAATATCCCCTTGTACTATGCTTCTCATTCCATTGCCGATGTCTTCGCTGTTTGTATGAAACACAGTTAGTAATTACCAAACTGTTGAACACTCGTAAGCTGTTAGTACCTACATCATGGGGGATTCCACGGATTTAGTCCAGTGGAGAAGGAAAAATGTAAATGGATTTTGTTATGATTAGGTTATTCACTTACAACATCTCGAATTTTCTTGGAATCAGTTGCCAAGTTTAGTAAGTATCTAGAGTTGCAGGTATATGTCTATGAAGAAAATTGTTTTTCTACGAGCGCGCGGAAAAGTATACACCACTTCGCATCGTTCGGACAACTGCAATCGCATGCGAAAAGCTATCAGTTTTCGTGATTGTCAGGAAAATAAGTATGTGGCATCAATTTGTTCCATTGGCTCATAACCGAATACTAACAGTTACTGCACAAAAGGATTAAGAAGAATATATGGTGACAAAAAACAGCAGAAGGATATGAGCACCTCAAAAATAATAAACTTATGAACTGTACATTGAGTCTACAATGATTGGTGTAATCAGTTTAAAAAGGTTGCAGTGACTTAGTCAACTGGAGCCCATGTAGTGCGATTGAAAATACAAAAAGGTAAGAGAAGGAGAGGAATGCCAAGAAGAGTGTGGGATGAAGCAGTTGTGGAAGGAATCGCTAAGAAGATAATAAGCAGCTGGAAACATGTAGCAAGAGATCAAGACAACATACTTACAAGGCTATAGACACTAGATCCTGATTCTACAGCCAATAAATGAACAGATAGCAGAATACTGGAGCCATTTTAGTATTTGATGAGTAACTGTTAAAGGAAAAAGGGAATGTATTGATATGATATTTTATTTTGTGTTTTATAATTTATATTTCTATTGTACCCGGAATAATTTCAAATTTAGCAATTTTAATTTACTACACAGTGTACTTACCTTTTTTTTAAGAAATCTCAGTTTTTCAGGGTTTGGGTTTATGGGTTTAATGTGTAAGAAATCTAATTACTGTTCTTTTTTTATGGGCGCCAAAATTCAAGTTTTTAACATCTGATGAGGATTTAAATACTTTCCTGAATACGATCCTGTGTACTCACCTTGAAAGTGCCCCAGTGAAGTCTAACAGGTGTTCAATATAGTTGTAGCAACTGATAAAAAGAATTATTTCGAAATAATACTTGGGATGAAACAATTTTAAATTTATTTTATGAAAATCATTTTATGGACATAAAATAGCAAGATAAACGTTATTTCTTACATCAAATAGAAAAATAAAACTTAACTAAGATGGTCTTTCACTCAACAATCACATTCATACAATGAAAATTATTTTTAATAAATGCAATTATGCAACTTTTTATACAGTGTATTTACAGTGATACCGTTTTAAATGAGCCGAAACGAAAAGCAAAATGGACGATACAATTGTATCTGAATTTGCAGAATATCTAAGTTCCTTTTATATACACTCACAAGTGAGTTTTTTATTTTAAATTGAAGTTTATTAAATACCTTTTATCTTCTATTAATGTTGAAAAATGAATAATCATTTTTTTCCTGTTTTAGACCACTCTGGGCCTTTGTGAAGTAACCTCCAAAACGAAAAGCAAGACAACTCCAATTTAGAATGCCTCTTGATGAAATTTAATATATGCCCAACTAGCAAAGTTGTTTTATAATTTTTGGCTTATATAACAATTTTATTTTAACGTTGATTTATTGTTGATTTCAAGAATGCAACTTATTATATAAAGGTTCCATAACAGCAAGTTTAGCTTTTCGTAACAAGATTGTTTTATAAATTCATCACAAAAACAATTTGGCAACAAAATTATATAATATTTATAAAGCAATTTTATACGTATTATGTAAGAGATTTATAAAACATTTATTGTTTATAAAATTTAGTTGTTTTATAACACTTTTTTAAGAGAGTTTGGTAGCATTTATACATCAGGAATAAATACATTATAAAACTATTGTTATAAACTCTTTTAGCAGCTTACAAAATAATTCTATTAAAGCAGTAGGTGCCGCAATTTTATTGCCATTGAAAATTGTAGTTACAGACACAGCTATAAAATAATTATATAATTATTACATTGGAAGCTGTTATGTAGCTTTTATAAAATAACTAATAAATGTATTAGATTCGGCTTGGCAGTTTTAGAAAAACAAACTGCGTAAAATTTCGGAATTAAGTGAGTGGAAGAAAATCAAAAGGAGTGGAGCGTTTCGGAGAAAAATAAAGAAAAACTTTGAAAGTATTATGATTAGCAATAAAGAAATTTTTAATAATACACCTGCATGTTCAGATAGTCATCCACAAGAAGTAATGATAAATCACTCAATAATAATTACAAATAATGATACTATGCCAGAAAAAGTTCATTACAATATCTCACATATGGCCTTGCGAGTATTATTTCAAAATATCAATAAAAGGTTACCCAGTTTACTGCCTCAAGACCCTAGAACATTGTTGAAAACTAGACAATAAATAATATAATGGTGTTGAATTTGTTTATCAATTTCTTTATTCATTATATTTTTAAAATACGGTCCTGTTTTGTTGGGTTCTTTTGAAAATGAAGTTTATTTTGTAAATGTTTTAAAATTATCACAAATGTTGGTAAATTATTTTATAAAACCTACTTTGTCCACTAAACTGTTATATTACTGGCAGCCATGTTAATAATCAGATATAGATAAAATTTTAATAATATCTTTAAAGATAAAAATATATTTCACTTCTACAAATAGTTTTATGTGAAAATAACATGGAGTATGAACAAATTTAGAAGAATACAACTGGTAGTTTCAAATATTACTACCAAAACTTGATTTTTTTTATTATTCAACTTCTAAAATTATCATAAAACATTGATAAAATTGGAGCGCAAGAAAAATTCACTGCAGTTATACCCTATAAATCACAAAAAAATTTGTTTTGCATTAAAATTTTTCTTCTGTAGGAAACTACCTACATGCACAAAAAATAAAAATCAAGTGACAACACTCGGACATATTTATTTTCTTTCCAAAGTTGGTGCTGCATTTATATTATCACCAGCAACTCTGAAATATAATTATTTGAAAACAATTTAGCTTTTTATAAACAAATTTGCTTTATTAATACTACTACAATAGCAATAAAGTGGCATATAATTCAATTATGAAACATATATATTATATAATCATTATGTAATAATTTTTTAACCATTATATAAGTATCGCATAAAAAAATTTAAGAAATTTTCTAGCACGATTATTAAACACTTATAAATCTTTTATAAAACAATTTTATTGTATTTTTATTAACATTGTATATCTGTTATATAGTAGTCGCTGGAGTACTTATAAAATATATTATATAAACAAAACGTTTCATAAATTGTGCCCATTTTGTGTTTATAGATGTTTTATAAACATTTTAAAAACGTTTCTGAGACTAACATTGTTTTATAATAATTATCGCCAAAACATTCCTACGACTATTATAAAATAGCAAATTGTTAGTTGGGTGGTTTATTTTAATTTATTCACTTACGAAGATCCCTCGGTGTTCATTTTCTTCGGGAACCGTGTTAAAAGGTTAGTTAAACTATTTTCACTATTAATTACATAGATATTTTATCAAATTAACAATCTTTTTTCACTGAACGAAATAACGTGGTTCTTGTAGAAAATTCATTTTCGAAAAGGGACGACGCTATCAACAAGTACCTAACAACCCATTTTCTTTTTCTTCCTTAGCAACAAACTGCCTTCTATTTCTAAAAGTAAATTCTTTGTTTGATTGTCATTGACCAATCAAATTAACTTATAGTTGTTCATTAAATAGATTTTATTATATCATTTAATAGATTTAATCTTTTTTAAAAGAAAGCATCATATTTTGAATTTCTAAATGAATTGTTTAAGTTCAGATCTTTTATTTATTAGATTTTTCAATTATTTGACATATTCAATTTAGGTTGGTAATTTTCCTGTTCTAGCTGACAATTCTATTGTCAAACCTGTCATACATCAGATGATGAATACTTTCACAAGTGTCATAGATCTAATAATTGTATTAAAAGTTTTTCTATTTTAGATTCTACCATAATACGAATAAAGTTACGTAATGCTTTTTAATTCTACATGAAGAAATTCAAGATAATACATAAAAACCATAAACATTCCCGTTTGAAGGTGGATCTTATATTTGATACCTGGTGATTTGTTTGAGTTTTCTTTATATAATTGAATTTTAGACTTTATCCATTGTATTTATGTACGAGGTACATTATAAAGGAAAAAATCTAGTTTAGTGAACCAACGCGGATTTTGATGAAATATTTTTTTTTTAATTAATTCGAGGTCGCTGAACACGAAAATGAAAAAAGAAATCGGCGCTCTCTTACCAAAAAAGAGTTATGAATTTTTGAAGATGAGTTCAGATCAGCACTGCACTGGTTTTATTGTCATATAATAACTGATTTAAATGATGCATTATAAAGTCTACACAATGTTAATTACACTATAATTACTTTTTACGATATTCCTCTCACACACACATTTAAAAAACACTGATATTGATATTCATTTCTTGTAAATTCTTTTTTTAATTCCTCAATTATTATATATTTTGACATTTTCATGTAACATGACTGACATATAAGTTTTGGTCTGTTTCTTCTTAGTCGTACAACTTGTACCTAATAGCATATTCAGCCATAAAAGATATTTAGCCACTTGAATTAGTTGCTGAGTATATTCGTTTTCATGATCGTGACCATATCGTGACATAGAAGATATAAACAAGATGAACATCATGAACATACACCTATTTTTCCTATAGCTTGCGCCGTATTACAGCTGAAACATTTTTTTTCAAATTTTGAGAGATGTTGATTTTAGGAAGATGGTTAGTTTTGAGATAAGTTTGGTTGATATTTATCATTTATTTGAAGGATAATGAACCATTCAATTTGATCATTGAGGATGCTGAACAATTTTTTTTCTCTGAATTGCACTCATCAATTAATTCTTTAAAAAAATCACCTCCTCAGTTGTTCGGCCTCTATAAACACTGCTGACAACGAAAATAGTTGCTGCAGGTGTAATTCCAAATCAAATTTTTAACATACTGCTAATATTATAAGACTTTGGTTATCAGAAGCTGTTTCCCCTTTTTAGAAAATTTGAAAATTCTACTAATATCGCTTCCCGACCAACTAACACCGATCAAAGTGAAATCGCAATCGCTTCTTATCATCTTGATACATTTATTAGATTGGATTTCCGTTTGAAATAATGAAGTAGATTGATTATCGCGAGCGAAGCGAGCGCGCCGGATCGACGTTTCGCAATTCGCGCGCGCGAATTGCGAAACGTCGATCCGGCGCGCCTTTCTCACAGTATGTAGATGGCTGTTCATATAATTTTTCCATAACCGATTTCAGTTAAACGAAAGTTGAGCCAAATACAGCGCCAGCTATCGGAAAAATAGGTGTATGTTCATGATGTTCATCTTGTTTATATCTTCTATGTCACGATCATGAAATCGAAAATATTCAGCAACTAATTCAAGTGGCTAAATATCTAATGGCTGGATTTGCTATTAGGTACAAGTTGTGCGACTGAGCGGAAACAGACCAAAACTTATATGTCAGTCATGTTACATGAAAATGTCAAAAGATATAATAATTGTGGAATTAAAGAACGAATTTGCAAGAAATGAATATCAATATCAGTGTTTTTTAAATGTGTGTGTGAGAGGAATATCGTAAAAAGTAATTATAGTGTAATTAACATTGTGTAGACTTTATAATGCATCATTTAAATCAGTTGTTATATGACAAGAAAACCAGTGCAGTGCTGATCTGAACTCATCTTCAAAAATTCATAACTCGTTTTTGGTAAGAGAGCGCCGATGTCTTTTTTCATTTTCGTGTTCAGCGACCTCGAATTAATTTAAAAAAAAAATATTTCGTCAAAATCCGCGTTGGTTCACTAAACTAGACTTTTACCCTATAATTATTGAAGCTTTTATGTTAGAAGTAACTCGTGTCGGTTATGTACAATGTGTAGTTATTATTTTTCATATCAGTATGTATGTATATTGGGGTGACATTCATTAAGACCTAAAAGATCTATTGTTCCCCCTTACTTCTACTTAGCTCCTAAGGAAAGTTTCAGAGACTAGTAGCACCTTTAGTCCTATTTCCCGGAGGAATTTCAGGATATCTGCAGTCTTTAACTAAGGTAAATGTACCTCTTCTGTCCAGTAATCTCCTAGGTATTGTGCCCTAGGATTCTAAATTGCTGTGCAAGTATGTGGAGGTACACCTTCTTTTATGCCACGCAACCTACATTCTTCTTCCTCCACTATTTTGAGATTTTTCAGGTGCCCCTTCAGGCGACAATGTCCCGTTGAGCTGTTTGTGTACCAATGAATGGCATTCTTTCAAAGACTGGTAATGGTATTTGGATCCCATTCCTTTTTCTTGCCTAATTCCGTGAATAATTAATTTGAAAAGTTATACTTCTCCATCATACCATCTTGTGGCATGACCCAGGTTTTCTGATTTCCAAGAAGTGAGGAGGTATTTTTTTAATCATTTCCTCTCTACTTAGTCTGTATCTTGTTCTTTCTGCAACACTTTTCACTACCATATGTAGTGGTGAGAGGTTGACAACCTTATTCATGGCTGGCGTTGGGCATGTTCTTATTGCTCCTGTAATGCATACATTGCTAGTCTTTGAATTTTGGAGAGATTCTCAATAGGCTAATTCTACTACTCCATGCAATGGCTCCATAAGTAATTATTGGTCTCACTGTGGCAGTGAGAGCCTGATCCTACTGCCAATGAGTGAGTAGATAGCAGAATACTGAAGCTATTTAGGTTTTTGATGAGTAATTGTTCAGGAAAAAAGGGAAGACAGTGATAGAAGCCAAACGATTAGCAATAAATAGGTAAGAATGGAACACTTTTGTAGGAGAAAGGAAAAAATCCAAGAAATCTTCCCACACCAAAAGGTAGGAGGGATTTTGATCATATATCTAAGCACCTGTATTTATGAACCATCAATTTCTAACGTTTAGGACTTGAGCTTTTCTTGAATACACACTAAGTTTTCTTTTCGGTGTATTTATGAATAATTGAGGAGTAATAATACTAGCTCCCATTGATCGAAAAAAGTTTGTTTTATCGATTTTTGTATGCCTGCTTATTATCTTACATGAATATGGAAAAATTCAGCAATGGGTGATTTAATGTTGAATATTTTTGTGTTGAGTGACTTGCGGGTATCTCACAGAGTGAGAGTTGAACTTTCAACCATTGATGATGAGTACTTGTACTCGCCAAGTATACTTTATTTTGAAATATTGGTGTCGTAGATGAAGCCTCAAAAATTCTGAGCACTGACGAAGTAGTAACGTATCTAGTTGGTAGTTCAGGTACTAATATCGAATTTCATTTACCAAGAAAATGGTGTAAACGTATTTTTATTTTCGTCCAAGGACGAAGTGACTTGAATTTATTTATTTGTTGGTAGGTAAGTAATATTTCTGCCAAATATCGAAGAAAAATCGTATGAACTTGAGAATTTGCTGTTCTTCATTATATTAACTTTGGCACAGGTTAGTTCTTGATACTTTAGGAAGCTAAATAATTGGCTGCAGTTTTCGGAAGTTTGACAAACAATTTTATACTCCCATGTTTCAATTTTATCATCAGATATGCAGGAACTGTGCTTTTCCAATTAAGCTGAAGTCAATATTAACGGTGTATATACATTCACGAAACAGTTGCTTGGAGTCGTTCCGGCTCATTAAATTAGAACTTATTTTATTTGCCGGGTAACTTTTTTATCGTTAAGACAATGTTTGTTCCGAAAAAGAAAGAAAAACCAGTTAATGTCGTTCTTATGTACAAACTACTTGCTGATTACTACCTACGGGCTTCCTTTTGGATTTCTTAACTCGATGAAATCGCACGAACGGAAAGTTGGAGAAAGTTTCCAAGAACAAAGTGGTTACATAATTATTCTGTTGACTTAGGGCTACACCTGATAGTCGAGAAAAAGCGTATGTTAGCAAAATACGCCACAAAGCTTTTGAAAACTTTCCAATCTAAGAAAGGTAAATCCAGTTTGAATACATAACGGTGTCTTGTGGATAATACATCTTTAGGATTCCCAGAATTTAACTGGCTTTATTCCATTTAATCTTAGTAAATCACATTTCAGCATCAAAATATTTGCGACCCTATTATTTGTCAACTTATATTTTTAGTCCACAGTGAAGTCAATTCTGTTAAAGTCACGGCAATACAAGCGATTAGAAGTAAATGATTGAAAAACATCTAATTTGTATCATTAAATACTATCTTTTCTCTTCCTTATTTAAATTCCGTAATAAGATGTGCAGGAACTGACCTTCAATTCATTAAGATACAAATTTTTCGTTAATGCTAAGAACAGTTGTTTATCCAATCATTGATAACGGACCTGCTTTTTGAAGAAAGCGCTGCGAATTGTGGAGGAATGGAGCCCTAAAGAGGACCTTTCAGTTAATCCAAAAAAATCCAAACTAGTTGCTTTTACGAATAAAAGAGTTCTCCTGCAGGATAGAGTACTGTTGTTCGGAGAAGAGCTAGAAATATCCAAAGAAGTCAAATATCTGAGAGTGACCCTTGATTCCAAACTGAAATGGAAGGCACACCTGGAAAAATTACTTCTAGGTCAACTAGGCTTTTCTGGCAAAGCAGAAGAGCTATGGGCAGAACCTGGGGAATACGACCTGAGGTGGTTCACTGGCTCTACATAACTGTGATAAGGCCAACGATCACCTATGGAACAATAGTCTGGTGGAGGAGGACATAAGTGTTCCCTGCAATTAATATAGTAACTGCAATCCAAAGACAAGCCCTTCTTGGTATTACCAGGGCAATGAACAGCACGGGGACGGCATCAATGGAAACCCTTATTGGACTTCCTCTCCTAGAACTTTTTATAAGGGCAGAGGCAATGATGGCAATTCTTAGGCTGAAATCGGGAGACTTATGGTCCTCGAACAATGTTCGAGGAGGACACACTAATACAACTGGGACATTACTAGACGAATTCATATTTAACATGAGTTTTGATAGCATGACACCAGAGAATATATTCACTGAGCGAGTGAGTATCATCATCCCATCTAGGGAACAGGTGATGCACCCAGGTCATTCTGGAGAAATCATCTGGTTTACCGATGGCTCCGATGGGGCTGGTATAAAAGGACCTAGAAAGAGAATGTTCTTCACCCATGGTCGACATACGACTGTGTTTCAAGCAGAGACGATTGCCACTTTAGCCTGTATTCAAGAAAACATCAGAAGGGGATATACCAGGCCAGGCTCTGCTCAGTAATCCAACAACTAGGTCTAGACTGGTGAAAACTGCAAAAAATCCCTTAACAGGATGGCAAGAGACAACAAAGAGTCTCTACTATGGGTGCCGGCACATGAGGGGATTGCAGGTAATGAAATGGCGGACCAGTAAGCTAAAGAAGGCTCTAAAGAAGACTTCATAGGTCCGGAACCGTTTTGTGAAATCACAAAAGATTGCATAAGAGGAGAAATCGGGAACTGGCTAGATAGGGAACACCAAATCCAATGGTGGGTGACACAGGGGCCCCTTCATACAAAGAGTTTATTGAACAAGGTAGAAAAGGAACTCTCAATCAGGCTAGTGAAACTGGGTGAGAGACATTTGAAGACAGTTATCGACCTGGTGACTGGACACTGCACCTTGAGGAAGCATCTGTACAAATTGGGCAAAATTAGTGAACCCATGTGCAGAAAATGTGAACTTTATGGTGAAACACCTACTCACATACTCTGCTTCTGCGAGAACTTACAAGAACTTAGGCGGAAGCACTTTGGAAAGGAATTAATACAACGATCACAACTACTGAAAATCCCTCCTGCCAAACTACTGTCCTTTATAGGAGACACGAAGCTTCTGAAATGGAAGTAGATAACATGGTACAAAGATTCAGTTCAAGTGCCTGGGCTGATAAGCACAACCCAAATATATGAATGAATGAGTACTTTATTGTCATCAAAAATCTACAAAAATTTCCTAGACAAAGCGTTATGAAATTTATGAAAGTTCTGTTAAGAAAAGTTGTTTCTTCAATCATTCATAGCGGATCAACTCTCTTTGGATCTAGTTTTTAGCTTCAGAAATATGATTGTTATAACCTGTGTATGTTTCATTGTACATAATCTAATATTGGTAGATAAATAGTACGCCTTTGGTTGCCCATAGCTTATGATGTTAAGTTTTAAGGAAGCGAAGAGGAATTGCTGTGCTGAAACAATATTGAATAAGTGGCGAAGCCAGCATTGAATAACTAATATTCAATATGAGCATCATTGTCACATAAACCTTATAATTGGGATGAACTGATATAGTTAAACATGTTGTAAATGACCACTACCCTTTCCAAATGTAGAACTCAAAATATATTAGAGGTAAATCGAGTGGCCTATATAAACAAGACCAATGAATAACGATTTGACGATCATTAATCACGTTAGACGGTGAATTCCGAGCAATTTATTTACAAAATAAACTCAGTTGATTGGGCGTGAGAAAGCTACATACCGTGTGATCAGATATTATTTATTTATCCAAAGTACATGATGAAAATAATTTCACTAAAACTTTCAATAAATATCGAGATGTGTGATTGAACCATAATGAATTGTTTTAATCCCAGTGCCTCCCCTACAAGATCTACCATGAGGAAAAACTCCATGATGAGACAACATTAGCTTCGTCATTCTATTTTTGTCGTTAGGAGTGAATAGACGAAACTATGTTCGTGATAAGCTTGAATCCTAAATATTCTTTTCTGACAACAATAAAGCGCTTGGAAACCTGTTTCTGATCAAGCATATATTATTATTATTCTCTGACCTTTATTTGATGGAGCCTTTGTTTTGCATTTTCCCGATGAATCCACGAAACCCTTCGTTGGAGTATCATATCCCATTTGAGAAATAGCTCCCCACAAACTTTTTCGGCTCCAACCAATTCCCGTTTCGCCTTTAATTAACCGCTTTCTTATAAAATCTAGTGTTGGTATCATTTGTTATTGATATAGGATACATATCGTTCTTCGGATTATATCCTTTTGCATTCGGTCAATACATTTGGTTTTATTAGCGTCACTTAGTTTTTTTTTGTTTATTTATTGACTTATTGATAGTGTCTTTCGTTGAATTTCGGGTGATAGGAATCATGAAAACACACGTTCTAACACACGAGTTTCACTATTATCGAAATTATCGTAACATATAAATAAAAAAATACTGATTGACAATTTGTAATGTTTGTGCTGACAACATAGTGTCACATAAAAAAAATAACGTAGTTAGCCGGACAAAAATAACTAGTTCTTCAACACTTTCCCTTATTTGAAGTTAAGGCTGATTAGGATAATCCCAAATTCTCTCGAAGAACTTGAAGGTCTTGTGCGGGGTATAGGTTTCGTCAAGATGTCTGCCAACTGATGTTCAGTTCCAATATGGACCACAGTCACCATTCCATTCTTAATCCGGTCTCGGATAAACAAGTACTTCCTCTGAATATGCTTGGTTCGAAAGTGGAATTCTGGGTTTTCAGTGAGTTTTCTAGCTGACTCGTTGTCAATTCTGAGAACTGGAACTGCAGACAAACCTATTAGTTCTTTGAACAACCGAGAAATCCGAATGTTTTCCTTCGAACGAAGATTTGCGGCAAGAATTTTAGCTTCACAAATTGAATCAGCAACCAATTCTTTACGTCGACTAAACCAAGTGATCGCTGCTCCTGCGATTTTACAATCATTCCACTTGTTGACCGCATAGTCTTTGGACAACCAGAAAAGTGAGCATCACTATAGCTCTCTAGTAAACGAGTTTCAGGTTCACACAGGTATACTAACTTTAAGTTAATGGTACCGGCTGGGTAGAGAATTACTCGTTTTACTCGTACAACATCCTCTTCTGTTGGATATTCCAGATGACGAGATAAAACTCCAACACTGATTGCAATGTCGTAGTGGGTTCCACGGGCTACATAAAGTAAAGCTCCAACAGCCGAACGATAGGGGAAATCAGGAGCGTTTTCTGAACCTTGAATGCTGAGCTTAACCATTGGTGTGAGAACCGGATTGCATCCTTCCAAGTTGAATCGTGAGAGGATTTTATTGATATATGCCGGTTGGCTGACCATAACGTCTCCACCACGTCGAATTATTTCAAGTCCAAGAAAGTAGGACACTTATTTCACAACAATATCGAATTGTGTGCGTAGTTGTTGAATAAATAAGTCCATTTCAGATTGGCTATTGGCTGCAACTAATTCGTCGTCGACATATAGTACAATAACGATTTTACCAGCAGAAGTGAGGCAAATATAAACGCAAGGATCTTCACGGCACTGGAGAAATCCTAAGCCAATCATAAAATCATCAAACCTCTTGTTCCAGCTGCGTGGGGCTTGCTTGAGGCCGTACAAGCTTCGTTTTAGGCAGCAGACTCGATTTGTTCCATCTTCATACCCTTCAGGCTGTTTCATGAAGATTTGTTTCAAAACGTCACCATATAGAAATGCCGTTGAAACGTCAAACTGACACAACGTTTTCTACAGCTGCAATGGACAACACTGAGCAAACAACTTCCAAACGTGCAACTGGACTACAGGTGTCTTCATAATCAATGCCAGGTCGTTGAGCGCATCCTTTGATGACCAATCTCGTGTGATACTTGTCAATACTTATGTCAGGATTCCGCTTAAGTCGATAGACCCACTTATTACTGATAGGCTTTTTTCCCGGAGGGAGTTCAGTCAATTCCCATGCGTTATTTTTATACATTGACCTAATTTCTCTGTCCATCGCTGATTTACACTTATTTTTATCCTCACATTGGACAGCTTCATCAAATGTTGTCGGCTCGTTTTCAGTTGAAAATACTTCAGCAAAGTTGGATGTGACGTAGTCATTTAGCCAATCGTTCTCGAGACGGTGGCTTGGTTGGCATAGCAGGTAAAGAAAACAAATCTGAATTTGAACTAAAAATTTCGGTATCAGAATTGGGCTCTTTTTCCGACGTATCTTCAACAGGCTTCTATCTGTCCACTTGATCCTCGCTAGCTTCACCAATTTCATTTTTCTTCTCAGGCCAAACTGTTTCGTTATCGCAGTTTTCAACTTTCTCATAAAATATGACGTCACGCGAAACTATAACATCTTTTTTCTCGGGGATGTAGATCCGATAGCGCTCATCTCCGTCATACTCGAGGTACCTTTGGATCCATTCTCCGTCTCTCTTGTGTCGGCAGATGGACATAGCATTTAGAACTCACAACTCGTAGATGTCTGATCCGTGGATTCTGACCAAACCAGAGTTCGTACGGACTCTTATTAACGATTGGAGATTTTCCGACTCTATTTAAAATGTAGTCAGCAGTAGTGACCAGCTCAGCCAATATAGATGTGAGACATTTTATATCAGGATTCGCATACTTAAAGGTACGAGCCATTTTTACGATTGTCCTGTATTCACGCTCCACTGCTCCATTCTGCTCGGGTGTATAAGGGGCTGTCAATATTTGGGTAACCCCATACTCCTTCAGAATTTTTCGCACATCACCATTATCAAATTCCCCGCCATTGTCGCTGAGCAATTCCTTAACATTATGACCCAGGGTGCGTGCTTTAGCGAGAACCTCACGCAGAGCTTCCTTGATGGCTGATTTCTCTTTGGCGACAAAACAATATCTGTACCTGGAGTAATGGTCCTTGATGACAATCAAGTAGCGACGACCATTGAATGATGGGTCAAAAGGACCGCACACATCACCCGATAACAGCTCACCAGGTACCGAATTCATTCTGGTACCGAATTGTAAACGGTGTGCTTTTCCAAACTGACACGGCTCGCTAATCTCGTTCTTATCAGGCACTTTGATACCAAGTTCAGTATTGAGCTCAGAACGGATGTAACGCTTGTCCATGTGTCCCCAGCGCTGATGATAGAGCTGAATTACATTTGCACAGACTTCTGCCGGTTGAACTGTGTGAAATGAAGCTTGGTAGAGAGTTCCACCCAAGTTCCGAGTACCCTTAAAAATTAGCTTTCCCTTAACACTGAAACGTCAATCAGTGTCCGTAGACTCAAACTTGCTGTCAGGTTTCGTGATATTTCAGGCACATACCATACATCAATAAGGGTGATCACCTTCAGTTTTCCACCGTCATAGTTAGCCACCTCAATCGTTCCGCTGCCAAGAGCTTTGATGACTTCCTTTCCCGCAGCCTTGACTGTGGTGAGAGCATCTACTGGAAACGGCTTGTAGTCTGTAAACCAGAGCAGATTTGGCGTAATGTGTCGAGTTGCACCATTATCTATCCACCACTGGTCATTTGTGGTAGTCAGGTTGACGTTATTACTGATAGAAACCAGCGCAACACTTGTATCAGTAATGTTGGCTTGAGATTTATTTAATTTACCCCTACTGTTACCAGCTACTTTCGGAGTGAAATCTTCATCACAAACTAAAATTCTTAGACAATGTCAAGAATGATTATCCCCACTTTTTATTTTATCTATAAATTTTTTAATCCCATTATATGTAAATATAACAAGGGCATTGGAAATAAAGTAGGTAGGTCAGACAAAGGAAAACAAGCAATAAAAGCTATTTTTATATTTATACAATCAGATTGAAATATTCATAGATAAGATGGTCAACCATTAATCGTGAAAAATACTTTCAACTTGGAAAATAAAAAAATATAAAATTAGTTTCATATATTATTTCACCAGCCAAACATTTCAGTTGTAAAATAATCATACTATTAGGCATCATGTTTTGGCTTTTCGAAGAAGCGAGTACGATACTGTGGTATTGTCGGATTAACGTCTACCTATTGTGGATTTTGGTCTTGAATCAATCATGTTGGCATAAGTCAAAATGGAACGTATACTTATGAAGCTTTTAAACTTTTAGTACGGAGTTGATTCTTTAGGATATATTCATTCGGCGAGTACTCTACTTACTATTCACCACATTACGCGTTTTCCTAAATTCTGCAGCCAAATCAAGGATATACACTAAATTATTTTTTTTCCAAATTGATGTTTTTGTTTTATTAATATACTTTGAAAATGATACTTTTTTACGGGCTTTTTAACGACATATTATCACAAGTATCTTCTTTAATTTCTGTAGAACTCAACTTTTTTTATGTAGCCAAATATGAGCCTGAATTTCTACTAAATAGATGACGTGAGGTAGATAAAATTAATAACAATCAATATCACAGTAATTATAATAAACTAATTTTTGTTTGTTGATTGTATCGATTAGCTTTGAAACACGCCACTCACTCACACGAAAACACGCTTGAAGTTTAGTAAACTTTTCGGTTATTTTTGGATGTGTTAACAAAGTTTTTTAAATTACTTCTAGTTTTTTATTGTAGTATCAGGTACGCTTTATCATCGTCCTGAAAATTTTGTCATAAAAAAAGCGTACTCAATGTATGCTGGTCAATCAAGCGAAGTAGTGACTTCATTTCATAAAATCTATTCAACATTTTCCACGGGGATAGTTGAAAAATCATAAAATGGAGAAAGTTTCGGTTGGGTGGTTTATTCAAGCAAAATTTATTACTTCAGGAAGAAAATCTAAACCCAATAGTTTCATTATGTTGAGATTGATTTTGATATTTAGCGTCTTCACCCTTCACCCTTTTTTTTTTGATGAGTTTATCCAAAAAGTTTGTTTGGCCCATAAAAGAAAGTTTTCCCAAAATTTCATGTCGATATCACAACAATTGAGCTGGCGCATAGAGGGGTCCCCTTTCCTCATTTTTTGCGAACTGTAACTTTTTTTAATTTCCTGCAAGAACATTCAATCGAAAATTCAAAAAAAAATGTCACTTATGTTTTTTACTTATAAAAAAAAATATTTTTTCAATGTATTTTAAATGGGAAAAGGGACTCCCCCATGCGCCAGCTCAATTGTTGTGAAATCGTGCTGATCTTTCGGGATATTTTTTTTGTGGTTCAAATAGACTTTTCGAATACATTTATTCAAAAAAAAAATATTTTTTAACACAGTCTAATGTTGATAGTAGAGTTCCAGGAAATGTCCTGCTCTTGAAGAATATTCTTTGTCATTCTCGAGATATGCAATAGTTTTTGGAAAACAAAACCCTCTCTTTTTTAATAAATAGCTTATAACTTTTTCAACTTTTTTATGCCGGACTGTAATTTTTTCAAAATCTTTCTAGATGCAATAACGAATGAAATGACAATTTTGTCATAGTTTTTAATGAGGCTAAGTGGAATTCGACCAAACAACACATGTGAACTAGGCTATGGCTATATTAAACTGTTATTATACCAGCTACCTTTTCTTCTTTTAGTTTAAATTGAGGATAGTTCAGTACACAGAAACTAGAGGATGCTGTTACGAAGTCACCAACTCAAAGCCAAAAGCCCAAAGGTTTAATTGGATGAACTGCTCCGACGATGTGAAGAACTGGTGTGAGAAATGTACGTCTTATGCTACGAGTAATGGACCACATCACAAGGGAGAGGTACCTATGAAGCAGTATTGTGTTGGAGGCCCATTCGAAAGGATTCCTTTAGACATCGCTTGTAGAGATAGGAAGTACGTGTGCGTGTCGTACAAAATGTACTATGTACTATGTAATTTACGGTGCACGTGCCGTACAATTTCGGTGTAGGTGCTAATACTACAATCCACCATTAGTTCATTGGTTTTAGTTGCTGGTTCGCCGGTTATGTGCTGGTGTGCTGGTAAAATTAATACAATAATTACAGGTGAACAATATTTTTGGTCAAGAAAATTTACAGGACCATTGGGAAATACCTGTTCAAAGTAGCTTCCAGCCACCAGAGAGACTGGGACCAGTATATTTCCCCATTTGCATTGGCTTATCGATCTGCCATGAATGAGTCCACAGGTCAAAAACCTGCGAAAATCCTATTTGTACGTGAAATGAGGCTTCCTTGTGACCTGGATGACAAGATTTGCTTACGCTCCAGGAAGATTATTTACTGGTACACAACAACCCCACCAGTATAAAAAATGCACAAGGTTTGGCAACCGTCTTTTGAAAGATGTTTGGACAGTTAGAAAAACTTGCAGAACAGATTCCAGCCCCTGGCAAGACACTGAGACACAAACACTATTCCCGGTACGTCTTCTACCTACTAATTTCAAGATTTATCCACCTACCGGAATGTGTGGGAAACGCTACGAAGCTTTCGAGACCGTGTGCTGCAATACAACGTGAAGAAACTAGCTATGCTCAATATGATAGAAAGCAACCAGTTGGATTGTCAATAACTCAAAGCCGGCCCTGTCAATAAACTATAAATTTTGGCGAATGCGCATTCTAGAAGCTTCTAAGAAGGTCGTTCAGTTTTTGGGAACAAGCTTCTATAGATTCGAGAAGCCGAAGTTTTTGGAAGGTGTTGGGATATATAAAGGAAATACCTGCGACGACAGTTAGTTAGTACACAGAGTGTTCAAGGTTAGTACAAAGTTTTTACTAATCGGACAGTGAATGAAATAGTTAATTGTTTAAGATAAATAGTGTAATATTCAAGTGGTAAAAATAAATTAGAACTATTATACCGAGTGTAAATAAATTAGTGGACATTTAGTTAAGTGTGGATATAAATTAGAATACTAATATGCTCGAAAAACTCACTGTGTGTATGAAAATCAAAGTAAAAAACGCTGAACTCATTCATATTCCATGAAACAGAAAATTGCAGCTCAAAATATATTTTTAATATCACATTCTAACTACTAGGTACGCATTATTAATACTTTTTGTTGTATTGAGTAAATATAATTTGAAAAGGAACGATTGTGGATAATAAATTGAAAATGTGTTTATTGTGAATTATTAATGCTTCAATAAAAGATTTCAGTCAAATAAACACATTCGTAGTCGATGTATACTTAGCATCGATTTTTGTGCTTCTTTGTGGTTATATCAACAAATTATTGACGTGGACAATGGAAATAATTACATTGATGTATGCATTTTCAAATAACTAAAATATTCAAAAGATTTCGATTTTACAAATCGGAAACGTAAATATACTAGGGGAAAGGCGGGCAAGATGATGTACTTAGTTTTATTACAATACAGCTAAGAGTCAAATGCAGCTAGATCATTTAAATATTTTTTTCTCAGCATGCTCTCTTACAAGAAAGGCAACAAAAATACTCAAAGAATTAAAACTTCAATTAATAGTAACTTTTAACATGCATTTCTACGAAAAGTCATCTTACCCGTCAGGTGCGGGCAAAACGGCATAGGCATTAAAAAGAGTAAATGGGCAAAAAACAAATAGCTTATTTTATACAGAGTTGACAAATGAATATTTATGATGTTTGAGATAACCCTGTGCATTCGGCATATGCCCATTTATAACAAAGTTGGTATCTTAACCACGTTTCTATCAATTTTAAGCGGTCATTACAATATAAACAAGCGCAATCGTCTTCTACGTCGTCATTTTTGAATGGATAATCTATTGTTTTTTTCTAAAATCAAATTTCTCAGTCTCACAGATATTTTCTTCGTCTCTACCAGTTTCTTTTCCACTTCATCTCTTTTTATCTTTCTTTTTTGTTCTCCTTTCTTTCCTGTTTCATTTTCTTGAAGGCTCTTAAGGTATGGACTCTCGGTTAATAGGTCTTGGTACTCACCAGCCTAACGTTTAACGATCTCTCTCATATTACTTTGAGGCAACGGTGAAAGTTCTTCAGGAACATTATGAATTTTATCACCTTTAGAATTTAATGAAAGTGGATCATAAACATCGCCAGTGCGCAGTTTCGGTGAAATTCCATTTTCCTTTCCTGTGAAAGCTTGAGGTATCATTCGTATCATTCTGGACGTTGCCTTCAATAACATTTACGTCGTCCACAACATCAACAGAAGCTGGTACATTTTCAGGAAGATCGATTGCTTTGCTTAGTATGAACATATTGTCGGGAAAAATATTAGGGTTAATAGATGTAATTCCTGTTGCCCGAAATCCGCTTAGGTTAGGTAAGGTTAGGTTTGTGGTGAGTGGGTCTATAAGGCCCTTCACTGCGACTCGTAAGAGTCTATTGTGGCACAAACCTGTTCAGATTCCACCAAACAAATTCAGCTTCTTAACAAAGCCGATTAGTTTGTTTGCTGAATGATATTTCAGGTCCGAGGGCGAGAAAGAGACGACAAGTCGGATCTTCCGACAGTCAAAGTCTTAGCATATGATGATTCAGATGACAGTGACCTGTTAAAAGGCCTATTAGACAACGTAGGTCATGCCTGCTATAGTCTAACATTTGTTTGGAGACATTCTTTTAAGGATGTATAAAAGCTTTTAAATGAACCAATCCTTGTATATTATACCAGAAGTCTAAAGCTATTCTTGCTGTCCAGGTATTTAGTGTTTGTTTGGCAAAGCTTATCGCGATGCCAATTGAAGGTTCTGGTCCGATAAAAATGCGTGCGGCACCCTCCCTTGAAAGAGAGTCCGCCTTCTGATTACCATCCATGCCAGAATGGGCAGGGATCTAGACCAGCGATACTCTATTGAGTTCTCCTATCGGGGAGAGTCTTTTTTTGGAATCTAAAACCAGTTTCAACGCTACACGGTAAGACCTAAGTGCTTTTAAAGCCGCATGGCTGACCGTGAAATTTTTTATTGATTTATGTGTGAAATTGGTCTGCTCCAATCTCTCCACACATGAAGCAATGTCGTAAATTTCCTCCTGAAATAAGGCTGCATAGGATCCTAGAGATGTTGAAATTTCTGTCCGTGTAGAACTGCACAAGAGCCTGAGGGTGTTTTTGATCCATCTGTGTACCAACAGCTGTCTGAACTTAATAAATCAACCTCACGGACCCATTCGTCTCTTTTTGGAATTGGGACGGTATAAGGCAGGTCGTAGTTTACTGTTGGAGGCATTATGTCAGAGGTCATTCCCAGAATACTGTGACTTTCATGGAGAGGAGGTAGGTATAGAAGGATTTCCATGGCTGCTGACGGTGTGGTACTGAAGGCATCAGTAATTGCTAGACAAGCCTGTCTCTGTATACCAGATAGCTTCGCTTGGGCCGTTCGATGTAAAGCTTTTGACCACCAAGTAATAGCTCCATATGTGATCATTGGTCTAACAATCATCACATATATCCAATGGATTTGTTTGGGTCCCAAGCCCCAAAATTTTCCACAGATCCTGCGACACAAGGATGGTCTGGCCTTATGGATAACTTTTTCCAAGTGAGCGTTCCTTCCTTCCTTCCAGCTATTTTAAATGTTACGGTTTTATCATATGCTTCATTAAAAAGTTTGACTATTTGATAAATGGTACCCGTACGACCAGGATTTTCCGGGTAACAGCTTGGGTGTAGTATTTTTTCGGAGCTCCAAAGAACGCTACATCTAATGGGAAGCAAAGTAATACGACTGAATTTTTGTTTGCCAGCTTCAAGGTTTCGTAGCTTTTATGGCTTGAATGGTCATCCAGAATCAGTGAACTTGTTTTCTGGATTGGGCCCTACATTGTATATGAAGTGTTGAATCCATATCTCAAATAAATCTCCTGTTATATAGCTTGATTCCTTATGCAGTTTCAAAGTTCCCACAGGAGTACCGTAGTCCAACAACGCATTAAATATTTTCCGGGAAAAAATAATACCACGGTTGTGTGAACACCTCTCTCGGCGCTTGTTATAGCGCCAACTTGCTTCTCACCCTTTAGGGCAGAAACTTAGGGTGCAACTTGTACCGTTCTCAAGACTCGTCCAAAAAAAATCATTGTGTTTTGAATTTTTTTTTGATAATTTGTTTCAATTTATTGAAAAACACATTTTTTATTAAAGGGCCACAGCTCGAGCCATGGATATGGCCTCCGGCAGGCGAAGGGATATTTTAGGATTGCGCTGATGGGAACCACGTAGCTAAGCTTTTGCCAGCTATTTTTATCCTTTTAATTAAAAGGATGCTTAACATTCATTTTTTCGGTGAGGTTTTAGGCTAACTTTCGTAGATCTTCACTTGTCAGGTCGCAGAAACGGGATTATAAGTCAAGAATGTGGTTGACAATCGCAACTTCTATCTCTTTATTTAGAAATGACTCCAATGATCCAAGATGCTTTTTGGTATTTGTTGCAATTTTATTTTCATTATTTGCTCTACGTCGCAGAGCTGCAGTGGGGACATTTTACTTTTCACTTGCCATTAAATATCCCATTTCTGAATTACGGACAGCTTATGAAGATTTTATCACTTTTTTTTTTCATCGAGCTGCTTGAAGAGTGTAGTAATAAATTATACTGCCTAATGTTTGTAGTCGAGAATAAACCGTAAGACGAGAAGCTTTCAACTCACATCAAGTAAACGCGAATGGCACAAGTTTTTCCATAAAACCAGATCATCATTTTTTTCCAATGAACTTCTCAGTAAATTCTTTATAAATAAAACCGAAAATACAAACTTCTACCGCTTTGCCCCTGGATACTATGTACTACAACTGAAATCGACTTACTTATTATTCAAAAGAAAAAAATATGCGTCCGAAAAGCTAAAGTCTACGCTTAAATTACAAAACCCAGACCCGACGCAAATTTAATCCGGACATTCTGCCTCAAAAGCCGGACATGTTTTATTTTATAGTCAAATACCTTTTTTTAAAACCGGACGTACGTTTTACGATTTTAGACATAACTTGGTTACGTGTTTTTAATTGTTTTTCAAGTACAAATAAATCACAAATGAAAAAAATAAATAGTTATACAGGCTGAAAATTTCAAATGGTACCAACATTGCAATTTTGGAAACCGTATAAGTTACGAGATAGATTGAATGAGAGTTATACGAGGGAAAACAAAAATGTCGATTTTTTATTATTGTTTGTAACACGTTTATTTTTTAAAATATTCAAAAAATTGTAAAGGAGAATTTTATGTAGTTTGACGGTGGTTAGCTTAATAAGTAGCTCCCTCTTTTCTTTAACGTTTCGTGTCTTCAAGGAAATCATCAACTTTTGTTCTTAAATACGGACTTTTATTTGTTATCTGAGTTTTGTGCAGTATTTCGAATGCCAAATACAACGATGTATCATACTTTAACATTTATGACATCTTCAATAAAAGTCATGAGTAACCAAATTCTTCTATTTCTGTTTAATTTAATTTTTTTTACCCGTAACTACAGACGACACGTCTGTGAGACACCTCTGCCCTTGAATTGTTCAAGTACTCCCCTCCCAGAGTATCTACGCGGATGCGACGTTATGTACCTTCGACGGGTTCTGTAATAAACCGTCCGTGTTTGTCTGTTGTTGATTGGTGCGGTTTTGAATTTTTCACTAGCGATTTTATGTTGGCTGGTGTCTGTCAGACATAAGGTCTCTGTAGGTCTGTGTGTGTGTGTGTGTGTGTGTGTTTGTGTGATTAAAGATTTTGAAGAAAAAGAAGAAGTTTAGGTTAGATTGACAGTGAGTTGTTTGCATTCACATGTGGTTTACATGTTTGATTAGTTCGAGCTTAAGCTTTATACCTTTTATTAATAAAATGCTTCAAATTCAAATTGAACAAGGTAAACAACAGAGTGATAGATGTCAGATGTCAACACTTTTGTCCCGAACAAGCTCAAATAAGCTGAAGAAGAAGAGGCTGAAACATGGAACAGTGAAGGAAGACTATTGACAACTTCACATTTAAACTAGTGATGTATCTGCATTATAAGTTGCATAGTTTTAGTAAATTTTTGTTTCCATTTTTTTCTGTTAATCTAAAATCTAAATTTTAAACAATTTCATTTTTGAATATCCAATTTATCATTTATTAATATCACCTAATAAAACATGGGGTCAAAATTTGAAGTTGAACACCCTATTCTGAGTTTGTTCAACCAACGCAGGATAGATCGCGCCGGCACTGCAGCTCTTTCTGTGCGTGCTTCGTTCTGTTGAGAATTTCAATACTGTCAACATGTATCGTCGGTTTCTAACGACAGAACAGTTAGAAGAAATCGCGAATAACCAATTTTTGGATGACTGTGATAAATCTGACGATATACTCAGTAGTGGGAAACGTGAGGATGAGGATTTGGTATTAGAAAATAAGCAACTTGAACACGATTAGGCCGAGGAGTCTGATCAGGAAAATATTGAACCTGAACTTGATGTATCTGCAGCAAATGCGAACGTAAACTATGATTTTCAGTGGCAAACTAATGTTGATTTCCAGCCAGATCGTTATAGTACATTTGATTATAGTACGAGTGGTTTTCAAGTGGATACAATAAATCGTAAGTTGAAGGATTACTGTTTTCATATGAGATTTTATTTTTTACTAATTTTTTGGCACTATCTGGAATATTATCATTTATTTTTCTCAGAAGATTTCATTCAAAGTGGAGTGCAATAGAGAATTTCAATATCTAAAAGAAAATGATGAAAATCTCTTGAAGATACATCGAAATCCAAAAGAAATTTGGATCAATGAACTATACACGTTTTTAGCTCTTGCAATGCTTATGACCAGATGAAAGAAACTTAGAATTCATGAGTACTGATCTACCGATCCTTTATTAGAAACAACATTTTTTCTTGAGCAATGAAACGGGATAGAATTTTTTTTATACGCAAAATCATCGTTCTGGTGTCAAATTATTTATGCTATGTGATAGCCAAACGAAATTTTTTCTCCGTTTTATGGTTTATACTGGAGAAGGGACAGATTCAGACCCACTACAGAGAGAAGATGAAATTATCGTAAAGTCGGGACAAATCGTTCTTACGATGATGAAAGCATACATGGGAAATAATCATACCTTATACATGGATAACTGGTGTAATAGTCCCGGTTTGGCTGAACTATTACATAGAGAGAAAACATATGTCTGTTGTACCATCAACAAAAGAAGAAGAGGGTTGCCAAAACCAACAGAGAATCTTGAACGTGGGGAAATGACTTCTCGATCAAGTGGTCCAGTTCTAGTTATAAAGTGGTGTGGCAAGAAAGAAATTTACCTGATATCCACAATCCACGATTACGGCATGACTTTAACTAATAGAAGAGTAGGACCTTCGGTAGTGAAGCCAACTTGTATCCTAGAATACAATAAGAACATGGGACATACATTTTGTTCATCTAGTCATTCTGTTGTCCTTGCTAACTACTAATTAGGAAGAGAATATAAGGTTTAGCTTCTTTTTAATTTAACTATTTTTCAAATAAAAAAACCTGCGTAGGGGGTATACATATTTGAAATGGACCTTCGTATTCAAAGGACTGAAAAGGCAACTGAATTCTTATTTAACCTATCTCTTCACTTTTACGGTTTCCAAAATTGTAATGTTGGTACTATACAAAATGATGAGCCTGTATAAACACTTTGGGTCCGTATTCTGTCAACGCATAATTCTGTCAAAATGTACCTATTACAAATATGAGTGTTGATATCAATCATTAGGTAGTTTAAAGCTTGAAACGCACCGGCTGCAGCATTTTTTTCCACCAAAACAGCGTATACGATAGAGTGACAACTGTTTTTGAGTGAAACACACAAGTAGGTGATCCGCGTCAATATTTACGAATATATTAAAATTATAAAAGCGTTTAATTTGAATTTATTCCTCAGCAGATGACAGTGAAAAACGTGTGTACTCTGAAAATATTGCAAAGAAACAGCTGCTCTTCGACATCGTCCTTTGTTGCCATGCATTGCGCCACATTGCGAGACAACTGAAATGAGAAGTTTTAAGCGGTCTGGGGCCGTATTTTGAAGATCATTCGATCACAATTAGTGTACGAAATTGAATGAATTTCACTTGAAAATCTGTTAACCGTATTTTCAAATAACGTTCGAAAGCTTCGTGCACGATTTGTTTCGAATGTGGTGACTCGAGTGGGTATACACGATTCGAATTTCAAACTTCGTATACTTATAACTTTTAGTCTCTCAGGCTACATACTCTAGCACCGGTTTATCTTCTTCTAGGAATTAGACGACAGTCGGTGTTTTGGTCCAGCCCTATTCTATACAGATAATAGTTTAGTCAGTTATAGATCTCCTTTCTGTTCATGCAGAGCAAAGCATTCACTTTGAGGTCATTTGATAAAGGTATTGGCTTACTTTAAGCCAGGCGATGAAATGCTTGACTCTACTCAAGAAATTCATGATTTAGAAAGTAAAACGACAAAAGGATTCCTACCAGAAATATTGAATCACAAATATGATTTGGCAGATTTTATGGCATAAGATGAAAAACATAACGGAATAATCTTTTCCGAGGTTTTTTATTATTATGGTTTACATGGGTGAATTAGGATATAAGGACAAGTCAAATGCTGTATATACTGCCTAATCAATATACTTCATGTTACGAATCGCTAAGATTGAGAAAATTGGAAGTGGTGCTGAACAATGGCAAATATTTCAAACCCACAAGAAATTGAGAAATTTATGGATACTTACTAATTCGGATTAGATATAAATCAATCAATTCAAGTATGTTTTGAATTCACAGTTAATTCATACATATTGCCACCAGGTATGCTTTTTCGTTAATTATTATATGCGAATAAATTTTTTTTTATACACCCGATTATATTTTTCAGGGAAGTCGTTGGAAAAGTATAGTGTACCCGGTGTCTGATTGAGAGCAGTGGCGGCACGTGAACTTTTTAAGACAGGAGGCTGAACATAAAACGTTTTCGTAAAAATATACTCTATTCAGCCAATTAATTCAACCTTTGCGCAGCAACCATACCAGCTACTTCAGTGACAAAATTAATTGTTGCCCAGCAAGAACAAACGTGGTGTTATAGAGTTTCTCTTGCCAAAAACTTTTTTTGTTCGTTTTTTATTTTTTTTTGGATTTTTTATTTTTTTTCTTTTTTTTTTGAATTCTTAATATTTTGTTTTTTTTTTAATTAATTTTATGAACTTTTTTATATATTAAAGGAATTCTACGGTCTTTGGTTTGCGAAAAATTATCAATAATATTATGATAAAATGTATCATGTTGTTGTTTATATTGTAGTTTCTTGTCTACCAAATTATGTTTTCTTCCTTTTCGCGGGAGGAGCCTCATCAGTTGAAAAATTTTTGAATAAAATTTAAAATGAAATTCTGTATTACGGAAAGTTGAAATTTTATCAAAGAGATGTTTCAAACGATCTCTTGAATAAATTATATCAGTGAATTCATATTGTAAAATTTGAAAAATAAGATCAGTTTGTTCAAATATTGATTTAAAAGTATCAAGAAAAAACAAAAATTCTTCATTTTCTAAATAAGATTTTAAACCAACAGCAGCGTATTACTCGTATTCCGCAGTTGGTGTATCACCGCGACCACTAGAAGCAAGCCTCCTGGGAGTGTTGCCATTTCAGCTATTTTTTACGGTATTACCTAAGCAATTGGAATGGTCGAAAAAACGGCAACTGTGTTGAGCAACACGTGTTTGTATCACCGAATTGAAATATTTGTAGAATCTAGCCTCAGGGCACTGTTGTCAGATTTAAAAATAACAACTGAAAACGGGGAATTAATTGTAAAATTTAAAAATTATTAGATAAAAAGAAAATAAAATGAAGAATTTTCAACAAAATATTTCTGGTGCTATTTGCTGGATAAATTGGTGAGGAGGCTGAGCCTCCTTAGCCTCCTTCGAGGAGCCGCCACTGATTAGGAGAGGTAACCCTTAGAAACTATTTATCGTACTGCCCAGAGAAAAAAATCTGTATTACAATCTCGCATAAAAGAAATTTCTGGAAATTATTTCCAAGTTTTCTACTCCGCCGCTAGAGGGCGTAGTTCATGAATATTAACACAAAAACATCATTTTCTATAATAAAAGTACCGTTGTATTACCATAAAATTTGAATATTTGAAATCATAAGATCATTTGACGTAAGTTTGCCCTAGTACTTTTTCTTCTTTCTTGTGAAATAACTGGTAGGTGTGAGTAGGAAAGCTGACTCAATAGAACCGTTTTGCTTCATGGATTTTGACAAGTTTATATTTGAAAGGAAATTGAATTCCTTATAAAATATTTTATCATCGTTTTATTCCAGTGGTCTAAACAGTGGATAAATGGCGGTGATTGAACAATTGTTTTGCTTTCAACTTGTTTTGGGGAATCTTCAAATGCGTTGTAATCATTTACTTGGAAGAGGATGGAATTTTAAAGAAATCGTAAAAGCCGCATCTCAATATCTAATCTCTAAGCGAAGATACGAGAAAAAAATGGGTATACCTAAAAATAGGAGTTTGACAAACTTAGTAAAAATGTAGCAATTACTAACAATTAAGTACGTAACAAAAACAGTAAAAATAAACTACATTAACCTAGTAAAGTAACCCAAAGATACTGCTCGAAGTGCTTTCTATCTTTTTCGATGCAGATATTTAATCTCTGCGTTGTAGAAAAGACAGCAGCTTCTATTTCATCTCTGGGAATACTGTCAATTGCGTTTTGTAATCGTTGAATAAGATCTGCTCTATTTGCAGATCTTGTCTGAAATACTGAATCTTCAATTTCACCCCATAGATAAAAATCTAGCACAGTAAGGTCGGGAGATCTTGGTGGCCACGGGAATATGCTACCTTTTTCGCATACTGTTGGTTTATGAAATGCATCACTTCATTTATAAAGTGGGCTGGCCAGCCATCTTGTTGTATCCACATATTTTGCCGTACTGCTAAAGGAACATCTTCTAATAATGAAAGCAATTTATCTCTCAAGAATCTCAAGTAACGCTCGCCATTCGAATGTTCATCAAAAACAAAAGGAACTATCATTTTACCGTCTAAAATTCAACACAAGCAACCCTAGTTAAAATCTTCTTGCATCCAGTAGGGATTATGATACGACCAATAGTGTGTTTTATGTCTACTTACAGATTCATAACTGGAAATGTAGCTTCATCGGACCACATCAAATTTGATAAAAAAATTCGGATTTTCATCCAGCATATCCTTAAGCTAATTACAATGATCCAGTCTTTCATCGTAATCTCTAACTTTTAACCCTTGATGAAGAGATACACGATACGGATGAAAACGATTTCTTTTTCAAATAGAGTGAACACAATACCTTGAAATTAATAACTAGCAAGCTAGTTTTCTTACACTAACTTGTGGATCTGCAGCGATGTATCCTGAAACATTAGTTCATCTATTTCTGTTTAGGACGCCTACTACAATAGGTATGTAAAATTTTCAATTTACCTAACCCGTAACGCAGACAAGGGGTCATTTTGACTCCTGACCTATAGAGAGAAGTGTGCTACTCCCCCTACTATTAGGTATCGGCATTATCATCTCCGTACCTTCTTAAAGGTCAGTAACGAGTAGAAAGCCAAGAGAACGTGA